>OY757926.1:65710848-66285848 GCA_963585895.1 Sepioteuthis lessoniana
CAGTATTTTTCAAGTTTATTCTTCTACGAGTTTCTACTTTCCCGCCGTCTCTTTTCCAGGTTGCTCAGGATTGCTCCAAGGGCTCCAACTATAATCGGTATCACTATCATCTTCATGTTCTATAATTTTTTTCTCTCAATTAAGGTCTACCTACTTATTCGGTTTCTTTTACTACTGAAACGTTGAAATCTGCTAGCAAACAATATATATTTTATTAAAACTAGATCCGTTACGTTACGTCTAATTTAAAATGTTTATTTACTTATTTGTCTAAATTTTTAGGATGAAACCTAATAAGTTTTATCACTTAAAATATTTGGATTATTGTCTTCATCTTTATCGTTATACTCTCAACATTTCGGCCTTTACGCTCTTCGGCCTTCTTCAGGTGTATTATATCGAACTCGGGTGCCTGCATAGAACTTCGAACTGAATCCTTTATTTAATCCACATGTTGCGGTGGATAAAGTGTTGGTCCGAAAATTCTTCTAAGTGAAATCATCTGGTCCCAAATTCAAGTGAAATCATCTGGTCCATAGTTCAATCCCACCTACAGGTAAGATAACAAAGAAAACCTTAACACTTGTACTCGGTCATGATTAACAGAATTAGAACAATCTGCCCTCGTGGATTAAATAAAGGGTTCAGTTTAAAGTTCTGTGTAGGTTCCCGAGTTCGATATCAAACATTTTATGAAAGCCGAAGAGCGTATCTGCCGAAACGTTGTGAGTGTAACAATGAAGATGAAAACAATAGTCCGAATATTCTAAGTATTAAAAAAACATTTAATTACTTCTTTAACATTTGACGGTATAGCTTGATTATCGACACAGAAAACTAAATCAGCGGACGGGGTTCGTATGCTGGTTGAGGCCATTTACGCACGTTTCAGTCTACTTCCCTTGCGAAAGATACCCTGGGTACGACGCTAAACAGCATCAGGTACTGAGACTCCAGCTCAGTAGCTGTGGAGAGTGTGGAGTTACACTTTTGTTGTCATTACTCCCAGATCTACTATGACCTGGGGTGTTTCAAACATTTGCAGTCCCATAGAAAGGTCGAATATAATTGTTTGAATATTATTAATATTAAATCAGTATACATGAAACTATATATCTTTACGTAAATTATAAGAGGTAGTCTCCTAGGTGTAGTGGATAACGTGCTGAACTGTAACATTGTAGTAAGCGGGTTCGAACTCCAGTTGCATAATTACGTTCACTATGGGACTAATATCTTAGACTGTGAGATGCTTTTCTAATCCGGCTAGCCGGATTTGCCACTATGGCTTGGAGAACGGCTTCGGAATCTTCGATTTTAGGCCTACCTGATCATCAAGATTCTTGCAACTCGAGTGAATTGTCTTCATCTGGTACAGTTATCAACTGTGACTTTACATTTAACACAACAAATTTTTGCTTAAAGCAGAAGTTTATATTTCGCACAATAAATGTTTTTTTGGTTGCTTCCGTTGCACAATAGCCCAATTCGATCTTTTAAAGCATAAGTTTCCGAATTTGACAACGTTGCTCGTTCATCTGTGCGACTTTCAAATCACACAGAGAGTGAAGCAATGCGCAACGTGTCAGCGGATCAACTAGCTTGATACTATCATCCACAGCGGCTTGAACTACTTGGGCCACGTGACATAAATGCCGTGGACAATCAAAATATTGCAAAACTTTTGAGTCACCCAAGTAATTGCCTGAAAAAGACTTGTACCTGAGATTAAATAATACTAGTGTTGATATGCTGTAAAGCCACCCAAATAACCGTTTCTTTTATACTAAAGATGGGGGAATGGTGACGTCATTGTTCATACTGATGAACTGCCTCGATCAGGATTCACGGTGGCATAAATAATTCCTCAAGTGAAGAAACAATAAAAACACTTTTGGTAATCACTTAAATTTTCTAAAGTACCGGACATCGCGACAAGCAGATATTTTAAAACCTTTGCTCTTTCTCTTCCATCATTTGAGACAAGAAAGAAAATCATTTATCTAAACTTGGCGTACTTTTTGCACGAAGGTTAATATTCAATTCTACTTTCGTTATAAAAAGGCTCGTTGTTTATTTCTTTGCTTGCTTGTTTTTGTTGGGATTTTTTAGGGGTTTTTGCGTCTTGGTCTTTTACTGTTTACTGTCACGAATTTAAACAAACAAATAAGCAAAGTAATATTTCAACATTTGTTAACTTAGATATTAATTGATGTTGAATTACTGACACCATTCACTAACAAAATTTTCTATTATACACTCTAATGTCTTTAAAAATAAGTAAATAATGTCTGAAGTGTTTCTATGAAAACTACCAAACTGTTGGACCACAATAAATAATCATCTCCCGTAGAGAATAAGCATGTTCCGTAAGGGTGTTAAGTGTTTTAAAGCAGGGGGTTGCATGTTAGCCTCAAAAACCTATTCTCGACCTCTTTTCATCTCTGACCCTAAAAGGGAACCGCAAAGCTTTTTGTCCATCTTACCTAAACTTAGCAAGTAAACCTTTTCACTATTTTGTGACCTTTCTACATTGGCCCAGTTGGATCCGGTTGCAGAATATACCGACTGCATATCTGCAGAGGAGTAAGATTCCCCCAACGAGTGTCCTGGATATAACATTAAGAAATCAGATGGTTAGGCTCCAAAAATGCCTGAGCTCTGGGAAATGCAGTGTACCTGTTTATTGTCATCGCTCCCTGGTCCACTGCAGAGTGATAAGGTCCTATCAATGGGTCAAATAGAACTAGATTATGTACTTATGCTAAGCTGAATTGTTTGAAACAGAACTGTTTTGACGTTTAAACTGTGTCCTTATGCCTAACTGAATTGTTTGAAATAGAAGTGTTTTGATATTTAACTATAAGTAAAAAAAAACTGTAGTTATGCTAAACTGAATTTTTTGAAATAGAATTGTTTTATTGTAAAAAACGGATTTGGCATTAAATAACCGACAAGGATTGATGTGCCACTAAACCAAACCAAACCTTTTCTACATAGTTATTGTTCATGGAACAATACATGTATAATTCTTGTAATAGGAATGGGCTTTTTTTTTTTTTTTTTTTGTTATTTCCTTGTTATGGCATCTGAATGTACATTGTGCTTATAAAATATTAGGGTTTCCCTTTTTTTGTATTATAGCATTTCAATCTTCATGGGTTATTTAATACCAAAGCCATCCTGGTAGAAGAACGGTAGAGATATTACTTAACCCATAACTGGAGGACTCAGAGGGTTCATGTCTTTTTAAAAGGTATAAGTCCGAAAGTTAACTGGAGATCGAACTCGCATACTTCGACGACAAAGTTCCGCTCTTAAGCCATTATGCCATGATAATATCTCCACATAGGATATTTAATATTCTTGTATGTATGATTAAGTTTATATAATCTTTCCTTCCGTTTCGTTCTATGTTAGTTTATCATGGATTAATATTGATGTCCTTGTAGAGCGAATGTTGTATTTTGACCTTCGACCCGGCCCAAAATTCCATTCAAGGTGATGCACCGGAAGGAAGTGATACATTCCAATGGCAGTTAGGAGAGGAAATCGCGTGTGCGGAAGTTGGCTGATGAAATGGGACAAGCTAAAAAAATCCCATGATACTCTCATAGACTGACGCACCGGAAGAGAGTGATCTCTGAACTGCATGACAGTTATTTCCGCTTGATGACGAGTAAACATGCCATTTCAAAGAACGAGTGGGCGATCGAGTGGACGTTGAACTATTATATAACTCAATCAAGACAGAAGTCAAGACAGTTGCAGTTACAGTTGGAGACGGAGATATAGACGAGTTGTGGTAGGGAAAGCCACACCCGGCCGAGGGGGCCCTCAGGAACCCCGATGGAGTTTGGGGACCAGAGAAGTTGCTGATAAGATGCAGTAAAGAAAGCCAGCACCCAGCAGAGTGGACCCCAGGGCCTCCGGTTGACCAGAAAGACACAACGTTGACGGCCATAAGAGTAGGGGTCAAAATATTGCAGTTAAGTTCGGTCTCCAACTACCTCTCACAGTAGGACCTTGAGTAACCCTTTTCAAAGCCTTACAATAAAGTGAGAGGTATATATTTTATAAAGAAGTCTTCCTGCGTCTGTTTATTTATTGTGTCGTTATGATGCTGTAGATGACAATATAACTCGAAGACTTGACTAACATACCTAACTGGATTATCGTATTTGACTACGAAAGGAAACTGAAGAAATTACTTTGCCTTATTAGAAACCTCCATTATCTGGTTAAAGAAATGCAGTTCCGGATTCTATTTCGAGTTAGTGAAGTTGAATAAATTCCCTTAAATCTTGGAACTTAGAATGAATTTTCAGTACCGGTCATTAAAAGTCGAACGGGACTAAGAGTCTAGTGAATAACAAGAAATGGATTGCTTGTCAAGTTTTACGGCATATCAACCCTTTTCGGGCCATTTAATGTCGAATCAAGACATTTTAATTTTTAAAAAATTTTATAAAAAAAGATTTAGTTAGGTTTGGTTTGGTTTGATTTTATGGCATATCAACTATTGTAGGTTATTTAATGCCAAATCCATTTTTATACGTATAAACAGTTCTATTTCAAAAATTCAGTTTAATATAAGTTCGTAGTTCAGTTCTATTTGACCCATTTTCAAACAATTCAGCTAAGCATAAGTACACACTTTAAATGTCAAAAACAGTTCTATCACAAAAAATTCAGTTGAGCATGAGTACTCAGTTTAAATGTAAAAGCAGTTCTACTCCAAACAAGTCAGTTTAGCACACTGTTTAGTTCTATTTAAACCACAGATAGGACACTATCAAGTGTAATAATAAAGGAGTACTCCGCATTTCGCAAAGCTCCAGTATTACTGGAGCCTCGTCATCAGATGGTTTAGTGTCATATCGAGGAGATTCGTTGGGGGGGGGGTCTTATCCCTCTGCAGTGGTGCAGTTGGTGTATTCTGCAGCCTCGGCCGACTGGGCCACCAGGACACTCATTGGGGGAGTCTTACCTCTCTTCAGAGATGCAGTCGGTGTATTGTGCAGCCACAACCGACTAGGCCAGAATATGGAGAAACTTCCCTCGCACACTTCAGTGTTTTACCAAAAACTACTGTTTAAAAAATACTCAAACTACTTTCAATTTTTTTAGTCAAATCTGCTACTCATAACTAATGGCGCCGATTCGTACACACAATAATCAGAGATAAACCTGTGAGTAACAACAGGCTTGGCAATATCAATAAGACATCCGTCATCACAAGGCCAATTATCTAAGACAACACTAGTTAACAACTCAAGACCCTAAAAACGATGTACTCATGACAGATTGCATCGGTCTATCAGTAGTATTATTATAATCATTGAACTATTTTCCTCTAACGTCCTGTCGTCGGGGCTTAGAATATGCTGACCATATCTTCTGTAAAGGTTTAAGACCCCAAAAAAGGGGGTGTCCTGAGGAAGATACTAAACTGCATCTGACGTTGACTCTCCAGTTCATGGGATCTGTGGAGTATGAAGTGCTCGTTCTTTACCATAACGGCCTGGTCCACTCTGACTCAGAGTGGCAGGGTGCCATCTATTGGTCAAAAAGAACTATTTAAAAGATATCAGTATTTGATCGAAAAGTTGATACCATATAACTATAGATGATTAGTATTAAGAATAGTTACTTAAAACCATACAACTGTGTGGAAATTATTTCTATAATTACTCCTATTAATTAATGACACAAATACTGACACGCGATTCTCTTACCAATAAACAAAATAATTCTAAACAGGTTAACATGCCGTTAAAATCAATTAGTCGTATAATTATGTTGCGATCTATCATAATTCTGAAACAAGATAAAAAATTCGAATGCTCTAACTTAAACCTGTGAATGTGCTTACAAGGTTTATACGGTAATTAGCGTGGTTATCTCCTTTCAAAATTCGACTCGTACACGAGTATCCAAGGTCGTTAGGTAACGAGAGTTATTGAGTAAAAACTTTTGTTATCACTTTAATTACAGATCAATTTTATCTCTTTCAAATTATCTTCCCTCGTGAATCCACAGTTTATGATGACATTGTTTCCACTGCGGGAAAAAGGGTGGAAGTCTTCAACTAACACTGTCTTCATTTGGTTCATCAACCAACTTTTTAACAAATCAACTTTAATGCGTTTAAAATATATCCTTTGGGAATATACACATTGATGAAGACGTTGTTTCCATTCCGGTAAAATGTGTGGAAGTATCCAACTGACACTGCTTTCAGTTGGTTCATCAACCAACTTAATTACAAACCAAATTTATCTCCATTAAAATAGTTGCCCAGTCGACTGGGACTGTAAATGAGTTTCCTGGATATGATACTAAACAATCTGGTGGCGAGGTTCCGGTAATGCTGGGGCTTTGGGGAATACGTAGCACCCCTTTATTGCCTTTGCTCCCAAGTCCACCCTGGCCCGGAATGGTAGCACCTGATATGGCCCTATCTACGGGTTAAACAGTACTAACTGCATACTTATGGTAAACTGAATAGCTTGAAATAGAAATATTTTTGACAATTAAACTGTACGTACATTTAAACTGCGTGCTTATGCTAAACTGAATTGTGAAATGGAGCTGTTTTTGACATTGAAACTGTACTTACACTAAACTGAATTGTTTACTATAGAACTGTTTTGACATTTAACTGTGTGTAAACAAAATCTGTACATATACTAAACTGAATTAGCTGAACTAGAAGTGTTTGACTTAACGGAATAGCTTGAAATAGAAATGCTTTTGACTATTAAACTGTGTACTCATGCTAAACTAAATTGTTTGAAATAGAACGGACCATTTGCATAAAAATGGATTGGGCGTTAAATAACCTACAAAGGTTGATATGCCATAAAACCCAAACAACCATCCATTTAAAAAGTTCCCTTCTGAAACTACACACCAATGAAGACATTGCTTCGTGATGGAAGTTTTTAACTGCCTCTGCCGTCTGTTGGTTCATGACTTATTAAATGTTCTCAACTGTTCCTGAATAGCAAGAATGGGCATGTTGTTTGCTCGTTCTTTTTTATGTTCTTTTTTTGTTTGTTTGTTTTGTTGTTGCTGTTTTTTGTCTTTTAGTTCGTGGGTGGATCTGAGAACAAGGTCTAATACCAGAGGAATAACGGGGTGTGGTATTCTTTTTGGCTTAAAACTCATGAACAGAAAACGTTTATTTTTAAAGGTTGGTGACCAGAATAGAAAATCAGATGATCAATGTTCAATTGATTTGTCACGACCTCTTTTATATTCTCCGCTGTTCCGGAATGGCAAGCACGGAGTTTTTATTTTATTTTTAGAAACAGTAAAAATTTTCACTCGCACAATCCTGTGTTTTGCCAAAAATTCTTGTTCAAAAACTATCGAGTCTGGCTTCATTTTTTTTCTAAATAATTTTTACTGCTGTCTTGACGTCTACACTTCACTTTATTGTAAAAGCTGTCACTGATACACACGGCTTGATTTAAATTCTCAATTTCACATGTTAAAAACAAATAAAAGCTTTTAGTCTTGATACTTTTTGATCTCCTTAAATGTTCTTAAATAATTTATCTCATAGAATTTCCTTTGACTTTTCTCAAAAGCACAGAATTAGAAGTTAACTTTATGTCAATACCGGAATGATGATTATTGATCAGGAACGACAGCCAAAATGAAACGAAGCTTTTGTTTGGTTCTATTTAGATCTTGAAAAATAAGAAATAAAAATATAAAAAAAAACAATATCATTGGTTATCAGTGATGAAGGCGTTTGAGAAAAACTGTAAAATCTGCGGGGCTTCTAGCAATTATTGATTTTCTTCTTCCTCTTCTTCTTCTTCTTCTTCTTCTTCTTCTTCTTCTTCTTCTTCTTGTTATTGTCTTCTTCTTCTTGTTGTTATTGTCTTATTCTTCTTCTTCTTCTTGTTCTTCTTCTTCGTATTATTACTCTTTTACTCCTTGAGAGTTTTTTTCACTTCAGCGTTAGCTGAGTCTTTCACTGGAGTTTGAGAGACATGAAGTCTCCTCAAGTCTCCAGCACTCTTCTCAGTATTCTGGCCGATCTTAATAATGCCGTAGTTTGGGATGGTCTCTACTTCTTCTCTTATTTCCAAGTCCTCAAGTCCTTGTACCAATTCTTTGGTGATTGTACCTAGAGCTCCAATTACTATAGGTATCACCGTAACTTTAATTGAATTGAATTGAATTACCATAACCAAAAAATTCACAATATAATTCCTCTACTTAAAAAAGAAAATGTACATCTATATCCTTGCCCTTGAGGTCATAATAATTACGCGGATGCGTATTTCTAATCTTCTTGGGAAGACGTGGCCCTGGAGGTGACCGTATCCTCTGTAAAGAGTACGGATGTAACTTACAAGAAAAATTAAGGTTAATTGGCCGCACAATTATCATGACTAGTTAATTTAGCGTCACTTGAGTGTAATATAAACTGCTGGCTCAGTTATAGAGTTTCCGCTCTGCAATCTGTGGGCGCTGGTTCGATCTCCAGTGGTGGAGATCACGGTATACACTGCTGATGAGACCTAATAAGGTCGAAACAGCGAGGTGCCCGTGGCGTAATGGTTATCGTCCTAGGAAATGGACACAGCGACACGAGTTCAAATCCTGGACGAGACCGATTGCATTTCACATAGCACTAATACCCTTGGGAAAGGTATGAATCCAATTATTCTCCCTCCAGCTATGGGTAAATCTTGATACATAAAGTATTCAATTTTCAGGTAATTTTATGTTGCTTTTACGTTTAGTGCTTGACTGCTTCCAAAGTATATTTCTATGCCGACTACATTTTTTGAATTGCAGCTTAAATTCTATTTATCAGGAAAATTGTTTTTGTGGTTTTCGAATGTATAGGAATTTCCTTCTATAATTACATTGCATACTCTACATCTTTTATTTTTGCACTTTGCGACTTTACCCGTTCTGTATTCCTCAAATTTAGATGAGGTTAGTGTGTGTTTTAAGCTTTTCGGTTTTCTTTTCCTAACTACATTCAAAAAACTATAAATTTTTATGGATTACCAGAACTTCACAAGTCCGCGGTAATCAAAATAGATGTAATAGAAACACAAAAATCTGAATACAGAGAAATTCCAAAACCCTATGACCCCAAATTTAGACCTATATTAGTAGGTTCATCACGCCCCACAAGTAAACTCAGCAAACAAAGAGATATTCTACTGTAACCATTCCTATATAAGATGAAAACCTGTATCAGGGATGACATAAACTTTTTAAACTCCACACTACAAAAAAAATCATCCCTATATACTCAGAGTTACTTTTGACAGTACAAACCTACTAAGTAATATCCCCCATAAATTAAGAAAAAAGGCCATCTCATTTTGGACAGAAAAATACCCTGAACCATTCCCTCCATGATTTAACGAAAAGATTATCACGGATGATACAGAACTTATTCTAAGTAATAAAACTTTCCAACTCAACCACAAAAAGTACATCCAAACCCCAGGAACTCGTATGGGAACTAATATGGCACCAACATACGCCACGCTAACTTTAACACACTTAGAGGAAAATCTATGTTGGGAAAAATACGACAGTTACCAGCTGGTAACTTTAAGGAAATTATAATTATTTGCGTAAGAATGATAATTAAGTTTTCCGTGCGGAACGATTTAGATTACTAAAGTGTTTGACAATCAATCCAAGATTCTCTCTCTCTCTCTCTCTCTCTCTCTCTCTCTGTGAGTGTGTGTGTGTGTGTGTGTGTGTGTGTGTGTATATATTTATGCATATACATAATTTTAAAAACTATATTTATTTATATATATTTTATATTGTGTATATATATATATATATATATATAGGATGCGGAAGAAAAATATGGAATAACTTTTTAAAGGTTTTTTTTAGTCTGATTAGTCTAGTTTTTGAAAAAAAAACGCTCTAAATCTAAATTTTCATTATTAACTCTATTATTCAAGCACTTTTTTATTAAAATTCTGCCTAAAATGAGTAAACAAGAAAAGAAACGTTAAACGTCATTTACTTAACATTGAAAGCAAGCCAAAGTTTCTTTGTTTCCCGTATACAAAGCAAATTAAAAAAAAGAGTAAATGGAGGATTGAACAAAAACGAAAAGAAGGCTTTTTAACTGTTCTCGCTGCGGCGATTAAGAAAGACCCAACAACGTCAATAAGAAAGCGCGCTAATTAATTGAAAGTCCACGAGAAAACTGTGAGAACAACGATTAAACGAGATTTAAGCCCCTTGATTACGTTATATATGGTGTTTTAGAAAACAAAACAGATGCAATTTCCCCTCCAAATATGGGTTCGCTTAAGACTAAGATTGAGGAGAAATGGAATTAAATGTGTGAAGAATTTATTTTGAAGGCTTGCAAATCGTTTCGAAGATGTGTTGATACAATAATTGAAAAAAAGTGGCAATATTGAGTAAATTTACTGCTTTGAGTCTAATTTCTAATGTTGTTCTCTATCTTTTAAAATTAAAATTAATCTTGTTTTATAATAGAGTCGTTTATTATTATACAAGAATATTCCTAATTTTCCTTCCACTCTCTCTCGCTCTCTCTCACTCACACACACACACTCACTCTCTCTCTCTCTCTCTATATATATATATATATATATATCATCATCATCATCATGTCGTGCCACGAGCACGGATATCCCTGACCCTCTTTCGCCACTTTTCCCTATCATTCATCGCCTCTGGCAGGTCTTCAGGGCTACATCCCGTATCCTCACATAGCTGCTGAATGTATGTTCGTGCTGGTCGTCCTGCTTTTGCTCGGCCATATGTGGGGGTCCATAGGAGTACATCACTTATGAGCTCTTCCCTGCTTCTCCAGCAGTGTCCTGCATGTCTAGTTCGTCAAACTTTGATAGTTTTCGTGATGGGAGGCAGGTGGCCGTATAGTTGGTGTCTTGTGGGGTGTTGCTGCCAGGACTTGTTCAATATTGCTCGCAGCATTCTTGTGTAATTGCCGTCTATCTTCTTCTCCAGCCGTTTTGTTAGCGTCCATGTAGTGCATCCATACAGCAGTATCGATACGACAGCTGCCTAGAAGAAACTGCGTTTCATTTTATCGGTCAGGTCTGATTTCCATATGATCGATAGTCTATTGATAGCTGTCCATGCCTTCGTTAGCCACGTGTCGATGTCCTTTTCGGTTGATGAGACGCTGCTTCCTAGGTAAGTGAATTTGTCTACTAGTTTAAGAGGTGTTCCGTCTAGTGTGGAGAGGTCACCTGTTTGATTATAGCACATATATTCTGTTTTGACTTCATACACAGAGCGAAGATGGAGCAAATACCTCTTGCCTACGGTCTCCCCAAAGAAACTGCCGCGGCCATAATTGCGCTCTATAAAAACACAGAAGTAAAAGTTCGCTCACTGGATGAAGACACACAAGCTATTACGCACACAGACTACGCTAATAACATAGCGTTTCTAGCAAATACACCCACCCAGGCTGAATCCCAGCTGCATAGTCTGGAACGGGCAGCCGGTTGCAAGACACAAATCACATGATTCGTTCTTTCTTTTTCACTTTAATTTTTCTTTCTTTTAAGATTATAACAAAAAACGTCTGAGATCTCGCCTTCCATTCTTTCTTTCATTCCTTCTCTACTTAATTTTTTTTTACTTTCTTTAAAGATTACAGCAAAAATAGCAGAGATATCGCCTTCCGTTCTTCCTTTCTTTCTTCTTTTCTTTATTTTTTTCTTTTATTTCTTTCTTTTTTGAATATCATGAATAAAGACACACAGATGTACACACAGAACTCTACGCTTGTCTTTCATATTATTAGGTGATATATATATATATATATATATATATATATATAATGACATGGCACTTATGATATTATATATATATATATATATATATATATATAATGACATGGCACTTATGATATTATGTATATATATATATAATGACATGGCACTTATGATATTATATATATATATATATATGGGAAAATGGAAGTGTTTCCGATGGAATGTAAATGTACAGTTATGAAAATAGTCACCATATTCTGCTGACGATTTAGGAAGATAAGTTACATTCTTAAAATAAATTTCGAACAATGTGTTTTTGAAATTTATTCAAAGACATAACGTATTTTCTTAAATACTTAATGTTTTCTTATACTTGTACACACACACACACACACACACATATATATATATATATATATATATATCCACTATTAGGGAGAGATTCGATCAAAAGCTCAAGCGCCCACTCCTTTTTATGTCTTATTATACAAGTGATGATACATTTTGTCAAAATATCTGATGTTGAAACAGATCTCAGGGACCCGAAGGTTCATTCCATTCTTAAGGACATTAGAGAAGTCTCCGCCCAAATATCGAACTCTGTCCATCGCATCCGCTTCACGTGCTGTATTTATCATTTGGAAATCATCGTAAGTAAAAGCAAATATGTGCAAAAGACCGGGTTCCGAGAACAATTTAAAATCTACGTCCTTTCTGGGGTGAAGATATCCGCTCGAGGGCACGTTACCTCTTCAGCGACGAAAGTATCCGCTGAACAAGTTGGCTAATTAAACTTACAACTTGGCCCTTCGCCTGTTTACTGATTTCCTTTGGCTTAAAACTCTCATATCGATTTCTGTTGTCCACAATTCCGAAAAGCGATTAACAGACTCAAACTTGGTGTCATTTGATGATTATTTTAGCCTAGCATCGTTTCCATCACTTTTCTGTCGGTAAACTCTTCAGTCTCTCAGGATCCGGCAATCATCAAGGAATTTTAAGCTGGACCTTTGACTCTGGAGCGATCTTGTCCTCTATGCAGGAAAAGGTGTGATATCGTCTAGTTTCGGCCTTGTGGTTGGAAGAAACAGGTGACAGCATGTCTCCTAAACAATTGTTGAATAATGTTTTCAGAAGCCGGTTGTTAAGAAGGATTGTGAGTTGTCAGGTCAATTTTGTAGACAATGGAGCTGCGAATTCTAACCCTGAGTAGAACTTTATAAGTTATAATACTTTTTGAGCTGCTTTACTGCATTCCCTGTGAATGACTTTTTCATCTCTTATCACCACATAACCTACGATTGTAATTCTTATTGCTACCGTCAATTTTTGCCTTGAGATTATTAATTCTCATTGCATTATTTTGTGCCGCTTTATAATTATTATACTCCTTTCAGAAGTTTTCACACCAGCCTTTACTGATGTTCTCCCACGAGAGTTTGAGTGATAACAAGTCTCTTCAAGTCTCCAGGACTCTTGTCAGTATTCTGGCCGACCTTAATAATGCTGTAGTCTGGATGGTCTCTACTTGTCCTCTGATTTCTAAGTCCTCTAGTTCCTTTACTAATCCTTTAGGGATTGTTCTAAGTGCACCAATTAGAATTAGTATCACCATCAACTTCATGTTGTATATTTTTTGTTTTAGTTCCCAGGCAAGGTCTAGATATTTATCTCTCTTTTCAAATTCCTTTAATTGATCTGTCGCAATGGCTAAGTCCACCGTCCGACAGGTTCTCTTTTTTTTTTTTTTTCTTTTTTTTCTTTTGACTATCAGTAGATCTGGTCGTCTTGCTGAGATGAGGGGATCCGTTTGTATTTCAAAATCCCAGAGAAGTTTGTGCATCTCATTTTCCAGAACGGATTCCGAATTGTGTATATACCACTTGTTCGTATGGTCGAATTTCAATTTCTTGCTCAATTCCAAGTGGATCACTTTCCCATAACAGCTGCGTCTTGTCTTATACTCTTTTCGTGCTAATTTGCTGCATTCTCTCATTACATGATTGATCGTTTCGTCTCTATCACCACATAACTTACACTTGCTATTTTGTTGCGTCTTATCTATTTTTGCTTTATCGTAGTAAGTCATTACGGCGTTGTTGTGTTCTGCTATTAGAAGAGATTCAGTTTCTCTCTTAAGGTTTCCCTTTCTCAGCCATGTCCAAGTCCTCGCCTGTGAGATTTCGCTTGCTTGTCGTTTGAAATATCCATACAGTTGCTTTTGAAGTTCTTCCCTCGTCCACTTTAAGAATGTTCCCGAGTATCTTACAAGAGGGACAGCCCAGGTGTTTATCCATTTGATGAGGTTTCTACTAAATAATATGGCTTCGAGCAGATTTCTCGTTCTTCTGGGGGACTCTTTTTTATTTTTTTTCCTTACGTCACTTGTCGTTTTCCACTTCGTATTATTTGCATGTATATTTGTCTATGCCAAATTATATCTCTATATCCTTACTATATATCCTCACTGCCTGTATTGAGGTCTCGAATCCTTTTTCATTTTTGGCAAGCAGTTTGATGTCGTCCATGTACATTATATAGTTAATATTTTCTTGCGATTTATGAAGTTTATAGCCACCTGTGCATTTCCTTAGCATGTAGTTGAGTGGCATCATTGCTATTACGAATAGTAATCGTGATAGCGCATCTCCCTGGAATATACCTCCCTGGATTTTTACAACATCTAAACATTTTCTACCCGCTGTCAATTCTACTCTCCAGTTTTTGATGAACTTTATCGCTTTGCCGGATGACTTGTACATTTTGAGACTGTTTCTAATCCAGTTTTTGCGAGATCATATCGTATGTCTTTTTCTAATCAATCCACGCCATACCTAAATTTTTACGTCTCGTTTTGCTCTCTTTGGGGATGTGTATATCAATCTATAGTAGAATTCCTTTTCTCATTCCTATGCGGTATCCTTTCTCTTCTTCGGGGAACAGTCCGCGGCTTATTAGCGAATAGTAAATGTCCTCATTGATTTGTGCCGTTAGAATTTTCCACGTTTTATCTTTCTATTTTTTTTTTTTTTGTGTTCTTACGCCTTTTCTGACCCTTTTTTTTTTTACAACTGTACATTTCTCTCGTATTCTACTAAATTCCCGAGCACTATCTCATTACATTCAAAGACAAATTGAAAGAAAATAATTTATTTCACGACACAAACATACAATTTCTACGATAATACGGACAGAGAAAATACAAAGTTTGGACTTACCTTTTCTCTTGAAGTCTTTACAGATAGTGCAGCAGTCCTTCGGCCTTTTCTTCCCATACCTTTCGGCCATTCTCTTTTTCGTCTGTCTTCTTAAGGGAAGAATATCTGTCTGTTTTTTTTTTTAATCTCTTTTATAAAGTTATAAAGTTAGTCACGTGACCACCAAGATTCTTCTATCTTTCTATTTTTCTGTTCCTCCCGTAGGTCTACTCCAAGTCTATTTTTACAACTTTAAATTGCTCTCGCATTCAACTAATTTCTCTAGGACTATTCGTTTACATTCAGATACGAAGCCAAAGAAAATTAGCAGATATTGTAGTAAGTTAGTAGCCATGGAAATTCCATCTTTTATGAAACAGTCATTTTTGTAAATAGCCTAATTAAAAAGGAATGATACAACAGTAAGTAAATAAAATAGATCGACTGAAATATTAAGATTTTCTGAAAATAATGTCCGATTTAAAAAGAAACTTTTATTCATGAATCAATGAATTGGAAAAGTGTTTTAATCAGTGAAAATAATAATCTCAGAACACCTATACATTTCTGCTATCGATTAACAAGGTTATCTATGCCTGTATGATAAAAATCAATTAGTTTTGATGCCAAGAAACCCTTTCTACTTCTTTTGAAATAGAATTTTTTTGACGAAAAAAGAGTGTCCAGATGCTTAAAGAAAATAGCAGTAGGTGGGTGAGAGATTAGGAGAATTTGGTGAATGGTGCAAAGTCTCATATCCTAAGTTAGTGTGTTTCAGCAGTTTCATACTGGTAACATGCGCTTGAACATTGTCAGGAAGTAAGATTATGATTAAACTTGATCTCATGCAAAAAAAAAAAAAATGTAAACGCATCACTTCTTTCTTTTTTTCATGTAAAATTTTCAAATAACATTAAAATCAAATTTTGAAAGAAGAGATGGAAAATTAACGAAGAAGAGATTCACATTCTTAATGAATGGAAATTTTTTTATATAGCTACAATTAAAGAAATATGTTAGAACAGAATTTTTACATTTTCACAAGAACCGAACTGTTTTTTCCGTACAACCTTATAAACAAACCGGGGGTGTCCTCGTGGTGTGATGGTTAAAGCGATGGACTACGGAATCGTAGTACGCGAGGTCAAACTCCAGTCGCGCTATTACGTTCACTTTCGGGCAAATACCCTTGGGAAAGGTATGAACCCCCATATCCTCCCAGCTATGGGTTAAATAGTACCACTACTGTTCTTCTATGAGAATGGCTTTGGCATTAAATGACCTACAAAGGTTGATATGCCATCAAACAAAGAAAACAAACCGTACAACCTTATAAACAAACTGGGAATGTCTTCGTGGTGTAATGGTTAAGGTGATGGACTGCGGAATCGTAGTTAGCGATTTCGTACTCCAGTCGCGCTATTACGTTCATTTTCGGGCAAATACCTTTGGGAAAGGTATGAACCCCCTTATCCTCCCAGCTATGGGTTAAATAGTACCACTATTGTTCTTCAAGGAGAATAGCTTTGGCATTAAATAACCTACAAAGGTTGATATGCCATTAAACAAAGAAAGAAACCTATAAACAAACTAACTGAAAATTTTTTACTCGTTTATAACTTAATAAAAAGCAATATTCTACAAAAAACGTAATTCTTTTAGTATCCTGACATTTTTCTTTATTGGATTGAACAACTTTCTCTTTAATATTGAGGAACAATCTGGTTCTTGTTGAAAACATTTTACAAAGCAAAAGTGTTGTGATGCTAACCAAAGAAAGACACAGGGAACATGAAAGGTTTGATAGAAAACTATATATATTCAAGTATCAGAAACAAGATACAAGTGAACCTGATTAAACAGTAGTTAGTTAATAGGAAGCTGAGAGTCCAGTGTGGTAGTGACTATCCGACCATTACGAAAATGGTATCACACGTTATTGCGTAACGCTGATTGGTGCACCCCCATCTGACGCTCTCGTTAACTTGTTTTTATGGAGGAGGGCGAGTCTATTATGTAGGGAGTACAGCAAAAAGAAAGTTATGTCTGGCGTAATGGTTATCGTCAGAGGAAATGAAATCGATGACCTGAGTTCAAATCCTGAACGAGGCCGTCTGCGTTTCACTTCGTGCTAATGCTCATGGGTAAAGCATGGACCTATCTTTTCGTTCCTCAGATATGAGTAAATAGTAGGATAGAATGGGTTCTTTAGTCTTGGTTAGCCAACTTATCTAGGAGAAGGAAAACTGTGATTCTCTGCTTAAAATTTGACTTTGTGTCTATTTCTATATGTGGCAGACGGGTGGGGTAAATACAGACAAAACAAAAGAAAATCAGGGGCCGAGATCCCTCGTTGTCATTCTGAGGCAATATCAGTAGAGTGATGATTGACTCATAATATAAGTATTTAATTTTGCTCCAAAGTTACCTCATAAGACAGTGGTTCCCAACCGGGGGTGCTCGAGATCATTTAGGAGGTGTGAAACCATGGATTTGGGTACTGAGAAAAAATAATAGATAAATTAGAATTTTTAAACTTTAATAGGATAAACATTCAAATTTATTTATTATTTTGCTATTACTTTTAATCATTTTAAAAGTAGTGGAAGAGAAAAAGACTCTTTTGTTAAATCAGCCAGTGTAAAAGTAATGAGATAATACGGATAGCATGCAAATTAGCAACCGAAAACAAGCAGCACTACTACCTGCCAGCTATAGTCGGTTGCCAAAGGGGTGAGTCTCTTATTTTCTTACTTCATTAAGTTCAGAATTTTCTTTAGAATCCAAATTTGATGAGTGTTGGATTCTATTATACTGATTATTACATTGGTCATTATACTTACATTGGTTACTAAATTGGGTATTATATTTAATTTTGAGGTTTCCTCGTGGTGTAATGGTTAAAGCGATGGACTGCGGAGTCGTAGTACGCGAGTTCGTACTCCAGTCACACTATTACATTCGCTTTCGAGCAAATACCCTTAGGAAAGGTACGAACCCCCTTATCCTCCCAGCTAAAGGTTAAATAGTACCACTACTGTTCTTCTATGAGAATGGCTTTGGCATTAAATAACCTACAAAGGTTGATATGTCATTAAACAAAGAAACCAAACCAAACCAAACCAATATCTAATTTCCACTTACGTTGAATTGAATGCTAAATTTGATTGTACTATTTGTTCGTATTTAAAATAATTAGAATGTGTTTTTCTTCCTTTTTTTATCATTTCAAAATTTGGTTGAAAAAATCTGTTACTCAAATCTAATGTAAATCGCCTTCTTCATTCCTATATGAGATATTACTTTTGTGTATATATAGATGGGGTGCGAAATAATAAGTTCTCTTGCGAATCATAGAAAAGGTTAGGAACCTCTGCCGTATATATATATAAAATGAGAGAGATAGACAGACAGACAAACAGACGGACAGATAGACCGAGATGGACAGAGAGAGGGAAAAAGAGAGCTGAAAAAAAAAACATAAGTTCTCCAGAGGAGGATTTTATTCCTAGAAATATTTGCCAACATTAAACGTTCCTTCGTTTCACCCCTTCCTAACAACAGACAGCGGATACATATATATATATATATATATATATATGTAAAGATGCATGTCAATATATACGCAAACATTCGTATACATGTACGCGCGAGCAACATACTAACCTACATACGTACTAACATTCAATTGCACGCTAACTTATGCACACATACACATAAATAAACCGCACTTTTCGTACAAAAACCAAATTAATCGGTCTTTTTTTTTGTAAAAATCTTAACTCTATCAGTCGAATGCAAAACGCAAGAAACCCAGGGTTACAGACACTACCATGTAATGTTATATAACATATGACATGGATTTTCAGTTCATTCCTAGTGACTCCGTGTGCTTTGACAAGCTGTCACGCTGTGATGAGTAAACAGGGATATGACAGCACATCAGGGCAGTCGGGTACAACAGGTGTGTAACCGGAAGGAGACCACGTGATGAGAACCACGCGGACAGATTTAGACCGAGTGCAGAGAATTGGAGTCGAGCGAGGGACACGCAGTCGATCGGAGGTGTCTCGGCTTGCAAGGGGGTGCAAGCGTTGGCAACCCCTGGCTCCCGGAATAAGATATAGGAAGAAGTCCTCTCTCTAAGTATATGTCTCTCCATCTATCTCTCAAAGTAACAACAAACTGTGGGCCATTTTGGAGAATAAAATGAGAGAGATATTTTTATAAAGAAGTGTTTTGTTCGTTCATTATCATTGATTATGTTCTTGCTTGGGTCTATGAAACTCTACAAGAGTAATATATATATATATATGTGTGTGTGTGTGTGTGTAAATGCTCTATATTTGATATTGAGTACTATTCAGCAATACTGCAACGTTTGGTCCTCCATTAACTCACCAAGTGAGCTAGTAAGAACCATAAACTTCTTTTACATTTATATCATCATCATCATCATGTCGCGCCATCAGCACGGATATCCCTCACCCTCTCTCGCCACTACTCCCGATCGTCTATTGCTTCCGGCAGGTCTTCGGGGATACATCCCGTATTTGCACAGAGCTGTTTTATGTAGGTTCGAGCTGGTCGACCTGCTTTTGCTCGTCGACATGAAGGGGTCAACAGAAATACATCACTTGATATATATATATATATATATATATATATATATATATATATATATATATATATCGAGAGAGAGAGAGAGAGACAGACAGGCAGAAAAGCAGTAAAACAAATAGGATAGAGGAGAGGATTAAATTCTTCCTAGGCTCAGATTACCCTAAGAGACCAAATAAGAACCAGGTCTACAACACGTGGCCATTTTAGACGTAGACGAAAGGAAGACGTGATGTCTTCCTATCTTTTTTTCTGAACATATACATACCATTATCTCCTTTCATCCTGAAGCTCACTTCGTGCTAGATATTTAGATTGGGAGTGGATAGTAAAATTTTACAGAAAGTGGTGTATCGAAAGGAGATTGTCGGACAGCAAATGTCTCTATTTCTTTGTCTTTCTTTCCTCTTTTGCAGATATTTGTTAAGCTATTCGACAGAAGTCAAATCGTACTTGATTCGGTATGGGGAATTGGGTTTCACTTACTGTGATTCCTGTCCTTTTCAAGTGGCGCTAATATTGCTTGAATGGCATAAGTCTATAGAAAACATGTCACATTCGAACGCTAGGTTGAGAGGTTGTTACGCAGGCACAAACACGCGTATTCTCACTGTGGTATCTTAAATGATAAACAAATGAGACCGCAGCACAAGTACACAGATCACTTTATATGTAGCTTCAAGTTAGAGTGTTCGCCAATGGCCCGGGAGACCTGGTTTCAATCCCAGGTCGAGTCATACCAAAGACTCAAAAATGGTACTTGATGCCTCCTTGCTTAACACTCGGCATTATAAGGTACGGATCAAGGGTAAAGTGGAGCAATCCAGGGAAAGGGGAGCCTTCGGGTAACCCTCGACTATGGTCGCCAACAACTAAGATTTTATGATTAGTGAGTTCGATTCTCACTGTGTGCTTCATACAGATGGCCTTGAGCGAAATGAATATAGTAAATGACTAATTGTTAATAGCTATTTTAATTCGATAAAGGTCAATAAATTCTTTTCGTCTTCAGTTTGCATTTTAATCTTTATAAACCTTTCTGGAAAGAAATCTACACAGCTATTAGATAATACTTTCTTACTTCTCTTTTCAAAGTGCCTTTTTTCTCTTTTCTTTTCCTTTACTTCTCTTTCAATATTCTCCCCTCTTTTCTTCTATTCTTTCCTTTTGTTTTTCTTCTTTCAAATATTTCTGTCAAATTGACATGATGTTTGAGAGAGAAATCGAACTTGTGTTCCGATTTTGTGACACACTCTAACGAAATAGACTTGCAAAATCCAAGATTACTCAGGTGAATATGAATGCTGATAGGGTAAACAGGAACTGAACGCTTTCACAAGTATTTAAATTCTACATTCAATCAGGGTTGTCGACCTGAAAAATAAGAAAATCATCCGCGTTACTTTTTGGTCTGAGCTCATGCAGCTTATATCTTCTTCTTGTGTCCTCGTGGTGTAATGGTTAAAGCGATGGACTGCGGAATCGTAGTAAGCGAGTTCGTACTACAGTCGCCCTATTACATTCATTTTCGGGTGAATACCCTTGGGAAAGGCATGAACCCCCTTATCCTCCCAGCTATGGGTTAAATAGTACCACTACTGTTCTTCTAGAATGGATTTGGCATTAAATAACCTACAAAGGTTGATATGCCATTAAAACAAAGAAACCAAACCAAACTTCTTCTTCTTCTTCTTTCTTTCTTTCTTTCTTGCCTTTTTTCTTGTATTTCACTCATCTTTTATCTTTTTTTTTCCTTTCTTTAGTTGTACTTGCGACTATTCCTTAACTTGACCTTTCAGTCAGCATTTGTTCATTACAAAGTATTACTGAACTTTTTCTAATTCGATTGAATCACTGACATTTCCAGAATAAAACAGTTTGATTAAATTAATTCCCGCACAATCTTTAAAAGAAAACGAACTTTGAAGACATTTCTGTTTGATGACACCAAAATTTCTTCATTGAATTCAATATTATGAAATTACTTCGCTGAAAATATACTCTTAAAAATCTGCAATACCGAAATAGAGAAAAGATTTTTTTTAATTATCCCAAAACATCATATTTCATTTGTTTAAAAAATGTATTTTCATGGTTTGTAGAATAAATGTTAATTTCAAAGAGAAGTTCAAGGGCCATTTAGAAAATAATGACTCCCATTTCTACTGAGAATTAATTTTTATTTATTGCGGACTTTTTGTCCTCATCTTGGTAGTTTTTGTGTTGTTTCTTCTTTCACTACGTTTCGGCCAAATTTCACCTCTGGCCTTCTTCAGGTGATTTACCACGACTTCGGATAGGAATGCTAAGTCTTGTAACCATATCCCCAGTAATTACTGCCTTCCATAAGGTACGTTGTTGTCAATCTCACCACGTTTTTGACCAAGTAAACCTCTGGCCGGCTTGGGTAGGATTTGAAACCGCTATCTTCTGACAATGCTCACCTGGAACCGTAGAGACTCAACGCCTCTATCCGCTGCGCCACGGACCCCGAAGGGGCGATCAAGGATGGATTTTTAGTCTAATAAATCCAATTATTTGTTCTCCTTATCTGGTCTTCCATAGTCGGGTCCGTACCGAATTTTTGTAATTGTCTTTAATTGGAATCATTTTTGAGATGAGGCTTCTACTGTCGGAAATTCATCCTCTTGCAGATAAATTCCACCTTAGCCTGCATTTGAAACATCATGGGGACGGAAAAAACAGGATGAAAACACAAATTTTCTTGTTTGGTTACAACACGAAAGAGTTTTTTTACTGTAAAGTTGCATATATTTTCCCATATTAAAAAAAAACAACCTTGGTGCCTCGTAACATAATAAAACAATATAAAACACTTGCTACAGGATGGGTTTTCACAAATAAAATTTACCTACAAAAATATTACTATAACAGAGAAAGAAAGAAAGAAAGAAAGAAATACGCTTACTCCAACAGGGTTTTACAAATAAAATTAACCCACAGGAATTTGTACAAAGCAAAATAAGCAGTCCACTTGCAGAGTCGCTGTGGTTCTTGAAAAATTTTAAGCCTTTATCTTGGTTTTTTCTCTCCGAAATATCAATTTCTGTTTCCTTCAGTAGTCTGCAATGCAGGTGGTAATGTCTTCTTTCCTTTCTTCTAGTTACAATCCAGGTTTGAAAACGAGTGTAAAGAGCTACTTGTTTTAAATACTCCTTCCTATAGACTCAACTAGAGCACATGATTTCTCGCAGACATACGAGGATCACTAAATAAGTTTCCAGACTTTTTTCGTATGGGCACTTTTATTGATAGTACACACATGAAACTCTAGTTCCCTTCGAAGTAATCTCCTCTGGCTGCAATGCACTTGTTGTATCGTTCCAACAACTTCTCGAAGACCCCATGGAAGTCCTCTTGTGTGAGCGTGTCAATAACCTTCGTCACAGCCTCTTTCATCTCCTCAATTGTCTCATAACGACAGCCTCTGAGCTAAGGGAATAAGCAAAAGTCACAGGGAGCAAGGTCTGGACTATTGGGAGGGTGAGGAACTGTCTTATTGCCCATCTTGGTCAAATAGTCTGTGACAAGGATGGAGTTGTGGACTGGTGCATTGTCCTGGTGGAAATGCCACTGACCCGATTTGAAGAGTGCTGGCCTCTTCCCTAGGAATCTCTTCCTGAACTCCCTTAAAACCTCAACATAGTAACCCTAACCCTAACCCTTTGGTGTTCTGACTTCCTTACTCCTCCCACACATCTCATCATCCCTCACAGACTCCCTGCCTTCCTTGAATCTCTTATGCCACTCAAAAACTGATGCTCGATTCATGCAAGATGCTCCAAAAGCGGTCTGAAGCATTCCATACGTTTCTGTAGCATTTTTCCAAGTTTAAAACACAATTTTATTGCATGTCGTTCTTCTAAAGTGTCGTCACGTCCAGATTGCATTTTTGAAATTCACCAACTGTGACAATCAGGCTTTAGTAGGGTGTATTCCAATTACTGCTGTAGCTGTTCATTTGAACCTGAAATCATGAAAACTGATCAGTCATCTCATAAGATATATAGCAATAACATACTGAATTTTCAAGAGTCTACGACAATTCTAAATGCCTGTACAAAAAAAGTCTGGAAACTTATTGAACTTATTGGAAACGTATGTCGCATATGCTGGGATTAAGGCGAATACGCGAATTCAACTTTTCGAAGTTGAACCACAAATTCCCAAAGTCAGTCAATTTCAGTTCCAGCCGCATTAGATACGTCAACTCTCCCCTGCCGTGAAGTAAAAAGGGGAATTCAACTTTGAAAAGTTGAATTATAACATCCTGAGCCTTATAGGAAAGCAGTCACTCTCAGTGGCAGTTGAGAAGTAGAAAAAACGAATTTGATTTTTCGAAGTTGAAATTCAAAGTGCTAAAGACTGTCAACTTTAGGAGAGCCTGTAGTTGCCACGACTGCTCGCTATCATGATGAGAATCCATTATAGGAAGTAGAAAGCATTTGCCCCACATGGTCGACCCGCATACGGAGTCAGCCACAGAGCCTTTTCCTTCTACGTATTTTCGTACCAAAGTACGAAGCAAGGGCTTTATGCCAGAGATTAAAAGGGCATACAACCCAAAGAAAGGATGCGAACAAAATAATAATTAAGGGACACGCAATATACCATCCTGAAAAGCAATAAATTTCCAATACTACGAAACAAACAGAATAAAAGAAGAAAGATTCTTTACTCCAACTATTTATTATCGTAATTATTCGTATATAATACGCACTCCTAAATTTGGGCTAAGAAATTCTGAAAAATAGCATTCCTCATGTATAATACGTACTGACGTTTTAGTATTTGTTCAACATTTTATCCAATTTGCATAGAATAATTTTTTTTCTTTTACAATTTACGTATGTTTTAACACTAAATGTTCATTTTTATCATTAAGGGTTTTCGGACTATTTTCTTCATCTTTATTGTTATTTCCACAACGTTTCGGCCGATATGTCCTCCGGCCTTCTTGAGGTGTTGGTCGAACTCGGGAACCTTCAAGGAACTTTGAACTACGTCCTTATTGAATCCACGGGGGTCGCCTGTTCTGATTTCGGATACAAGTGTTAAGGAGACAATCATCTGGAGGTTGCAGGTTCAATCCTGACTGCAGGCGAGTAACAATAAAGGAATATTTAACACTTGTACCCGGTTATGGCTAACGGAATCAGAACAGGCGACCCCCGTGGATTCAATAAAGGACGTAGTTCGAAGTTCGCGAAGGTTCCCGAGTTCGACAAACACCTAAAGAAGGCCAGAGGACATATCGACCGAAACGTTGTGGAAATAACAATAAAGATGAAGACAATAGTCCGAAAATCCTTAATGATAAAAATCACCAAGCTTCGTCTCAGAAATTTAGACAACTACTAAATGTTTATGCAATACATAGAGAAAATACACGGACACGTTTACGAAAAAATGCAACAAGCTTGTGGTAAAAATAAGCTCACTCAAAGAGAAACAAAATTATTTACAAACACACATTCAAGTGGCTATTTCTCTGTTGCAACATAAAACAAAAGCGTGTGAGAAATTATGGTTTCTATGCATATCAACCTTTGTCGGTTATTTAATGCCAAAGCCATTCTTATAGAAAAACAGTAGTAGTACTATTTGACCTATAACTGAGAGGATGTGGGGGTTCATGACTTTGTCAAGTGTATTAGTCGGATAATGAAGATAGTAGCGCGACTGGATTTCGAACTCGCTTACTTCGATTACGCAGTCCATTGCTTTAACCATTACACCACGAGGACACCTCCTAAGGCTCATTACAGGGTGGAACGATAAAATTGTCGTCCTAAAGAAAACAACACTACAGCTTTATTTTAAAACTTTTATTGAAAAAAATCAATTCAGGTAACTTGATTATGTAGTAGAGCTGACATCTATTCAATGTAGCTACCTTCAGCCTCAATCACCGCCTCAATACGGATCCGGAACTGGGAGCATGCCTTTTCCACAAGCGCCGGCAGGAGCTCGGCGAATACTCGGCGGATGGCGGCGATCAGGCTGGCTTTGGTGTTGTGGGAGGTCATGCTGGTGATGTTCTCGACGTATGACAAAATGAAGTGGTCCAGCGGGTTCAGGTCGGGGGGAGAGGGGCTAGTGAGAGAAGGGTACAAAGTCGTAGCACTCCTTCTGAAGCCAAGCCTGAGCCTCTTTGGACTTGTGAATCGGTGCCGAGTCCTGCTGCCACACCCAGAGTCTACCACCGTCCACCTGATTGCACTAGGGGATCACCACACTCTTCAGCACATCCAGGTACATTTTGGTGTTGACTTTCAAGCCGACTTCGAAGATGTGAGGTGGCATGATGTGGCCCTCACTTGAAACCACACCAAAGACCATAACCGTAGCCGGAAACTTTGTTTTCATCACCCTGGGCACGTCCCTGTTATTCGTGGCAATCCAGATTTGCATTTTAAGGGTGCTGGCAATGGTCCTGTTGTCATAACTTGGATCGGTAGAGTGCATGATTTGTACAGCAGCGCATCTCCGATCTCGCTCGTTGAACATTGTGTCACTTTCAGACATGATAGAAGGCTCCTATCGCTCTTGGAATTTGTACACAACTGGCCAACTAGTAGATGGTCTGCAACAAAAAAAGAAATCCGGTTTTCATAAAACGGAAATGGAATCATATCGTCTTTTCTAGGGGAGACAGTTTTATCGTTCCACCCTGTAATTTGTGGTAATCATATATTCACACATTCATATATTACATTCGGTCATAGCATCCTGAAAATGATAATGCACGCTGCCTGATTAAAAGTTAATTTTTAGTTCTTGTTTATGATACGCACCCCTAAATTTTAGTTTTAAAATGTGGAAGAAAAGTGCGTGATATACACAAATAATTACGGTAGAAATTTTTCTTCTCGTGTAAATGGGCATATCAGATCAGTTGGTTGCTTGCTTGACGTTTTATTGCATATTAACCTTTGTGGTTGCTTGGTTGCTTGGGTTTTATGGTATATCAACCTTTGTTGGTAATTTAATGCCAAATCCATTTTATACAAATAACCAGATCTATTTCAAACAATTCGGTTTAGCATGAGTACACAGTTTAATTGTCAAAAACATTTCCATTTCAAGCTATTCAGTTAAGTCAAACAGTTCTAATTCAAACAATTCAGTTTAGCGTAAGTACAGTTTCTAAGACAAAAACAGTTCTATTTCAAGTAATTTAGTTTAGCATAAGTATTCTATTTAACCCATAGATAGGGCCCTATCAGGTGCTACCACTCCGGGCCAGAGTGGACCTGGGAGCAATGGCAATGAAGGGGTACTCCGCAATCCCCAAAGCTCCAGCACTGCTGGTACATCACCATCAGATTGTTTAGAGTCGTATCTAGGACACTCGTTGAAGAGGTTTTTTTCCTCTGCAGAGGAGCAGTCGGTGTATTCTACAGCCCAAGCCGGCTGGTCAATACACAGTTAAATGTAAAAACAGTTTTGTTTCAGATAATTCAGTCTAGTATAAGTACGCAGTTTAAATGTCAGTTCTATTTTAAACAATTCAGTTTAGCATAAATACACAGTTTCAATCCGCAAACAGTAAACTCTCGCGACCACGGTTTAGTTCTATTTAATCCATAAATAGGATCCTTATCAGGTGCTCTCACTCCTGGCCAGAGTGGACCTGGGAGTGATGGTAATAAAGGGGTACTCCGCAAAGTTCCAGCATTTCCCCTAAGCTCCAGCATTACTGAAATATCACCATCAAATTGCTTATTGTCATATCTAGGACACTCTTTGTGGGGGTCTTACCCCTCTGCAGAGAAGCAGTCGGTGTATTTTATAGCCCCAGCCGACTGGGTAACAACCCTGTTGAGATATATATATACATTAGTTTTCATATATCTTAAATAACATGGAAGCTTATCTGCGGCTCAGAGTTTAATGCCTTCTAATTACGACAATCGTCAGGCAGTGACCTTCTCTGTCTGCAGACAAACAGAATTATTAGTGTTTGATAGAATTACTTGAAACCATTTGTGTACAAAAAATTTGCTCAGGCTCGTTTAAAAATGTTTTCAATAAAACGTGTTTACAAACCATATATATTTAATATATACATCCCTGAACAAAAATATAAGACCACCTTCAAAAATGAAGAAAAAATATTATTTACAATTTTTAAATTATGAAAATCAGATATATGAAAGATAAGTTTAAGAGACATTCAAATATAAGATAAGAAATTTCAATTCATTTTTATAGATATATTAGCATTTATGCAAAATTTTAAAATTTATTTTTGGCATAAATATAAAACTACTAATAAAAACTAATGAAAAAAGGACTTAATTTAATTGAAAAATTTATCATATATCGTCTACTTAATATAAAAGCTATTAAAACTATAATACTTAAAATACTAAAACATAAATGGCTAAAGGAACTAAATTATCTGAATTTGAGAAAGGCGAGATTACAGCTCTGAAAAGAGTTGGAAAATCTCAGAGAGGAATTTCGAAGGCCTTAGGATGTAGTAAAACCGTTATCTGCAATGACTTGAAATGTTCAAATCAGTATGGAACCATAAAACCGACTGGCAAGTCAGAAAATTATCACCACAAGTCAAGAGAAGAATTGTTTGTCAACATCAAAAATATTGAAATCTCTAGTGGACTCTCCTTGCAGTACTAGAACAATTAGAAAGCATTTAAACAACGAAAAAGGCATTGGAAAAGAATTCATCGTCTAAAGTCAACTATGAAGCACAAAGAGAAACGACTGGAATATACTCGTCAATATCAAACCATGAGTGCTAAAGAATGGCGAAAAATTGTTTTCTCGGACGAAAAGAAATTCAATTTAGACGGTCCAGATGGCTTTCAGAAGTACTGGCACGCAAAAAAATTTTCCAGAAGAGAATTACTCAAAAAGGCGTAGTGGCAGAGGATCTCTAATGATCGGGGGTGGCTTCTCATCTTCAGGAAAGCTTAAACTACAATTTGTCAGTGGTCGACAAAAAGCACCAGATTATGTGAATATGCTAAATGATTTATCTCTCACACAAGAAGGGCGTCGTCTATGTAGAGAAGAATTAATTTTTAATCAAAACAATGCTGCAAACCACCATGCATCAATGACAAAGATGTAGTACTTAAAATTAAGATTTTTTGACCACCCAGCGTGCTCTCCATACCTCAATCCAATAGAAAATTTGTGCAGATTGATTGTTGCAAGAGGTCGACAGAACTCAGCAATTTCTGAACTCAAAAACACAATCTTAGACGCATGGGAAAATACCTTCAGTTCAACTTCAGAAACTAGATGATAGTATGCCAAACCGAACTTTTTAGGTTATCAAAGCTAACAGCGGATCTATAAAATACTAGATTAAAAAATTGCTTTTATATTCTATAGTTCTGCTCAATTTTTTTATATTCATGTCAAAAATGAATTTTGAAATTTAACGTAAATGCTAATATACACATAAAAATGAATTGAAATTTCTTCATGTTTAAAATTCAATTGTCTTTATGCCTTAATTTTCATATATCTGAATTTCATAATTTAAGAATTTCAAACAATAACTTTTTCTTCATTTTTGAGGGTGATCTTTTGGTCCAGGGGTGTATGTATAAAGAGGATTTGGGATTAAATAACCCACGATGGTTGATGTGCCATAAAAACAAACATAAACCAAATCATATGCAGTTTAGTGTTATACTTAGGACACTCATTATGGCGGTCTTACCTTTCTACAGAGGTGCAGTCGGCGTATTCTACAACCCAAGCCGACGGGGTGGATCAGACCTGTGACCCGGATAATTTGTCAACTTGGATTTATGTTTCCTCTTAAACTCCACAGAAACTGAACAATTAAATGTAACACCCTCAGGCAAGTTATTTTTCTTTGTCGATCGAGATAATCAAGCATTGTTCCGAAAGTAATACCCGCTGTCTATTTCCAAAGAATGTGCAATAGATACATGGAGCACTATAGCATCTTTGGACGAAGTAAATTTTCAGCAACAAAATTAGTATTTTTTCTACTTAGTCATGCCCATACATTTTCACCAGCGATGAACAAGAGCCTGCATGCCACGTTCGTAAAACGATCGCTCCAATAGTAATACTTCCTATTTTATCATGTTAGTCCACAATAAGAGGTCGTAGGTTGATGATATTACAGTACAATTTGAATCTTTCCACCCATAAGCTATTTTTTTTCCTTTTTTTATGTAGCTTTGCCCAGTCGGCTGAGGCTGTAGAATACACCGACTGCACCTCTGCAGATGTGTAAGACCCCCCCCAACGAGTGTCCTGGATATGACACTAAACAATCTGATGGTGATGTACCAGCAGTGCTGGAGCTTTGGGGATTGCGGAGTACCCCTTCATTGCCATTGCTCCCAGGTCCACTCTGGCCCGGAGTGGTAGCACCTGATAGGGCCCTATCTATGGGTTAAATAGAACTAACAGCATACTTATGCTAGAATTAATTGTTTGAGTAAACTTAATAGCTTGAAATAGAAATGTTTTTGGCAATTAAACCGTAATTACATTTAAACTGCGTGCTTATGCTTAACTGAATTATTTCAAATAGAACTGTTTTTCGACATTAAGACTGTATTTACACTTAACTGAATTGTTACATATAACTGGTTGAATAGTTTGAAATAGAAATGTTTTTGACAATTAAACTGTGTACTTATGCTAAACTAAATTTTTTTTCAAAAGAACATTATTTGCATAAAAATGGATTTGGCATTAAATAACCTACAAAGGTTGATATGCCATAAAACCCAACAAACCAAAAAAAAACTTTTTATGTAGCTGACCGGTAGTGTGGTCAAGCGGTGACTGACATGAGAGAAGAGGTGTTATTGAATTTTCCCATGCGAGAGAAATTTGAGAATTCTATCATCTCGGTGGTAGATATTAAAGTTGGTCCCATCACAGAAGGGACAAAGAGTAGTTCCCACCCGGCAGAGGAGAGCAATTCCTGGCCCAAGGGTAGGAGTCGGGATTTTTACCGACTGAATTCGAAAAAAACGACTGGTACCGCAAAAGAATGCACCTGACATCTCCACAGCACGCCGGCATTTTTCTAAAACCCATTTCGATATGAGTATTGTGTACCAATAAAAGAACGAAGAGACCTTAACACATTTCTTTATAAAGATATAACTCTCTCTTCTTCAAAATTGGATGTAAGTGTGAGAGATAGCGACGAAGGATTTAAACACAGACTGACGGAAGACTACAATGGATGACCCCATATCTTCTTAACCTATTTCTCAACGCGAGTTCACTTGGCCCCACTGAGCACTTCTTCTGCTTCTTGGCCGCTCACAGCTCGCTTCTCCCGACTGACTTCTTGATTAATAGCTTGTCTGTGAGTATCTGTGTATATATAATATTCATTACGATATACTTCTGCTGTTCTCTTGTTTACACAGCAGGAACATCCTGTTTAGAAATCCCTAACGGACGGGTCAGTCAGAGGTCAATATGTAACATAAGGAGGGGGTCTAGAATTTTAACCAAAATAGACAACTTGATTAGTTGAGCTGTTTGTCTCACCGACTTCGAAAATTTCGCCTAATGATTAATACAAACTGATCCCAAAGTAAACAGAGGTGATTTTGATGCCCAGCTGTATGACCAATTATAGCAGTTCAGTCACAAGAACTGCTACTGCAGGTGTGAAAACGAACTTTGGGATTTTCAATGAACGGAGCACGCAATAGCGATGATTCATCATCATCATCATCATCATCATATCGTGCTGGCAGCACGGATATCCCTGACCCTCTCTCGCCACTCCTCCCTATCGTTCATCGCCCTAGGCAGGTCTTCAGGACAACAACCTGTATCCTCACATAGCTGCTGAATGTACGTTCGTGCTGGTCGTCCTGCTTTTGCGCGGCCGTGTGTGGGGATCCATAAGAGTACATCTCTTATGAGTTCATCTCTGCTTCTCCAGCAATGTCCTGCATGTCTGGTTCGCCTAACTTGAATAGTTTTCGTGATAGGGGGCAGGTGGCCGTACAGTTGGTGTCTTGTTGGGTGTTGCCGCCAGGACTTGTTGAGGATTGCACGCAGCATTCCTAAATTTCGAAACTAACGTACATCTCCCCATTGCAAGTGATCTACAGTTTGGTTTGGTTTGTTTGGGTTTATGACATAACAACCATTGTAGGTTATTTAATGCCAAATCCTCTTTATGCGTATGTATTAAACATATAGGATTTGGTTTAGTTGGGTTTTATGGTATATCAACCATTGTAGGATATTTAATGCCAAATCCTCTTTATACATATAAATTAAAAATATAGGATTTGATTTGTTTTCATTTTATGGCATATCAACCATTGTAGGTTATTTAATGCTAAATCCTCTTTATACATATATATATATAAAATAATTTTTAAACGCAGTTTGTAGATGACATTTTTAAACGAGTCTGAGCTCATTTTATTTGCACACACTTAAATGATTCCATGTATTGTTACGTAAAACCGATGATTCAATTTAGACACAGAGTTAGAAAATTTCAAGTATTGCTATGTATCCTTAACAATTCAAGTAAACATCAGTCATTTGTTTACATACAGTAAAATAATCTTTCATTTCTATTTCTAACAATTCAATTTAAAATCTTCCAAGGTTAGTAAATCTATATCAAAACTATAAAGAACTTTATTTAACGGCAAGATGGTAGTTTCTAAGTTTTTGATGGACGTTCAGATCAAACTTTATCAAATTTAACAGCATTCATGAATTTCCATCGCCCAGATGGTTGTATTGGATACTTCAAAAATCCGCAATGTCCATAATGATTACCGAATTTACTGAACCTCTTATGTGAGCCTTTACATTGCTGTGTCTAATTTCGAGCAGAAGTGTGCATTTAGCCAAATTCCTTCGCCAGTAGGTGACGCAAGATCAGTTTTTAAGCGGAGTAAAGTCGGTTTAGAACCTCAGTTTTCCTTTTCCTAGTTTCCATGTCTTTATTGATCTTACCACAGCGTTTCTTCCACTATATCCTCTGGCTTTCTTCCGGTGTCTCTGACCTTCTTGGAATGCTGGAAGGAGGGTATTAAAATGTTATTCACATTCCATCTACTAACAGTACAGGACGTGACGGGAATAGAAGTGTGACCCTATAAAAACGTGTACATCAAGTACAATATACTCAGATTATCGAATTGTTATTTTCCTAACTAGCCTGAATAGATAGATAGATAGATACTATCACTTGCAAAAAGTATGGAATTACTAGAGTCAGTGAAAAGTTTTGCAATATCTTAGTACGCGCTTGTTTGCAGAGTAGTATATCACGTGAGCAAAGCAGTTCAAACTGTGAAAAGGTACTCGCTATGGTTGTTATTATTGTAGTAGTTGGTGCGCTGACACATACGGAATTTGAAAGTTGCACAATTGATCGTTCAACGTCGTCTAATTAGGGAGCTTACACATGACAGTTACTTGATAGTAAGAGAAATTTCGCTTTTGTTACAAAAACCCTCAACAATCAGACAGGATCAGGTCGGCCTAAAACCATGGATTCCAAGTCTGTTCCAAGCTGTAGACACATGCAGGGAGTAGCACTCGGAGAGTATCAGGTGAGCTCGATATTTCTCAGTCCAATGTGTTTCGTCTCCTTCACGACTACGGCAAAAGCATTCAGTGTGCTTCTTGTTATCAAAATATTGTTAAACATTTTACTCACATTTGTAGCACACTTATTGGATGTTCATCCGTTTCTTTGATTTTATTTAGCAGGAAATCAACAAATAACAGATAAGATGCAAAACATTTTTTAGAAGTTGAACATTTTGACTTCATGAAATATACCCTAAGTAAATTATTCTAATATAAATATATAAGTAATATTAGTGACCATAGTCGAGAGCTACCCGAGGGCTTCCTTTTCAATAGCTACAACACCGAGGTATAGAGGGAGGTATCTACTCCTTTCCTAGGATTACACCACTTTACTCTTGATCCGAAACTTATAATGCTGAGTGTAAAACAAGGCGGCATCAAGTACCATTTTTTATTCTTTGGTATGACTCAACCTGGGATTGAACCCTGGTCTCCGGGGCCGTTGTCAAACACTCAACCCACAAGGCCAATCCAATAGTGCTCCAAATATATATATATAACAAGAAAAATAAACTTCTCTGCCTATCTACGTGTCTGTCTATCTCTGTTCCTTTCCCCACCAATCATCTTTTATGTCTGTATTTTTCTCAGCACATCTCTGTCTCGTAGCCGACTAAATTCTTGTGTCTTCTGACTGCTGAGTCCTTTCCAACTGACTACACGCCTATTCGAGTCCTTTCTCTGACTGGCTGACTGATCCTCTTCATCTCTCCTCCTACGTCGTTCTCCTCTCACTTATAATAGCAGATTCCTTCCTTTTTTCCACTGTCCTTTGGTTGACCTCTGCAAATTCTATCTGATACTGTTCTTCTGATTGTCCTTTTGTTGACCTTCCATATATATGGAAAGGTGAACATCTCATGGCCATTCCACAACCACACACACACACACACACACACACAAGCACTTACGTCCACCTGCATCGAGTTAAGTCTGTATATCACCAGCAATCATCATCAACATCATGTCGCGCCATTAGCACGGATATCCCTGACCCTCACTCGTCACCCCTCCCTATCGTCCATGAGTTCCAGCAGGTCTTCCGGCCAACATCTCGTATCGGCATAGAGCTGCTGTATGTAGGTTCGAGCTGCCTTTGCTCGGCCATATGAAGGGGTACATAGGAGTACATCACTTATGAGCTCGTCCCTACTTCTCCAGCGGTGTCCTGGTTCGTCTAATTTTGATAGCTTTCGTGATAGTGGTAGGTGGCCGTACAGCTGCTGCTTTGTAAGGTGCTGCCTCCAGGACTTGTTCAATACTGTTCGTAGCATTATTGTGTAGTTGCCGTCAAGCTTTTTCTCCATCCGTTTAGTTAGCGTCCATCTCGTCAATGGTGGAGAAGTGAATGACCAAATTGGTAAAAACGTAAACTACAAATTCAGCCTACTCTGCTTGTCAAATAGAAATGGACAACTTCACCAGCAATAGTGTTATATATATATATAAACAGGATTTAGCATTAAATAACAAACAAGAGTTGATATGCCATACAACATGAACCAACCAACCAAGTCACGTCTGTTATTTCGTCTTTGGGATCAATCATCATCATCATCATGTCGTGCCGCTAGCACAGATATCCCTGACCCTCTCTCACCACTTCTCCTTATCGTTCATCGTCTCTGGCACGTCTTCAGGGCTACATCCCGTATCCTCACAAGCTGCTGTATGTATGTTCGAGCTTGTCGTCCTGCTTTTGCTCGGCCATATGTGGGGGTCTATAGGAGTGATCACTTATGAGCTCATCCTTGCTTCTCCAGCAGTGTTCTGCGTGTCTGGTTCGTCTAGCTTGGATAGTTTTCGTGATGGGGGGCAGGTGGCCGTATAGTAGGTGCTTTGTGGGGTGTTGACGCCAGGACTTGTTTAATATTGCTCGCAACATCCTTGCGTAGTTACCGTCTAGCTTCTTCTCCAGCCGTTTTGTTAGCGTCCAAGTGGTGCATCCATACATCAGTATCGACACGACCGCTGCTTGGAAGAAACTGCGTTTCATTTTATCGGTCAGGCTGAACTCATTCGAGTCAGTAAAGAAAATATTGATGAATCTTATTTTTATAATACTTTGACCTTTCCACACAACCATAAAGGGAGAGGCCCCGTGGAATAATTTCTAAAGTTCAGGACAGAGGCTTCGAAGTTAGCGAGATCGAACTCAATTCGCTCAATTATTTTCATTTTCAGACTAACACCCTTGTAAAAGATATAAACCTTCTTATAAGGCTATGGGTCAAATAATATCATTGCTGTTCTTTTACAAGGATGGCTTTGTCATGAAATAACCCACGAAGGTTGATAAGCCGTTAAATAAAGAAGCCAAACCAAAGACGAAATAACAGACGTGACTTAGTTGTTTGGTTCATGTTGTATGGCATATCAACTTTTGTTTGTTATTTAATGCTAAATCCTGTTTATATATATATATATATATATATGACACTATTGCTGGTGAAGTTATCCATTTCTATTTGACAAGCGGAGTAGGCAGAATTTGTAGTTTACGTTTCTACCAAATGATTGCTCTTACAAATCGGTGATTTAATATTTTTACACCTGACAAATATATCTAAATCATCTACATTCTTACATAGTATGTCGATGAAATCAATTTTTGTCATATAGTGTAGCATTCAAGATAAGTTCTGAATGGAAAATACGACCAAATCAACCCGGATGAGGGACAACCGTTACTTTAAATCATATAATTGTGAATAAATTATCTGTATTAGATCGGAATACTTGACATCAATAATCATGTGCTGATTATTTGTGTTAGATAAGAATTCATGAAACTGGCATAGATGGCTGGTGCTGCAGAATACACTGATCACATCTCTGCAAAGGGGTAAGCCTTCCCCAAGGAGTGTACAGATTATGACACTAAATAATCTGATGTTGAGGCTTCAATAATGCTGAAACTTTGGGGAATGTGGAGTACTCCTTCATTGCTTTCGCTCCCAGGTCCACTCCGGCTCGTTGTGGTAGCACCTGATAGGGTTCTATCTGTGCGTCAAATAGTACTAAACTGTGTAATTACTCTAAACTAAATTGCTTGAAATTAACTGTTTTTACATTTAACTGTGCATAAACAAAAAACTGTACTTATACTAAACTGAATTGTTTAAAATAGAACAGTTTGATCATTTAACTGTGTGAACAAAAAACTGTATTTAAACTCATGATTAACTGTGTAAAAAAGGCTGTTCTTTTACTAAATTGAATTGTTTGAAATTATGTGAAACCATTTAACTGTGCAAAAAAACCAGCTCAGGCTGGTTTAAAATGTTCTCTTCAAAATATGTTTAGAAATCATACATCTAATATATATATATATATATATATATATATATATATATATATATATAAAGTATTTGGCATTAAATGACCTACAATGAAACGATGTTAGTGAGTTCATAGTATTTGTGTTTGATAGGAATAATTGAGACCATTTAAGCGTGGGCAAACAAATCATTTTTATTCAATAGGAATGGTTACTTTCAACCCTATAACTGAGTATAAATTATTACCATTGGATTGGAATACTTGAAACTATATAAACATGTACAAATTATTTGAGTTAACTAACACATCACTCAATAAGTCTCGGGCCTAACATATAGATGGCGTTACTAATTTTAAAATGTCTATATGATTTTTATAAAGTACTAACCTTTAAATAGCTCGTGTCAAAATTTAAGCCCAATCAGATAATTAGTTTACAAATTACAGTTATTCAAGTGAAGGTACTGTTGCAAATTTTCAAAACAATGGAAAAATCTAAATTTCGTGTGTCAATAAAGCATTGCTTTCTGATGGGAAAAATACTGTTCAAGCAAAGCAATGGCTTGATAAATGCTATTTGGACTCTGCTGCGTCGGAAACAACGGTTAAGAAAAGGTATGCTAACATTAAATGCAGTTTTACAAACACAAATGATACTGGACGCTCAGGTCGTCTCAATTTGGCAGTTGTCCCGGAAAACACAAAAAGAAATCCACAAACTCGTTTCGGCCGATCGTAAATTGAAGTTGCGTGAGATAACAGAGAAGTTAAATATATCAGAAGGCAGTGTATTCACCATTTTGTGTGAATATTTGTCAATGAGAAAGCTGTGTTCAAAGTGGGTGCCGCGTTTGCTCATTGTCGATCAAAAACAACAACGAGTCGACGATTCAGAGTGTTGTTTGCAACTGTTTACACGCAACAAAAAGGAGTTTTTTACGTAAATATGTGACAATGGATAAAATATGGATACATCGCTTCGCTTTGGAGTCAAATTGGCAGTCAGCTGAGTGGCCAGCAGCAGCTGAAAGCCGTACAATGCGACCAAAGACGCAACATCAACAGGCAATGTTTTGGCCTCTGTATTTTGGGATGCGCAAGGTATTTTGTTCATCGATTACCTTGAGAAAGGAACAACCATCAATAGCGAATATTATATAGCATTATTGGTGCGTTTGAAGGAAGAAATCGCCAAAAAAAACGGCCTTAAATGAAGAAGAAGAAAGATGTGCTTTTTCATCAAGACAATGCACCGTGTCACAAGTCTATCGCAACGATAGCAAAACTACATGAATTGCACTTCGAATTGCTTCCACAACCACCCTATTCTCCAGATCTGGTCCCCCAGCAACTACTGGTTGTTTGCAGGCCTCAAAATAATGCACTAGGGAAAGAAGAAGTGATATCAGAAACTGATGCGCATTTTGAGGCCAAAGACAAATCGTTCAACAAAAAAGGCATCAAATTGTTTGAGAAGCGTTGGAATCAGCGTATTACCCTAGAGGGAGACTATGTTGATGAATAAAGTCGAATTTTGCCTAAAAGTTGTTGTTTTATTAGTTAATCCCGGGACTTATTGAGTGATGTGTTAGTAATACTTGATACCATGTAACTGTACAAATTATCTTCGTAGAATAGGAATACATAATATCTTGGTGCAAACAAATGATTATGATTTTCATAGATAAATAAAAGAACGAGATACTAAAAAAATGATTGCAAAGAAATGTTGAAAATATAAATAGTTGTGATTCTAATCAAACATTGACAAAAAAATTCAATTTCAGTATTAAATAACTCATAAGGAGTTGATATGCCGTTAAGCAAATAATCAAAACAAAACAGAACATTTTGAGTAAACATTTTATATCCTGAATTAATCAAAACGAATTCCGTAGTATTGCTCTAATGAATTTTGGAACTATCTATTTCTTTTGCTGACACACAACACGATTTTCAGGTTAATGACTGAAGAAACGATAGCCTACTTTAAAAACTTCAACTACTTCCATTCGGATATGGGTTAAAGCCTGTCAGTGAATATCATCATCATCCTCATTATCAATAAAGCGTGCCGACAGTACGAATTCGTTTCTCTCTCTCTCTCTCTCTCTCTCTCTCTCTCTCTCTCTCTCTCTCTCCATTGACCATCGCAGTTAGTACGTCCGCCAGACGACACAGAATCTGCGCAGAGCTGATGATGCAAGTTTTTGATGGTCAGCCAACACTAATGTGTCCATGTGTAGGAGTCTATAGAAGAACGTCACTTATGAGTTGGTCCTTTCTTCTCCAGTAGTGTCAGCATGTTTTGGCCGTCTTACTTGGATGGTTTGTGAGATGGTGTGTAGGGAATAGAAAAATAAAAGAATTAAGTTGAATTAAAAATAATTATTAAGAATATGCAGAAACTCCCAGAAATACCTGACAGGAAGAGAGGCGACGCATGCGCAAAGAAAAGAACCGTCCCAACAAAAAAAAAAAATCTCGTTCTCTTTAAGCAGTGACTAGCGGAGTGACAACACCTTCATCTTTCTTGCTAGAGGTAGAAGGTGCTATGCCTCCGTCTCTAGACGATGCATTGACTAACCTTTCCACTTGTAGCAGCCGCCTCTTTTATTAACAACCCACGACTAAAAACACAGAATAATGAACTCGTCAGAATCACAATTAAGACACCATACAATGGACTTAATAACTGGATTTAGACATATCTCCCAAAAGTGTCTAACACGTTGTTAACGCTTTAAATACCAAATTTGGACATATATACCCAAGAATGACTAACGCATTTTAACACCTTGACTGGGAAATTCAACCATTTTATTTGTATTCAGGAAGAATTTCCTCCCCCACTGAATGGTTGTTGAACCCTGAAATAAATAATAATATAAAAGATATCTTCGTCTCCTATCTTTTACTATCTTCTTCTTTCATATAATTCCTTTACAGCCTTCATATCCAAGAAGTTAAACCAGCAAGATAACGTGGGGTAAGAATAGAATAACCCAGGATGGAGTCAAATAGCAAACAATATAATAAATTACCTTTGATACCCCATAATGGAAGGTAAGTGGCTGTACAACTGCTATTTTTTTAGAGTACTGCTCCCAGGATTTATTCCAAACAACACGTAGCGTCCATTGGTAGTTCTCATATAGCTTTCTGTTAGAGTCTAATTTGTGAAGTCATACAGTAGTACTGATACGGCAACAGCTTGGAAATTTGTTCAGTTTTTAAACAAAGAAAATACGAATAAAGATTGATAAATCGAGAGATAATTCATTGCAGAGTACAAAGGTTGATGAATTTTCTGAAGTATACTTGACCATTGTTCCTTAAATAAAACTTTTTTTCTTTTCCCTTTTCAGATTTCTAAAAATTTTATACAATGTTATCTTTTTCAATCTTGATTTTTTAAAAAGTTAATTGCTCTCCCTTTGACCAGCCCAGTCGTCTGGGGCTGTAGAATACGCCTCTGCACTTGGATAAGACCCCCGTCAATGAGGGTCCTTGATATGACACTAAACTGCATGTGATGGTTAAGCTCCAGTCCTAGAGTCCTGGGGAATATGGAGTACCCCTTTATTGCCATTTCTCCCAGGTCTTCTCTGACCAGGAGTGCTAGAACTTATTAGGGTCTCATCAATTGGTTAAATAGATCTGTTTAATCATTTAGAATACAAGAAACCATTTAACTGTATGTAAAAAAAAATGAGCTCTGGTTCGTTTAAAAATTATTACCAACAAACTATTCGTTTACAAATCATATACACGTATAAACAGGATTTGGCATTAAATAATCTACAAGGGTTGATACGCTGTAAAACACAACCGACCAACGTTCCATCTTCCCTTAACCTGTTCATTGTGTCATTTTCCAACTCTCGGTAATTCTCAGTTCCGATAATACTCAGCCAAAAACAACTGACAAAAAAAAGTTCGTTTACTACAAAGATGGGAGGAACTCAGTTTAAGACTGCACTGACCTTCTCAACGATCTGGTACAGTTTTCTACAGCTTTGTTGAAACACTAATTAAAATTGAACACGTTCATATTACAATTTGATATTCTAACATATAATTTTTTCTTGAAAAAGTAATTAAAAATCTACCAAGGCTTTTCAAAGATTTTGCTAAGTTATTAACTAAAAATTTAAATTATAGATTTTATTGAATACATGCCAAAAAATTATTGCATGCAACTTTGTCAGTAGCCTTTATATATCAAATAATAGTCACATGATAATCAATATTGGGGACTGAAGCGGAAAAAAAAATATTTTCCGGATAAAATCAGTGAATTTCCGGCTTGTTTTTTTTGTTTTTTTTTTATTTTCATTTCTGTTTTATTTTTTATAATTCATATCTGTAACGGTACGACGAGAGAAATTTGAAAGTCGTTTGGTTGGTTAGTTGGTTGGTTGGTTTTCAGAGATATCAGCCTTAGGTAATTTAAGTGCAATTCTTTTTAACAATGGTAGTCCTTAAGTTTACAACGTACCAGTTAAAACGTTGTAAGCGGGTAAATACATCATACTTAGTTGCAATATCAATATTTTTAGAGCAAGTCTATGAATAAAGTTTACAATCATTTCTAGCAAGTAAATACTTCATACTTAGTTGCAATATCAATGTTTTTAGAGCCAGTCTATGAATAAAGTTTACAATCATTTCTAGCAAGTAAATACTTCATACTAAGTTGAAATATCAATGTTTTTAGAGCCAGTCTATGAATAAAGTTTACAATCATTTCTAGCATGTAAATACTTCATACTTAGTTGAAATATCAATGTTTTTAGAGCCAGTCTATGAATAAAGATTACAATCATTTCTAGCAAGTAAATACTTCATACTTAGTTGAAATATCAATTTTTTTAGAGCCAGTCTATGAATAAAGATTACAATCATTTGTAGCAAGTAAAACTTCATGCTTAATTGCAATATCAATGTTTTTAGAGCAAGTCTATGAATAAAGACTACAGTCATTTCTAGCAAGTAAATACTTCATACGTAGTTGAAATATCAATGTTTTTAGAGCTAGTCTATGAATAAAGTTTACAATCATATGTAGCAAGTAAATACTTCCTAGTTAGTTGCAATATCAATGTTTTTAGAGCAAGTCTATGAATATTTTACAATCATTTCTAGCAAGTAAATACTTCATACTAAGTTGAAATATCAATGTTTTTAGAGCCAGTCTATGAATAAAGTTTACAATCATTTCTAGCAAGTAAATACTTCATACTTAATTTCAATATCAATGTTTTTATAGCCAGTCTATGAATAAAGTTTGCAATCATTTCTAGCAAGTAAATATTTCATACTTAGTTGCAATATTAATGTTTTTAGAGCCAGTCTCTGAATAAAGTTTACAATCATTTCTAGCAAATAAATACTTCATACTTAGTTGCAATATCAATGTTTTTAGAGCCAGTCTATGAATAAAGTTTACAATCATTGCCAGCAAATAAATACTTCATACTTAGTTGAAATATCAATGTTTTTAGAACAATCTATGAATAAATTTTAGAATCATTTCTAGCAAGTAAATACTTCATACTTAGTTGAAGTATCAATTTCTTAGAGCCAGTCTATAAATAAAGGTTACAATCATTTCTAGCAAGTAAATACTTCATACTTAGTTGAAATATAAATGTTTTTAGAGCCAGTCTATGAATAAACTTTACAATCATTTCTAGCAAGTAAATACTTCATACTTAGTTGCAATATCAATGTTTTTAGAGCAAGTCTCTGAATAAAGTTTACAATCATTTCTAGCAAGTAAATACTTCATACTTAGTTGCAATATCAATGTTTGTCGAGCCAGTCTATAAATAAAGTTTACAATCATTTCTTGTAAGTAAATACTTCATACTTAATTGCAATATCAATGTTTTTATAGCCAGTCTATGAATAAAGTTTACAATCATTTCTAGCAAGTAAATACTTCACACTTAGTTGCAATATTAATGTTTTTAGAGCCAGTCTATGAATAAAATTTACAATCATTTCAAGCAAATAAATACTTCATACTTAGTTGCAATATCAATGTTTTAGAGCCAGTCTATGAATAAAGTTTACAATCATTTCAAGCAAATAAATACTTCATACTTATTTGAAATATCAATGTTTGTAAAGCCAGTCTATGAATAAAGTTTACAATCATTTATAGCAAATAGATACTTCATACTTAGTTGAAATATCAATGTTTTTAGAACAATCTATGAAAAAAATTTACAATCATTTCTAGCAAGTAAATACTTCATACTTAGTTGAAATATCAATGTTTTTAGAGCTTGTCTATGAATAAAGTTTACAATCATTTCTAGCAAGTAAATACTTCGCAGTTAGTTGCAATATCAATGTTTTTAGAGCAAGTCAATAATAGTTTACAAACATTTCTAGCAAGTAAATACTTCATACTTAGTTGCAATATCAATGTTTTTACCGCCAGTCTAAGAATAACGTTTACAATCATTTCTAGCAAGTAAATACTTCATACTTAGTTGAAATATCAATGTTTTTAGAGCAAGTCTATGAATAAAGTTTACAATCATTTCTAGCAAGTAAATACTTCATAGTTAGTTGCAATATCAATGTTTTGAGAGCCAGTCTATGAATAAAGATTACAATCATTTCTAGCAAGTAAATACTTCTTACTTAGTTGCAATATCAATGTTTTTAGAGCAAGTCTATGAATAAAGTTTACAATCATTTTTAGCAAGTAAATACTTCGTAGTTAGTTGCAATATCAATGTTTTTAGAGCAAGTGAATGAATAGTTTACAATCATTTCTAGCAAGTAAATACTTCATACTTAGTTGAAATATCAATGTTTTTGAGCCAGTCTATGAATAAAGATTACAATCATTTGTAGCAAGTAAATACTTCATACTTAGTTGCAATATCAATGTTTTTAGAGCCAATCTATGAATAAAGGTTACAATCATTTCTAGCAAGTAAATACTTCATACTTAGTTGAAATATAAATGTTTTTAGAGCCAGTCTATGAATAAACTTTACAATCATTTCTAGCAAGTAAATACTTCATACTTAGTTGCAATATCAATGTTTTTAGAGCAAGTCTCTGAATAAAGTTTACAATCATTTCTAGCAAGTAAATACTTCATACTTAGTTGCAATATCAATGTTTGTCGAGCCAGTCTATAAATAAAGTTTACAATCATTTCTTGTAAGTAAATACTTCATACTTAATTGCAATATCAATGTTTTTATAGCCAGTCTATGAATAAAGTTTACAATCATTTCTAGCGAATAAATACTTCATACTTAGTTGCAATATCAAGGTTTTTTCCGCCAGTCTATGAATAAAGTTTACAATCATTTCTAGGAAGTAAATACTTCATAGTTTGTTACAATATCAATGTTTTTAGAGCCAGTCTATGAATAAAGATTACAATCATTTGTAGCAAGTAAATACTTCATACTTAGTTGCAATATCAATGTTTTTAGAGCCAGTCTATGAATAAAGTTTACAATCATTTCTAGCAAGTAAATACTTCATACTTAGTTGCAATATCAATGTTTTTAGAGCAAATCCATGAATAAAGACTACAATCATTTCTAGCAAGTAAATACTTCATATTTACTTGAAATATCAATGTTTTTAGCAAAAATCTAAGAATAAAGTATACAATTATTTCTAGCAAGTAAATACTTCATACTTAGTTGAAATATCAATGTTTTTAAAGCCAGTCTATGAATAAACTTTACAATCATTTCTAGCAAGTAAATGCTTCATACTTAGTTGAAATATCAATGTTTTAAGAGCCAGTCTATGAATAAACTTTACAATCATTTCTAGCAAGTAAATACTTCATTCTTAGTTGCAATATCAATGTTTTTAGAGCAAATCCATGAATAAAGTTTACAATCATTTCTAGCAAGTACATACTTCATACTTATTTGCAATATTAATGTTTTTAGAGCCAGTCTATGAATAAAGTTTACAATCATTTCTACCAAGTAAATACTTCAAACTTAGTTGAAATATCAATGTTTTTAGACCTAGTCTATGAATAAAGTTTACAATCATTTCTAGCAAGTAAATACTTCGTAGTTAGTTGCAATATCTATGTTTTTAGAGCAAGTCTATGAATAGTTTACAATCATTTCTAGCAAGTAAATATTTCATACATAGTTGCAATATCAATGTTTTTACCGCCAGTCTATGAATAAAGTTTACAATCATTTCTAGCAAGTAAATACTTCATACTTAGTTGCCATATCAATGTTTTTAGAGCAAGTCTCTGAATAAAGTTTACAATCATTTCTAGCAAGTAAATACTTCATACTTAGTTGCAATATCGATGTTTTAACCGACAGTCTATGAATAAAGTTTACAATCATTTCTAGCAAGTAAATACTTCATACTTAGTTGTAATATCAATGTTTTTAGAGCTAGTCTATGAATAAAGTTTACAATCATTTCTAGCATGTAAATACTTCATACTTCGTTGCAATATCAATGTTTTTAGAGCAAGTCTATGAATAAAGTTTACAATCATTTCTAGCAAGTAAATACTTCATACTTAGTTGCAATATCAATGTTTTTAGAGCAAGTCTATGAATAAAGATTACAATCATTTCTAGCAAGTAAATACTTCATACTTAGTTGAAATATCAATGTTTTAGAGCCATTCTAAGAATAAAGTTTACAATCATTTCTAGCAAGTAAATACTTCATACTTAGTTACAATATCAATGTTTTTAGAGCCAGTCTATGAATAAAGTTTACAATCATTTCTAGCAAGTAAATACTTCATACTTAGTTGCAATATCAATGTTTTAGAGCCAGTCTATGAATAAAGTTTACAATCATTTCTAGCAAGTAAATACTTCATACTTAGTTGCAATATCAATGTTTTTCGAGCCAGTCTATGAATAAAGTTTACCATCATTTCTAGCAAATAAATACTTCATACTTAGTTGAAATATCAATGTTTTTAGAACTATCTATGAATAAATTTTACAATCATTTCTAGTAAGTAAATACTTCATACTTAGTTGAAATATCAATGTTTTTAGAGCCAGTCTATGAATAAAGTTTACAATCATTTCTAGCAAGTAAATACTTCATACTTAGGTACATTATCAATGTTTTTAGAGCCAGTATATGAATAAAGTTTTCAATCATTTCTAGCAAGTTAATACTTCATACTTAGTTGAAATATCAATGTTTTCAGAGCTAGTCTATGAATAAAGTTTACAATCATTTCTAGCAAGTAAATACTTCATACTTAGTCTAAATATCAATGTTTTTAGAGCTAGTCTATGAATAAAGTTTACCATAATTTCTAGCAAATAAATACTGCATACTTAGTTGAAATATCAATGTTTTTAGAACTATCTATGAATAAATTTTACAATCATTTCTAGTAAGTAAATACTTCATACTTAGTTGCAATATCAATGTTTTTAGAGCCAGTCTATGAATAAAGTTTACAATCATTTCTAGCAAGTAAATACTTCATACTTAGTTGCAATATCAATGTTTTTAGAGCCAGTATATGAATAAAGTTTACAATCATTTCTAGCAAGTAAATACTTCATACTTAGTTGAAATATCAATGTTTTTAGAGCTAGTCTATGAATAAAGTTTACAATCATTTCTAGCAAGTAAATACTTTATACTTAGTCTAAATATCAATGTTTTTAGAGCTAGTCTATGAATAAAGTTTACAATTATTTCGAGCAAGTAAATGCTTCATACTTAGTTGCAATATCAATGTTTTTCGAGCCAGTCTATGAATAAAGTTTACCATCATTTCTAGCAAATAAATACTTCATACTTAGTTGAAATATCAATGTTTTTAGAACTATCTATGAATAAATTTTACAATCATTTCTAGTAAGTAAATACTTCATACTTAGTTGAAATATCAATGTTTTTAGAGCCAGTCTATGAATAAAGTTTACAATCATTTCTAGCAAGTAAATACTTCATACTTAGTTACATTATCAATGTTTTTAGAGCCAGTATATGAATAAAGTTTTCAATCATTTCTAGCAAGTTAATACTTCATACTTAGTTGAAATATCAATGTTTTCAGAGCTAGTCTATGAATAAAGTTTACAATCATTTCTAGCAAGTAAATACTTCATACTTAGTCTAAATATCAATGTTTTTAGAGCTAGTCTATGAATAAAGTTTACCATAATTTCTAGCAAATAAATACTGCATACTTAGTTGAAATATCAATGTTTTTAGAACTATCTATGAATAAATTTTACAATCATTTCTAGTAAGTAAATACTTCATACTTAGTTGCAATATCAATGTTTTTAGAGCCAGTCTATGAATAAAGTTTACAATCATTTCTAGCAAGTAAATACTTCATACTTAGTTGCAATATCAATGTTTTTAGAGCCAGTATATGAATAAAGTTTACAATCATTTCTAGCAAGTAAATACTTCATACTTAGTTGAAATATCAATGTTTTTAGAGCTAGTCTATGAATAAAGTTTACAATCATTTCTAGCAAGTAAATACTTTATACTTAGTCTAAATATCAATGTTTTTAGAGCTAGTCTATGAATAAAGTTTACAATTATTTCGAGCAAGTAAATGCTTCATACTTAGTTGCAATATCAATGTTTTTAGAGCAAGTCTATGAATAAAGTTTACAATCATTGCTAGCGAGTAAATACTTCATACATAGTTGCAATATCAACGTTTTTAGAGCCAGTTTATAAATAAAGTTTACAATCAATTCTAGCAAATAAATACTTCATACTCAGTAAAAAATCAATATTTTTAGAGCTAGTCTATGAATAAAGATTACAATCATTTCTACCAAGTAAATACTTCATACTTAGTTGCAATATCAATGTTTTTAGAGCAAGTCTATGAATAAAGTTTACAATCATTACTAACAAGTAAATACTTCATACTTAGTTGCAATATCAATGTTTTTATAGCCAGTTTATGAATAAAGTTTACAATCATTTCTAGCAAGTAAATACTTCATACTTAGTTTCAATATCAATGTTTGAAAGCCAGTCTATGAATAAAGTTTACAATCATTTCTAGCAAGTAAATACTTCATACTTAGTTGCAATATCAATGTTTTTAGAGCCAGAGTATGAATAAAGTTTACAATCATTTCTAGCAAGTAAATACTTCATACTTAGTTGCAATATCAATGTTTTTAGAGCCTGTCTATGAATAAAGTTTACAATCATTTCTAGCAAGTAAATACTTTATACTTAGTTGAAATATCAATGTTTTTAGAGCTAGTCTATGAATAAAGTTTACAATCATTTCTAGCAAGTAAATACTTCATACTTAGTTGCAATATCAATGTTTTTAGAGCCAGTCTATGAATAAAGTTTACAATCATTTCTAGCAAGTAAATACTTCATACTTAGTTGAAATATCAATGTTTTTAGTGCCAGTCTATAAATAAAGTTTACAATAATTTCTAGCAAGTAAATACTTCATAATTAGTTGAAATATCAATGTTTTTAGAGCTAGGCTATGAATAAAGTTTACGATCATTCTAGCAAGTAAATACTTAATACTTAGTTGAAATATCAATGTTTTTAGAGCTAGTCTATGAATGAAGTTTACAATCATTTCTAGCAAGTAAATACTTCATACTTAGTTGCAATATCAATGTTTTTAGAGCAGGTCTATGAATAATGTTTACAATCATTTCTAGCAAGTAAATACTTCATACTTAGTTAAAATATCAATGTTTTTAGAGCCAGTCTATGAATAAAGTTTACAATCATTTCGAGAAAGTAAATACTTCATACTTAGTTGCAATATCAATGTTTTTAGAGCCAGTCTATGAATAAAGTTTACAATCATTTCCAGCAAGTAAATACTTCATACTTAGTTGCAATATCAATGTTTTTAGAGCTAGTCTATGAATAACGTTTACAATCATTTCTAGCATGTAAATACTTCATACTTATTTGAAATATCAATGTTTTTAGAGCTAGTCTATGAATAAAGTTTACAATCATTTCTAACAAGTAAATACTTCATATTTATTTGCAATATCAATGTTTTTAGTGCCAGTTTATGAATAAAGTTTACAATCATTTCTAGCAAGTAAATACTTCATACTCAGTTGTAATATCAATGTTTTTAGAGCAAGTCTATGAATAAAGATTACAATCATTTCTAGCAAGTAAATACTTCATACTTAGTCTAAATATCAATGTTTTTAGAGCTAGTCTATAAATAAAGTTTACAATTATTTCGAGCAAGTAAATACTTCATACTTAGTTACAATATCAATGTTTTTAGAGCCAGTCTATGAATAAAGTTTACAATCATTTCTAGCAAGTAAATACTTCATACTTAGTTGCAATATCAATGTTTTAGAGCCAGTCTATGAATAAAGTTTACAATCATTTCTAGCAAGTAAATACTTCATACTTAGTTGCAATATCAATGTTTTTCGAGCCAGTCTATGAATAAAGTTTACCATCATTTCTAGCAAATAAATACTTCATACTTAGTTGAAATATCAATGTTTTTAGAACTATCTATGAATAAATTTTACAATCATTTCTAGTAAGTAAATACTTCATACTTAGTTGAAATATCAATGTTTTTAGAGCCAGTCTATGAATAAAGTTTACAATCATTTCTAGCAAGTAAATACTTCATACTTAGTTACATTATCAATGTTTTTAGAGCCAGTATATGAATAAAGTTTACAATCATTTCTAGCAAGTTCATACTTCATACTTAGTTGAAATATCAATGTTTTTAGACCTAGTCTATGAATAAAGTTTACAATCATTTCTAGCAAGTAAATACTTCATACTTAGTCTAAATATCAATGTTTTTAGAGCTAGTCTATGAATAAAGTTTACCATAATTTCTAGCAAATAAATACTGCATACTTAGTTGAAATATCAATGTTTTTAGAACTATCTATGAATAAAGTTTACAATCATTTCTAGTAAGTAAATACTTCATACTTAGTTGCAATATCAATGTTTTTAGAGCCAGTCTATGAATAAAGTTTACAATCATTTCTAGCAAGTAAATACTTCATACTTAGTTGCAATATCAATGTTTTTAGAGCCAGTATATGAATAAAGTTTGCAATCATTTCTAGCAAGTAAATACTTCATACTTAGTTGAAATATCAATGTTTTTAGAGCTAGTCTATGAATAAAGTTTACAATCATTTCTAGCAAGTAAATACTTCATACTTAGTCTAAATATCAATGTTTTTAGAGCTAGTCTATGAATAAAGTTTACAATTATTTCGAGCAAGTAAATGCTTCATACTTAGTTGCAATATCAATGTTTTTAGAGCAAGTCTATGAATAAAGTTTACAATCATTGCTAGCGAGTAAATACTTCATACATAGTTGCAATATCAACGTTTTTAGAGCCAGTTTATAAATAAAGTTTACAATCAATTCTAGCAAATAAATACTTCATACTCAGTAAAAAATCAATATTTTTAGAGCTAGTCTATGAATAAAGATTACAATCATTTCTACCAAGTAAATACTTCATACTTAGTTGCAATATCAATGTTTTTAGAGCAAGTCTATGAATAAAGTTTACAATCATTACTAACAAGTAAATACTTCATACTTAGTTGCAATATCAATGTTTTTATAGCCAGTTTATGAATAAAGTTTACAATCATTTCTAGCAAGTAAATACTTCATGCTTAGTTTCAATATCAATGTTTGAGAGCCAGTCTATGAATAAAGTTTACAATCATTTCTAGCAAGTAAATACTTCATACTTAGTTGCAATATCAATGTTTTTAGAGCCAGAGTATGAATAAAGTTTACAATCATTTCTAGCAAGTAAATACTTCATACTTAGTTGCAATATCAATGTTTTTAGAGCCTGTCTATGAATAAAGTTTACAATAATTTCTAGCAAGTAAATACTTCATACTTAGTTGAAATATCAATGTTTTTAGAGCTAGTCTATGAATAAAGTTTACGATCATTCTAGCAAGTAAATACTTAATACTTAGTTGAAATATCAATGTTTTTAGAGCTAGTCTATGAATGAAGTTTACAATCATTTCTAGCAAGTAAATACTTCATACTTAGTTGCAATATCAATGTTTTTAGAGCAGGTCTATGAATAATGTTTACAATCATTTCCAGCAAGTAAATACTTCATACTTAGTTAAAATATCAATGTTTTTAGAGCCAGTCTATGAATAAAGTTTACAATCATTTCGAGAAAGTAAATACTTCATACTTAGTTGCAATATCAATGTTTTTAGAGCCAGTCTATGAATAAAGTTTACAATCATTTCCAGCAAGTAAATACTTCATACTTTGTTGCAATATCAATGTTTTTAGAGCTAGTCTATGAATAACGTTTACAATCATTTCTAGCATGTAAATACTTCATACTTATTTGAAATATCAATGTTTTTAGAGCTAGTCTATGAATAAAGTTTACAATCATTTCTAACAAGTAAATACTTCATATTTATTTGCAATATCAATGTTTTTAGTGCCAGTTTATGAATAAAGTTTACAATCATTTCTAGCAAGTAAATACTTCATACTCAGTTGAAATATCAATGTTTTTAGAGCAAGTCTATGAATAAAGATTACAATCATTTCTAGCAAGTAAATACTTCATACTTAGTCTAAATATCAATGTTTTTAGAGCTAGTCTATAAATAAAGTTTACAATTATTTCGAGCAAGTAAATGCTTCATACTTAGTTGCAATATCAATGTTTTTAGAGCAAGTCTATGAATAAACTTTACAATCATTACTAGCAAGTAAATACTTCATACTTAGTTGCAATATCAATGTTTTTATAGCCAGTTTATGAATAAAGTTTACAATCATTTCTAGCAAGTAAATACTTCATACTCAGTTGAAATATCAATGTTTTTAGAGCAAGTCTATGAATAAAGATTACAATCATTTCTAGCAAGTAAATACTTCATACTAAGTTGCAATATCAATGTTTTTAGAGCCAGTCTATGAATAAAGTTTACAATCATTTCTAGCAAGTAAATACTTCATACTTAGTTGAAATATCAATGTTTGAGAGCCAGTCTATGAATAAAGTTTACAATCATTTCTAGCAAGTAAATACTTCATACTTAGTTGCAATATCAATGTTTTTAGAGCCAGAGTATGAATAAAGTTTACAATCATTTCTAGCAAATAAATACTTCATACTTAGTTGCAATATCAATGTTTTTAGAACCAGTCTATGAATAAAGTTTACAATCATTTCTTGCAAGTAGATACTTCATACTTAGTTGAAATATCAATGTTTTTAGAGCAAGTCTATGAATAAAGTTTACAATCATTTCTAGCAAGTAAATACTTCATACTTAGTTGCAATATCAATGTTTTTAGAGCTAGTCTATGAATGATGTTTAAAATCATTTCTAGCAAGTAAATACTTCATACTTAGTTGAAATATCTATGTTTTTAGAGCTAATCTATGAATAAAGTTTACAAATCATTTCTAGCAAGTAAATACTTCTTACTTAGTTGAAATATCAATGTTTTTAGAGCTAGTCTATGAATAAAGTTTACAATCATTTCTAGCAAGTAAATACTTCATACTTAGTTGCAATATCAATGTTTTTAGAGCCAGTCTATGAATAAAGTTTACAATCATTTCTAGCAAGTAAATACTTCATACTTAGTTGCAATATCAATGTTTTTAGAGCCAGTCTATGAATAAAGTTTACAATCATTTCTAGCAAGTGAATACTTCATACTTAGTTGCAATATCAATGTTTTTAGAGCAAGTCTATGAATAAAGTTTACAATCATTTCTAGCAAGTAAATACTTCATACTTAGTTGCAATATCGGTTTTAGAGCCGAATTAATCGTTGAAGTTCACAATTATTTTATACTTAATCATATTATACTTAATAGGTAATTACAATATTATAATTTCAAAAGCCAATATATTAATCAAGTTCATAATCATTTTAAACAGGTACACATTTCAGCATTAGTCAAAATACCAATGTCTTAAGACGTTTGAAAAGTAAGGCGAAAATTCCAAAATGGGAAAACGATCTTTATAATGATTGTCTTTACAAATCATTGCACATTTTTTCACTACTTTCAACTTGCTTTTATGTCAGACATGAAAGGATTATTTTTTTTTTTTTGCATGATATTATCACCAGAATCGAAAAACGAGTTAATTTTATTTTATCAACTTAACGGATATACGCTCAGATGTCGGCTCAGTTCCGGAAAAAATTTAGTTTGCTTAAAAAATGTTTTCTGACATCAGAATGTTCAGCTTTTAAAGAAAAAACTTTTTTAAGAGAGTTGATTAAATTATTTCCACCAGTTTTTAAATACCTATGAAGTTATTAAAAATTATTTCTACTGAAATAAAATCATATATACAAAAAACAAGGTTTGGCATTAAATAACCCACAAAGTTTGATGTGCCGTTAAACAAAATAATCATCCAATCAACAATATCGTCCATAAATAAATGCACCGGTAACAATTTTTTTATAAAAGTTAACTTTCTTCTAAAAAAAATGTACCGGAATATATAATCGAATCAGATATTATTAGGTATTATTTATTGCTGACATCTACAACTCTGAAACCAAAAATGAAATTGCTTTAATGTATGTAAGGGGTGTACTTATTTGTTGATTACTAAATATTTTTCAATGCCCCGGGAAACCGGGGTTCAATCCCTGGTCGAGCCATACCAATGACTCAAAAACTGACATTTGATACTTCTTTGCTTAACACTCAGCATTATAAGGTACGGATCAAAGTGTAGTAGCTATTGAAAAGGGAGCATTCGGGTTGCCCTTGACTACGGTTGCTAACTTTACTTTTTTACATATTCATATATTTATATAAATTATTTGTTTAATGGTATATCAACCTCTTATGGGTTATTTAATGCACGGATTTAATTGATTAGTAAATGTATGATTGTAATCATAATTATATTTATAAAGTTCCAAGGCATTTTTTTAAACTTGACTTATTTGTTTAGAATCATTTATCAACACACATAATATCAAGTATTCTTATCTAATACAAATGATTTTCATACGGCTAAATGATTTTAAGTCGTCCAGTCTAACATTAATAATTATATTTGATAAAAATCATTTGTTTGTTCACAGTTTTCAAGTATTCCTGTCTTATATTGATAATTTTCAAATAGATCAATTTGATGGGACCCTAACAAATACTACCACTCCAGGTCAGAGTTAACCTAGAATTAATAGCAACAAAGAGGTATTCCATACCCCCGGAGCTCCGAAAATGGAGACTTCCAGCTAGATGCAATTTTGCATTCTCTGCAGGAAGTGGTAAGACTCCTCCACCGAGTGTCCTGAATAGGACACTAAACAACCTGATGGTGAGGCTCCAGTAATGCTAGAGCTTTAGGGATGCGGAGTACCCCTCTATTCACGTTGCTCCCAGGTCCACCGGAGTGGAAGAACCTAATAGGTTCCAATCTATGGGTCAAACAGAACTAAACTGAGTGCTCATGCTAAACTGAATTGTTTGAAATAGAACTATTTTTACATTTAACTGAATGTAAACAAAAACTGTACTTATACTAAGATGAATTGTTTAAAATAGAACTGTTTTCGACATTTAAACTGAGTACTAATGTTAAACTGAATTGTTCGAAATAGAACTCTAACGATATCTAAACTGCGTACTTATGCTCGAGGGAATTGTTTGAAATAGAACTGTTTTATATTTAAACTGCATACTTATGCAAAATTGAATTGTTTAAAATAGAACTGTTTTTACATTTAGCTGTGTGTAAACACAAAATTGTACTTATATATATTTGAAGATATGAAGATCTTGAAACGTACAAACTTTTATCAAACTGACTTAATTCGTCGTTAAATAACCCGAAAACAGTGGATACACTATAAAACCAACCAACCAACCAACCAACCAATCCTCAGCAGAAGATGAAGTTAGTGTATTCTAATAATCACCGACAGGCTGTTTCTATCTTTGGCTACAGAAATGGAATCACTAAAGATTAAATATGGTCCAATTGTTATATAATTGCGGAAGGATTTTTTTTATATTATCATTTTTTTTATATTATCATTTTTCGTTGGTTATATCTTATCTTTCGGTTTAGTTAGGCTTAGAACTATTCGGCTTAGTGCACGGGTAGGGGCACACATTGAGCTCAGGTGTTCACGCTCGTGCGGGGAGGATGTGACAATCACAGATGTCATAATAAAAACCCCAGATAGGAAATGAGACTGGGATGTGAACGACGTCATGTCCGGAAGCGATGGGCTGAGGATTTGGGGTGATTTTTGAAAAAAAAAGCAGAGTTGAGATTTGTGGCTGGACGAAGCGAGTTGATTTTTGGACCTGGGCGAGGCCAGCCCAGTTAGGTCTTCGAGATGCGCCCCGCGTGGTGGGGTCAGATGGAAGAGTCAGCATAGTAAAAATTGTGTGTGTCTCTCTCTCTCCTCGTATTGAAAACCTAAAAGTCAAGAAAGTAATAAAAAGTTTCGTACCTGAACTAAAGAAAGTCGTCTGTGTTTCGGGATTCCTATGCATGTGAACGTTCTACGTATCAGTATATTTCACGTATCCGTATATTTTCCTATCCGTATCATGGCTATACTGCACAATAGGATGGGGCTACAGCATACACCGACTGTATCTCTGCAGGGGGGTAAGACTTCTCTGACGAGTGTCCTGATTTTTGACACTAAGCAATCAGATGGTGGGACTCCAGTCTCGGATTGCTCAGTCTGCTGGGGCTGTAGAATACACCGACTGCATCTCTGCTGAGGGGAAAAACACCCCACCGAGTGTCCTGATTTGACACTAAAGAATCTGATAGTGAGGCTTCAATAATGCTGGAGCTTTGGGGAATGCGGAGTAACCCTTTGATGCCATTGTTCCCAGGTTCACTCTAGCCTGGAGTAGTAGCATTTGATAGGGTCCTATCTATGAGTCAAGTAAAGCTAAAGTATCGAATTACACTAAACAGAATTGTTTGAAAGTAACTGTTTTTACATTTAACTATGTGTAAAAAAACTAGATTCTTATGCTAAACTGAATTGTTTGAAATAGAACTGTTTGATCGTTTAACTATGTGTGAACAAAAAGCGGTATGTAAATCAATGAATGTTAAACTGAATTGTCTAAAATTAGGTGAAACCATTTAACTGTGTGCAAAAAAGAACGAGCTCAGGCTCGTTTAAAAATGTTATCTTCAAAATGTATTTAGAAATCATATATTTAATATATGCATAAAAAAGATTTGGCATTAAATAACCTACATTAGTTGATATGCCATAAAATCAAACCAAACCAAACTAAGATTAAGTGAATTTTCTCGAATAAAAATATTTCTATAATTTACCAGCTTTTGCTGGGTTGCAGTTTTACCCACATATTATTCCCTGTGTGTGCGTTTACCCAACCCCTCTGCAATTGGAAGGATATCAAATAAGGTCAGTGCCCGTGGTGTAGTCGTTATTGCCGTAGGAAATGTACACGGCGATACGAGTTCAAATCCTGGACGAGACTGATTGCATTTCACATAACACTAATACCCTTGGGAAAGGTATGAATCCAATTATTCTCCCTCCAGCTATGGGTAAATAGTAGGACAGACTAGGTTCTTCAGCCTTGGTGTGGCAACTAGTCTAGGAGAAGGAAAACTCTGAATTCAAACCTGTTAAACTCAGCCTAAAAATTGACCTTGTGTCATATCCTGCCCGAGCGGAGGGGTTGGTAAATAGTATCAAATAAGGTCAGTTTTAAGGAGAGTACAGCTGGTTTGAATTCAGAGTTTTCCTTCAACAAGACTAGTTGTTGTGCCAAGATTAAAGATCCACGTCTATCTTACTAATTACCCATAGGTTTAAGGAGAACCAATGTATTCATGTCTTTCTCAAGGGAATTCGAGCGAGATAAAACGCGAACAGCCTCGTCCAGGTTTTGAACTCGGGTCACAAACAAGTTCACCTGATCTTCATGAAAAAGATTTTTGTCATTCAGATCTTTTTTAGAGGACGAAAAAGATAAAAATCAATTGGTCCAAGGTCTGATAAATATATTGAATGGAGTAGAATAGAATAGCCTTGATCCAACATTTTTTTCCAGCGTGATTCTTGCTGAATGTGGCCTTGCATAATCAGTAATGACATTTGACCATAAACACGAGAAATTTTCTTAACTGTTTCAGCAGCGTTTTTATGATTCCTAAACTACCGCATTAAATGTCGAATATGCACTTTCAGTTCGTCCATTTTAGGGGTATGAGATCATAGATTAGATTATGATGCAAACTCCTTTCATTAAAGAAAAAAGAATGACTGATGAAGGCTTTTTGAATCAGGTAATTCTAAAACATTGGAAGTTTGAAACGTGTAGTTGCAATTTGCTTTTGAAAAACAGAAATTATTTGTAACCCTACCCAATATATATATATATATATATATTGTCATACACATACAGACTGTTTCGTTGTATCACAACTCTTCACTGTGGCTAGACACGTAAGATGCTTGAAGCCGGGATCTAAACCCGTCCAACGTTACATTAGACTTAGTATCAGACCGCTCGGCCAACAAGCGTACCACGTTGGCTAAGGGAATTTTTAAGATATGATGTAGCAACAGCAGCAGCAGCGTCCGTTTGTTTATATTTTTATACCCTATAGGCTACCAGAGTACTCAATTCTTTCGAAGAGCTTTGCATAATGCGAGCAGTGGTCGAAAATTCCTTCGCCAGAGTGCTCAACCCTCATGGGGGAGCGTATATATTGTCATCCACAGACAGACTGTTTCGTTCTTCACCTACCAGGGAAGAAGCGTCTCATCTACCGAAAATGACATCCACACGCGACTAGCAAAGGCATGAACAGCCATCGATCGACTCTCAGTCATATGAAAGTCAGACCTATCCTACAAAATTAAACGCGTTTTTTTTTTTCCAAAACAGCAGTCGTATCAACACTACAAAATGAATGAAGCACATGGACCCCAAGGGCAAAATGCACTAGAATGCTGCGAGCTATATTGAACAAGTCCTAGAGGCAGCATAAATGTTTTTATCATATTTTTATTCAATCTTTCCCCTAACAATATTACAAATGTTGATAAAATTTGATTTTACTAAAATCTGAAAGTCTTTTCCAACAGCATTTTCTTTGGATATGGTAACTCAGCAGTGATAGCACTAAACCGAACGATTTCGGTTTCATGAAAAATTTCGATGCCAGTTTCAGGTTGTGAAGATGAAACCGAAAAAAGTCGGTTTTTCGGTTAAACCGCCCATCTCTAAAAACAGCATAACGTCCAATTTCGGGCAAATACCCTTGGAAAAGGTATGAACCCCCTTATCCTCCCAGCTATGAGTTAAATAGTACCACAACTGTTCTTCTAGGAGAATGGCTTTAGCATTTAATAACCTACAAAGGTTGATATACCATTAAACAACTCTAATTGGATTGGATTTTTATATCACATCAAACAATCCTAAACTCATTAAACTATTTTATCACAAACAGATACACACACATACACACACACACACAAGACTCGATGAAATAGCACTGAAAAACGTTATAACATTCCCCCTTACCAACTCTGATTATAAAATAAAATTCATTATGTCCGTGGTGTAATGGTTAACGTCGCAGGAATTGGACACGGCGACACGAGTTCAAATTTTGGACTGATTGCATTTCACATAGCACTAATGCCCTTGGGAAAGGTATGAATCCAATTATTCTCCCTCCAGCTATGGGTAAATAGTAGGGCAGACTAGGTTCTTCAGCCTTGGTGAGGCAACTAGTCTAGGAGAAGGAAAACTCTGAATTCAAAGCTGTCAAACTCCGCTTAAAAAATTGACCTTGTGTCATATCCAGCCCGAGCGGAGGGGTTGGGTAGATATGATAAAATAAAATTCATTATATATAATCCCAAGGAAACTCGTCATCTATAATAACATTTTCCCCACAACTAGTATGACCAAAGTAGTGTACCAGTTTAATGTTCACTACCAGAATTCTTCTCCAATAAAATAAGTACTTATATTGACCTGACAACTACTACTCTCTTGAGACGTTTAACATTTCACTTTTCCGAATCTAGTTCCATCACTGAACATTTCAAAACACATTATTGTCCCTCTTCCAAATACAGGAAAATTCTAACTGAAAACACCACTATATTTCACACACAAAAAAAAATTCAAATTCTTGAACTTCAGTATGTAAACAAGATTAACCTCGAATATAGCATCGACATTCTAAAATGCCTATTTAATCACACACACACACACACACATATATATATATATAGAGAGAGAGAGATAGGGGGGGAGATGGAATAACAAAAGGTCTTCGGGGTATGGTTTTTAAATCATCCTCTGAATACCTTGTTATTTCATATCTAAAAATTTTCATTCTGTCAGATTTATTTTCCGTTTATATATATATACATATATACATATATATATATATATTTGTGTGTATGTGTGTGTGTGAAACCAAAGGAAAGGTCCAACAAGCATAAAGCATTTCCACTTTTTCTATTATATTCCTTAAGCTCATACACACACACACACACACACGCGCATACACACACACGTTCGTAGGTACACACAAGCAAACATATATGCATATACCTACATGTACAGCTATTCTTAAATCACTTAGTATAAGATGGACAATGATACAGAACCTTTGCACGCAAAATATAAAACGCACATACAAATTACACGCTACTCCGTTACATATATATATATATATATATATATATATATACATATATATATATATATATACATATATATATGTGTGTGTGTGTGTGTGTGTGTGTGTGTGATACTTTCTATGCAAAATGAATGTGATATTTTGGTTTCTCTTTCATCAATGTCTGCACGAATTTTTATCAGTCTATTACCATGGTAATGTTTTGGTCGATAGTTTTCACATGGACACACACAGGCACACCCACACAGATACTGCACATACGCACACACATATGCTTATGTATGCATTTTTATGTCTATTAATATAGACATCTCTTCCTCTCTCTCCTTTTATCTCTCTCTCTCTCAGCATATTTCCTTCTCTCTCTCAATATCTATATATATATATATATATAACACTGAAAAACGGCGTCGATTGAGACTATGATTCTACGTGGCATGCGATATTCAAGTAAAAAAAATAATCCTGTACTTAACTTCATCTTTTAAAAAAAAAAGCAGCTTTTTAGTCGCAATTGAACACATATTGAACACTGTAGAACACATTATGTTGTATAGCCATGACCAACTATACAAACACATAATACATATACATCTCCATATGTATGCAGAATCATAACAACGACACAATAAAGACGAGCGACCCAGTTCTTAGAAAAATATACCTCTCACTTTATTTGAAAGGTTTGTGTGTGAGAAGGAGTTGGAGACCGAACAGAACTGCAACACATTGACCTCCACTCTATTGGCCATAACCGCGTTTCTTTCCCCTTCTCCTGTGCTGCTCAACCGGGGACCTGGGAGCCCAGCCTCTCTGGGACATGTTCTCATTCCAGCATCTTCTCTCCAACTCGTCTGATCTCCAAACTGATTAATCGGGGGCCTGAGGGCTCCCTCTGCTGGGTGCTGGCTTTCTCTAACGCATCTTGTCTCCAGCTCGTCTGATCCCCAACTCGTCTGATCTCCAAACTGATTAATCGGGGCCTGGGGGCTCCCTCTGCTGGGTGCTGGCTTTCTCTACCACATCTTGTCTCCAACTGATTAAATTTCCTGTGCACTGAGTCATATAATAGTTCAACATCCACCTTCTTCTCGTGGGCGTCACAAATTCCACTCATTCAACCCATCCACGGTCAAGGTTATACTTTGCTATTCCTCGACCGGATGCACCTGTTATTTACACAGATGCATTACCTATTTTGACAGCTCAGCCGGGTCGTTGGTCAATATACAACAATAGTAAACACTTTCCAGCTCAAATTAACACAATTAAACTTATCGATTCTTTCATTTATACTTCATTTTAATGTAATTACTAGTTATACAATATTCATATATATATATATATAATCATCATGGTGTGACCCTAGCCCGGATTTCCCAGACCATCTCCCGCCACTTGTCCCTATCGTCCATCGCTCTCGGCCGGTCTACCATGCAACATCCTGTATCAGTAGAGAGCTGTTGTAGATAGATTCTAGCTGGTCGCCCTTCCCTTGCTCGTCCGTGTGAAGAGGTCCACGGGAGTACATCGCTTATGAGTTGGTAAGGGGGAATGTTATAACGTTTTTAGTGCTATTTCATCAAGTCTTGTGTGTGTGTGTGTGTGTGTGTGTGTGTGTGCGTGCGATAAAATAGTTTAATGAGTTTAGGATTGTTTGATGTGGTATAATTCCATTCCAATTAGAGTTGATATTTTTAATGGCGTGTTTGATTTGTTTGTCAACAATGTGGTGTGGGAAGCCACTGTTTCATGAGGGTATATTTTAGAGATGGGCTGTTTAACCGAAAAAACAACTTTTTTCGATTTCATCTTCATAACCAGAAACTGGCATCGAAATTTTTCATGAAACCGAAATCGTTCGGTTTAATGCTATCACTACTGAGTTACCATATCCAAAGAAAATGCTACTGGAAAAGACTTTCAGATTTTAATAAAATGAAATCTTATCAACATTTATACCATTGTTAGGGGAAAAGATTGAATAAAAATATAAATAAAAGCATCTAATTGACTAGTTTTAGGAAAAAATGTGGAATCTATGATATAAGGTGAAAAAAGAAAAGAAAATGCAACTGATATGACATTTGGAAATCTTTCATATCATAGAAAGTTTTGAAACAGAAAAGAAGAGAAATACGACATGACTTGGGAAATCTATTTGTTTCAGTTTCCAAAAACCTTTTTTTGTGATAAAATTAAGTTAACAACAAAATAGCGAGTGAAAATGAAAAATAGTTTCCAGTTTCGCCTTTATGTTAGATTTTATTTTATTTAGAAAGATTGTTTGATTTTCTTTCTTTTCATAATTGGACTAGAAATACACGAGAAATTGCGAGTTGAACGGAATAAGTTGCAAATTGGTCAATCTCGAATGAAATCAGATATAAACTGGAAATGAATGGCTGCCTTAGAAGGCAAAAGTACTAAATTAAAAACAAAAAAAATCTAAAACTATGTTATCAAGGGGAAAAAACGAAATCTTTACCGAAACATAAATTGCCAAACCGCTCAACTCTAGTGCGTTTAATGTTTTTAAGTTCAAAGTAGAAGATTGTTGGGGAGTAGGATTTGAATTCGGTACGATTTATTGGGTTTTTAGTTATTGCTATTTTATATTGTTCAGGGCACTCACTTTTATAACTGAGTGCACAGGAATTTGTACGTTTTTTGGGGGTGAGTTGGGGGGTTGGGGGGTACGGCAAGGTAGTGGGTGTTGTTCTTTGTGTCGATCGAGACATCCAGAAATGGGAGCTTATCATTAGGGGTGAGTTCATAAGAAAAAATGAGTACGAAATTATTTTAAAAGGCAGTGGAAAGATTGTGTAGTTTGGTTTCTTTGTTTAATGGTATATAAACTTTTGTAGGTTATTCATTGCCAAAGCCATCCTCTAAATAGTGTAAGGGATAAGGGAGTTCATACCTCTACCGAAAATGAACATAAAGACCTGACTGGTGTTCGAACTCGCTTACGATGTTTGTGTGTGTCCGTGCGTATGTGTGTGTATGTGTGTATACGTGCATGCAAACATATATACGTGGTGCCTTCAATAAGTTTCCAGACTTTTTCGTACAGGCATTTAAAATTGTTGTAGACTCTTGAAAATTCAGTATGTTATTGCTATACATCTTATGAGATGGCTGACCAATTTTTATGATTTCAGATTTAAATGAACAGCTACAGCAGATATTGGAATACTAAAACTTGAGTATCACAGCAGGTGAATTTCAAAATCTGGACGTGAGAACACTTTAGAAGAACGATATGCAATAAAATTCTGTTTTAAACTTCGAAAAAAGCCACAGAAACGTATGGAATGCTTCAGACTGCTTTTCGACCATCTTGCATGAATCGAGCGTCAGCTTTTGAGTGGCATAAGAGATTCAAGGAAGGCAGGGAGTCTGTGAGGGATGATAAGAGGTGTGGGAGGAGTAAGGAAGTAAATACACCAGAGTTGATTGGTCAAAGAGTTCGGGTTAGGGTTACTATGTTGAGGTTTTAAGGGAGTTCAGCAAGAGATTCCGTTGGAAGAGGCCAGCACTCTTGAAATCGGGTCAGTGGCATTTCCACCAGGACAATGCACCAGTCCACAACTCCATCCTTATCACAGACTATTTGACCAAGATGGGCATCAAGACACTTCCTCACCCTCTCTATAGTTCAGACCTTGCTCCCCGTGACTTTTGCTTATTCCCTAAGCTCAGAGGCTGTTGTTATGAGAGAATTGAGGAGATAAAAGAGGCTGTGACGAAGGTCATTGACATGCTCACACAAGAGGACTTCCATGGGGCTTTGCAGAAGTTGTTGGAACGGTAGAACAAGTGCATTGCAGCCAGAGGAGATTACTTCGAAGGGGATTAGAGTTTCATGTGTGTACTGTCAATAAAAGCGCCCATACGAAAAAAGTCTGGAAACTTATTTAATAATACTCGTATAGGTTCCTGTGTATATATATATGTCTATATATGTGTATGTCTATATATGTGTGTGTGTGTGTGTGTATATATATATATATGCGTATGTGTGTGTATGGGTGTATGTATATATATTTGTGTATATATATATGTGTGTGGGTGGGTGTGTGTGTATGTGTGTATACGTGTGTGTACTTATATATATATATATATATGTTTGCGTGAAAATATATATGTGTGTATATATGTGTATGTGTATATATATATATATGTGTGTGTGTGTGTGTGTGTGTGTGTGTGTGTGTGTGTGTGTGTGTGTGTGTGTGTGTGTGTGTGTGTGTGTGTGTTTTGGTACGTGTGTTTCCGTATATATATATATAGATCTGAGTGAGTGTATATAAGAGCGTATATATACGTGTATATATATTTGTGTATATATATATATGTGTATGTGTGTGTGCGCGCGTGTGTGTGTGTATATATGTGCGTAAATGAATGCGTGTGTGTATGTATGTGTACATGTATATTTATATGTTTGTGTGAATTTGTGTGTATGTTTATGTAATTGACAAGGACAATATCAACGACATAACGCCAATAAATTTAGGTTTTTATATAATTGAAAACTATTTTCTAGGTGAGCGATGTGGAAATTGCTGATAAAGATTAGCCTGCCTTTCTTAAATAAGATCAACTTCTCAAATATGGCATACACATTCTAAAATGCCTTTAGCGCATTTCCCGCTCATTCTCCGCATACCTCAAGTAAAAATTCTTATCTTCCGCAAATTTTCCTCCCACTTATTCTTCGTCCTGCTTTTATATAAATATATATGACTCATCATTGTCTTTTTCATATGATTATCCTCCCTCCACCCACGTAGACGGCTCCAGTTGGGGCTGAATGTACGGTGCCTTCCTAAATTCATTCTATCAAAAGGTCAAGTGACTCATAGGGAGACTTGGCCGAATCAAAGACAGAATAGCCAAACAGATGTTTAAAAGAGAAAATGTTGACTATATGTATATACACACACACACACATATATATGTGTGTGTGTGTGTGAGTGTACGTGTGTGTGCGTATGTGTATGCATGTAAAATGTGTGATAGAGAGAGAGAAAGAGAGTGAGGGGGGAGAATTATCTTTTTGAAACAAACCAATCAAAAGGAGCAGCAGACATAAAATATTTGCTTACGCAGAAGGATAAGTAAAGGAAGATTATATATATATGTGTGTGTGTGTGTGTGTGTGTGTGTGCGTGCGTGTGTGTGTGTGTGCGTATGTGTGTATTATCATCATCATCATCTCCCTGATCCTCCCCCGCCATCCGTCTCTATCATCCATCGCTCCCGGTAGGTCTTCCAGGCTACACCCTGTGTCAGCACAGAGCTGCTGTATATAGGTTCTAGCTGGTCATCCTTCCTTTGCTTGTCCATGTGAAGGGGCCCACAGGAGTATATCGTCCCGACTTCTCAAGCAATGTCACGCATGTCTGGTTCGTCTAACTTGGATAGTTTTCGTGATGGATGGATGGTTAGTGGCCGTACAGCTGCTGCTTTGGGGGGTGCTGCTTCACAGTGATTTTGGAGACACGTTTGAAATGACGCAGTAACTTAGTGAGATATCCTGAATTTAGATATATAAGAATTTGCGAATTTTGAAAAAGTTGTCAGTTGTCAGTAAGAACTTGGCGTTTAGAGAGTTCAATTCGGGTCGGATGATCTCTCTTTGTGTCTCTGTCCATTGACAGATTCTCTCTCTCTCTCTCTCTCTCCCTCTCTCTCTCTCTCTCTCTCGTGCGACTGTATGCAGTCTGAATATCGAACAGTATATCTGGATAATGAAGCGACAATTTCTGCAAATATATTGGACATATTACTCTTGCACCAATACGTTTCAATTAATGATTGTTAATTGTTGACGGATAGTTCCTCTTGTCTTTGAGTTGCCAACACCCAAGCAACTTTGTTCCAGCGAATCACTCCGACCGTTGGAAGAAGTTCTGGATGGATAGTATCATTCCCTATGTGTGGATCTTTCAAATACAACATGGGCACAGAGAAATTGATAAACAATCTGGAAACGCATTATGGCGCCGTTACCAAATGAGACTAAAGTAAAAATGCTATGACAACTATCGTATCAAATTTGGCACCGTTACCAGGATAAGACCAATTATTATTATTACATTTGGTAACACAATTCTTGACGTGCACGACGGTATTACATTTGGTGCTACTACCGGCGTTGGTACCGGTATTGGTGCCCAAAACATAGTGTTAAATCATATAAACGTCTAAAACATAAAATAATTCATTCAAATGTATAGGATATGGCATTGATTATTGAACTGTTGTACACTAATAGCACTGTCTAGACATTCGTACCTCCGTGACCTCGTTGTGACCCTGCCGTTTTAAAAGTTGGCGAACACACGAACTACCGAAAGGTTTATTTTCTACTACAATTTGTTGGTAGTCGCCGGAAGAAAGAAAGAGAAACTGAAAGGACCGCGTTTACTTAGCAAAGAGAAACAACATATCATGGTAAGAAAGGGAGAGCAGATAAAGACCTTGAATTTTCCTCCTGGTTTTCTGTTGTATTTCAAACATGTTTATCCGCTGGATCGCATCAAGTCTTAGACCTCCCCTCCCCTCCACTCCCCTCCCCTCCACTCCCCTCCCCTCCCCTTTGGACTGCATCCGCCAAAAATGGGGCTCGTAAACTTTCGTCTCCATACATCTTCGTAGCAGTTTTTCATCTATCTGTCTTTACCTCATCACGTCTCTCAACAACTCCAAACAAAAAAAAAAACGAGTGGTCCCCTCCCTTTCGCCTGGTGTCGGCAAGAGAAACATCCGCTTCCGCTCTCTAGTCATCCTCAACTCACGCAGTCATTCACGTGTGACCGGCTGACCCATGACTGCCTTAGCCTAAGTCACTCAGAAGTCAACTAACTGTCCTCATGTCTGCCTTTTTTCCTTCTTATTTTTTCCTTCTCTTTCTCCTTCTTTAAAAATTAGACTTTCGTTTTCTTTATAATTTACCACGTCACGGTACACTGTTTCTGTAGCCTATTTCAATTTTTGAAGTACTTTTCATAATAAAAGCTGACACCCCAAGCACAAGGAAGATTCGGTTTCGTTTGGTGTATTTTTAATGACATATCAACTCGGTATGGGTTATCTTATACCGAAATTTGATTAATTTGTAAATGCTTGAATGCAATTTCTACATTTTAATGTTCATTGCATTTTCTTATAGCACATTTCTATTTGTCTCTAAGCCTTTGTTTTTACATAGTTATGTGGTAGCAAGTATTCCCATCAAATAACAATAATTTGCTCACAGTTGAATGAATAACCATAACAATCATTTATTATTTGTTTCCGTTTCATTTTTTTTTGTTCCTTAATGCCATGTTAACTTTCTTGGGTTATTCAATGCCAAAGCTATCCTTTTAGGAGAACAGTAGTGATTCTATTTAACCCATAACTGGGAGGATAAGGGAGTTCATGCCTTTTCCAAGCGTATTAGTCAAAAAGTAAACACATAGTATGACTGGGGTTCGAACTCATTTACAATGATGTTACAGTCAAGCATGTTAGCAAAAAAAAAAAAAAGAACTTTCCCTCAATCATTTATTTGTGCACAGTTATATAATATCAAGTATTCCTATTAGTTTATACACAATTATATTGTAACTATTCTTACTTAATAATAATAATAATAATAATAATAATAATAATAATAATAATGAAAACCTGCAAAATTGTCGACTTTGCTGTCCCGGCTGACCACAGAATAAAACTGAAAGAATGTGAAAAGAGAGATAAGTACTTCGACCTTGCTAGAGAATTGAAAAAACTATGGAACATGAAGGTGACAATTATACCAATTGTGATTGGTGCTTTTGGCACGGTAACTAAAGGACTATTAAAGGGCCTGGAAGATTAAGAAGTTGGCGGCCGAGTGGAGACCATCCAAACAACAGCATTATTGAAAACGGCCAGAATACTGGGAAGAGTCCTGGAGACTTGAGGAGACTTTCTGTCACTCAATCTCCTGTGAAAGACCATCAGCTTACGCTGATGTGAAAAACTCTGATAATAATAATAATATCTTGTTTGTACGCAGTTATATGGGTTTAAGTATTTCTATCAAATAATAATTCTTAAACAGATCTATTTGACGCATAGATGGGAGCCTAAAAGTTATTTGAACAAGTTTCAGAAGCAACGTCCCACAAAATAGCAGCGGTACAGCCACCTACCTCCCATCTCAGAAACTATCCAAATAAGACGAACAAGACATGCTGGACAAGCAAGGGTGAACTCATAAGTGACTTACTCCTGTGGACCCCTTCACACGGACGTGCAAGTGTTGGCTGACCAACAAGAAATTACCTACAACAGTTCTGTATAAACACAGGATGTAGTCTAGAAGAGATGCCGGAAGTTATGGATGACAAGGACGAATGGCGGGTGAAAGTCAGGGAAATCTGTGCAAGCAGGTAACATAATGATGATGACATCTAATAAACTTACAATTTCATGACAAGTAGGGAATCCAAAGTTACAGAATTGCTTTCCGTAGAAAATACAAAAAAAACATCAACTTTCTTTCATTTTAATAGATCCCGAGTTGTCAAATATCATATGATAAATCATTAAAGAAAAAAAAATACGAATAAAAAGGGAAAAAAACAACCAATTATAAATCAATTATCAAACTGACAAATAATACTGGTCTTTGTAATGGTTATCAAAATAAAATACTGTTTCTAAGCAATCTATATATATATATATATAATGGCTTGATAAGTAGGGCGTTGTATGTATATGTATATATATATATATATATTGGCTTAGTGAGTAGAGTGTTCGCCAAAGGCCTGGGAGATCGGGGTTCAATCCCAGGTAGTGTCATACCAAAGACTCAAAAAATGTTACTTAACGTTGCCTTGCTTAAACAGCATTATAATATAAGGATCAAGGGTAAAGGGGGACAATCGACTATTAGCAATTGGAAAGTGGGCCTTCTAGTCGCCCTCGACTACGGTCACCACCCAACTTATTAGCACGAGCAAGATGTTACACATTTTTGAACGTTTAAAATTTTATTCTCCTAAACTGGCTGCCATAATGTTGCCATAAAGAGCTCAGTCTGCCCTTCTATTTACTCACAGTTTGAGGTAGAGTAATTGGTTTCATACCTTTCCGAAGGGTATTAACATTGAAATGCAAACACTCAGGATATATATATATATGTGTGTGTGTGTGTGTGTGTGTGTGTGGGAATATAAGAATATGAAAAAAAGTAAATAATCAAAGAACATATTTATATACATATGATAATATGTCAATGTTTACGTTTTGGCTTATTGATAAACCATCTTCAGTGCTCGCTTAGAATGCGATGTTATAATGCTTCATCCGCAAACTATCTTCGAATGAAAAAACATGGATCGACAAAAAGAATAAATCTTAAGGTTCTATTATTGTTAGACCATTGGCCCAGCGGTTAGGGTGTTCGCCAATGGCCCGGGAGACCTGGGTTCAATCCCAGGTCGAGTCATACCAAAGACTTTAAAAATGGAACTTGATACCACCTTGCTTAACACTCAGCATTATAAGGTACGGTTCAAGGGTAAAGTGGAGCAATCCTGGGAATGGAGTAGCGCCCTCCCCTACACCTTGGTTTAGTAGCTATCGAAAAGGGAGCCTTCGGGTCACCCTCGACTATGGTCGCTAACCTTACTTTTTAACTTATTGTTAGTAGTGTTTCGTTTTAAAATATAGTGACGTAACGATTGTTCGAAAAGTTTTCCCTGAAAGGATAACCCCTTTGCGATAGACTTTTTTTTTTTCATCTTTAGCTGTGTGTGTAGTTTAGAAAACGATTTTTATTTTTATTTTTAAAACATCACTATTATTTTACTCTTTAAAGAGATTTCTCACTGCAGTGGGTGACAGCAAGTTTCCTCAAATCTCCAGGAATTTTCTCAGTAATTGATAATGATGTAATCTGGATGGTCTTTATGCGTCCTCTAATTTCCCTGTCCTCCAATCCCTGTACCAAACCTCTTACCGAGCGCACCAATTACAATAGGTATCACAGTCACTTTCGGCAAATTCTCCTTTTTTTTTCTTTTTTTTTTTATGCTGACTAGGTTTGGTCGTCTGGTCGAGATTAGGTGATCCGTTTGTATCTCAAAATCCCAGAGAATTTTGTGCGTCTTATTTTCCAGTATGGATTCTGGGTTGTGCGCATACCATTTGATCGTCAGGCCAAATTTAAAACTCTTTATTATAATTCAATAAAATTACGTGTTGTGTGTTTGTTTGGGTTTATGGAATATCAACCTTTGTAGGTTATTTAATGCCAAATCCATTTTTATACATATAAACAGTTCTATTTCAAACAATTAAGTACACGGTTTAATTGTCAAAAATTGTTCAATTTCAAGCCATTCAGTTTAGTCAAGCAGTTCTAATCAAACGGGGATGTCCTCGTGGTGTAATGGTTAAAGCAATGGACTGCGGAATCGTAGTAAGCGAGTCCGTATTCCAGTCGCTCGATTACATTCACTTTCGGGCAAATACCCTTGGGAAAGTTATGAACCCCCTTATCCTCCCACCTATGGGTTAAATAGTACCACTACTGTTCTTCTAGGAGAATAGCATTGGCATTAAATAACCTAAAAATACTGATATGCCATTAAACAAAGAAACCAAACCAAACCTGATTCAAACAATTTCGTTTAGTATAAGCATAGTTTTTGTTTACACACAGTTAAATGTCAAAACAGTTCTATTTCGAACAATGTTTAGCGTAGTACCGTTTCAATATCAAAAACAGTTCTATTTCAAGGAATTTAGTTTAGCATAAGTACGCAGTTTACTTCTATTTGACCCCTAAATAGGACCCTATCAGATGCTACCACTCCGGGTCAAAGTAGACTTGGGAGCGATGGCAATGAAGGGATACTCCGCATTTTCGAAAGCCCAAGCAATACTGGAATATCACCATCGGATTGTTTAGTGTCATATCCAGGACACTCGTTGGGGAGGGGAGCCTTACCTCTCTGCCGAGATGCAGTCGGTGTATTCTACATCCCTAGCTGACTGGGCAAGTTGTTATTTGCAATAAAAATCTAGTTGGATTAAAAATCATTTTGAAACTATTAAAAGTAATAAGTTATGAATATTGAATAAAAACTAATTTAGATAAGGAATATCGTAACAATTTAAAACTAATTCAACTAAAGAAAGACATCACTTGAAAAAACCGATTGTTTGTTTGATAGCATTATAATTAGAAATGATGCTTGATTCAACAATCTTTCTGTGTTGTTTATTATGTATATTAACAAACATTTTAGAATCTTCAAGATTAAAACTATGCTTACCTTCTAAATTGTGTCTCTTACTAATGCGTTTCTGTAGTTAGATTTTTGTAAAAAGTGCGATTATCCATTCCAACGTTATATTGAAAAGATAGATTTGTAGTGAATCTGACTGATGAAATATCACATATCTAAATCTGAGTTAAATGATTCACTTATCCAACTTTCCACATATTTTTATTATATATATATATATATATATATATATATATATATATATATATATGTGTGTGTGTGTGTGTGTGTGTGTGTGTGTGTGTTAAATCAATAAAATACGATTCTCTATGCACAAAAATACTAGAGGTAGGTACTTCATCCATACATTTCATCAATTTCATCAATACAATAAAATAAAACGGGGTAAAAACTCAAGACGCTCAGTTTTCACGTGGCTGATCTTTTGTGAGATCTTGCATAGACAAGTTGGACGTTCGTTGAATTGAAGGGATTTCAACTAAATAAAAAGCTTTTCTTAAAGCAATATTTAAGTCATGAGACTATTACGTGGCTAACTTAGTCACGTTGATCAATCTTGCGCCAAACTACTAAGTAAATGTTTACTTGTCACCATGAAAGTAAATATTTACTTGTCACCCTAAAAATAAATACTTACTTGTCGCCATAAAAATAAACATTTACTTGTTGCCATGAAGATAAACATTTACTTGCTGTCATAAAAGTAAATATTTACTTGTTGCCCTAAAAATAAATACTTACTTGTTGCCAAAATAGTAAACATTTACTTGTCACCATAAAAGTAAATATTTAATTGTCACCCTAAAGGTAAATATTTGCTTGTTGCTTTTAAAGTAAATATTTACTTGTTGCCATATAAGTTGCCATGAAGGTGAATATATACTTTGTAATTTGGCGCCTGATTAACTATCATATGTAATAAGATAAAGTAGGAACTAAGTGAAATACTGTACTAACAACAACAAAAGCAACAACAATACAAACAGCAGGTTCAGTTGCTGAAATAATTTCTGGTACGTGGATCATTAAATAAGTTTCCAGACTTTTTTCGTATGGGCACTTTTATTGATAGTACACACATAAAACTCTAGTCCCCTTCGAAGTAATCTCCTCCAGGCGCAATGCACTTCTTCTACCGTTCCAACATCTTCTGGAAGGCCCCATGGAAGTCCTCTTGTGTGAGCGTGTCAATGACCTTTGTCATAGCCTCTTTCATCTACTTAATTGTCTCATAACGACAGCCTCTGAGCTGTATAAGCAAAAGTCACAGGGAGCAAGGTCTAGATTATAGGGAGGCTGAGGAGCTGTCTTGATGCCCATTTTTGTCAAATAGTCTGTGACAAGGATGGAGTTGTGGACTGGTGCATTGTCCTGTAGGAAATGCCACTGACCCGATTTCAAGAGTGCTAGCCTCTTCCGACGGAATCTCTCCCTCAACTCCCTTAAAACCTCAACATAGTAACCCTAACCCTAACCCTTTGGCCAATCAACTCTGGTCTATTGACTTCCTTACTCCTCCCACACCTCTCATCATCCCTCACAGACTCCCTGCCTTCCTTGAATCTCCTATACCACTCAAGAGCTGATGCTCGATTCATGCAAGATGCTTCAAAAGCATTCTAAAGCATTCCCAACGTTTCTGTGGCTTTTTTCCAAGTTTAAAACAGACTTCTATTGCATATCGTTCTTCTAAAGTGTCCTCATGTCCAGATTGCATTTTTGAAATTCACCAGTTGTGACAATCAGGCTTTAGTAGGGTGTATTCCAATTGCTGCTGTAGCTGTTCATTGAAATCTGAAATCATAAAAATTGGTCAGTTACCTTATAAGATGTATAGCAATAACATACTGAATTTTCAAGAGTTTACAACAATTTTAAATACCTGTACAAAAATAGTCTGGAAACTTATTGAAGGCATCACGTATCTCAAAATAGATTTGTTATGTTCATATTACTTGTAACTAAAATCATATAATTGTTTTTCTTTCTAAAAAGAAAAGCAATAATTCTTAAATATAAAAGAGACGATATAAATGAAAAGTGGAAAGTCTGTACTTACAATGAGACATCTAGCAACATTACAGCCAAGAGTACCAGAGTCAAGCAGAAGGCATTTAGTGTTACAATTGCAAAGAAACAAAAATTGTGAAACAAATGCAAAAAAAATAAAATTTAGCGAAATAAATACGCAGAAAATTTTTTTTAAACAAGTGCAAAGAAACAAAAATTGTGAATCAAATTCAGAGAAAAAAATTTTTTTAAAGAAGTGCAAAAAAACAAATGTCTTTAAAACAAGTGCAAAGACACGAAAATTATGAAACAAATGCAAAGAAAAAAATTTTTTAAGACAAATGCAAAGAAGCAAAAACTGTGAAACAAATACAAAGGAACAGAATTTTGGGAAACAAATTCAAAGAAACAAATCTTTTTAAAACAAGCTCAAAGAAACAAAAATTGGGAAACAAATTCAAAGAAACAAAATTTTGGGAAACAAATTCAAAGAAAAAGGATTTTTAAAACAAGCACAAAGAAACAAAAATTGTGAAACAAATTCTAAGAAACATTTTTTAAACAAATACAAAGAAACAAAATTTTGGAAAGCAAATTCAAAGAAACATATCTTTTTATACAAATGCACAAAAATAAAATTTTGGAAAACAAATTCAAAGAAACAAATCTTTTTAAAACAAATGCACAAAAATAAAATTTGGGGAAACAAATTCAAAGAAACAAATCTTTTTAAAACAAGCGTAAAAAAACAAAAGTTATTGCAAAGAAGCAAAGAAAGTAAAACAAATGTAAAAAATGTGATTTTTGAACCAAATGCAAACAAAACAAAATTATTGAAACAACAAGAAAGAAACAATTGTTTTTAAATGAGTGCAAGGAAACAAAATTTTGTGAAACAAATGCAAAGAAACTTTTTGAAACAGGTGCAAAGAGAAAAAATTATGCAAAACAAATGCAAAGAGATAAAAATTCTGTGAAACAAATGCAAAAAAACAAAATTTTGTGAAATAAATGCAGAGACAAAATTTTGTAAAACAAATGCAAATAAATATTTGTAAAACAAATGCAAAGAAACAAAAAATTTGTGAAACAGATGCAAAGAAGCAAAGTTTTGTGAACAAATGTGAAGAAACAATTTTTAAAAAACAGTTCAAAGAAAGAGACAAAATGTTTGAAACAAATGCAAACCAATAGAATTATGTAAAACTAAGGTATGGACCCCCCCCCCACTAAGCCTCCCATCTATGGGTTAAATAGTACCACTACTGTCCTTCAAAAAAAAAGTTGGATTTGGCATTAATTAACCCGAGAAGGTTGATATGCCATTAAATAACAAACAAACCCACCCGTCCAGTTACTTTTCTAGTAAAACAAACGCTATATCTCATTCCGTTTGGCGAAAAATGCCGTATTTTGCTATCTAATGCCCTCTCATAAGGACAAAGGAACTTGAAGGTGAGTCTCGAATAGTTTATGTTGAAATTCAAAATCAAATAAACAACCGCGAAAAACATCGACCCTTCCATTCAACTGTTCCGAGAAAGATACCTCCCGACACACACATACGCACGCACAAACTTCGGCATAGTAACAAAGATGAATACTACTATAGCCAGTTACACCAATCAGCGACAAAATTCATTGATAATTTAAGTCAACCTACTCGTGTTATCATATCAGTTGAATTTTTAATGGATTAATCGAAGGGTGTTGGAAACAATAAGACTGATATTTTCTATTTTTCAAGTTTGCGACCCTGATCGAAAACTACCTGATCAATGTTGCCCTTGAATACAAGTGAAAACTGTTTGTGTTTGGTCTCCCAAAATTCATGTTAAGCTGAATAATTTTAGGAAGAGACGGATGAAGAGAGAGAGTCAAGTAAACCCGTGCTGTCAGCGTGACTTGATTATGATGATGATTTGTTTAAGTGTATAATGAGTATGGAATACAAGATCAAATTCGGTCAACATTCAGGACAGAGTGATAGAAACATTTATCAAATTAAAACAGGACGATCAAGTCCCGTTCCATTTAGGGGTCACTGTGAATTTTTGGTTTGGTTTGGTTTGGTTTGGTTTTATGGCATATCAACCATTGTTGGTTATTTAATCCTAAATTCATTTATATACATATAAATAATTCTATTTCAAACAATTCAGTTTAGTATGAGTACACGGTTTAGTTCTATTTGACCCATAGATAGTTCCCCATCAAGTGCTACCTCTCCGGGCCAGAGTAGACCTGGGAGCAACGGTAATGAAAGAGTACTCCATATTTCCCAAAGCTCTAGCATTACTAGAGCCTCACCATCAGACTGTTTTATGTGATATCCAGGACACTCGTTGGGGAAGTTTTAAACCCCTGCAGAGATGCAGTCGGTGTATTCTGCAGTCCCAATCGACTGAGCCAGGGCAATTTTGAAGAGCCAAGAAACTTTTAAATATGAAGCCCATTTGAGTCGACCTTCACAAACTGAGAAACATGACATAAAATTGGTGATGCACATCAAACTTGATCGACGTTGAACAGAAAGAATAATTAATTAATATTGATCAGCTGCTTTTAAACCAGAGTTGCCAATGGGAATAATAAAAAAAAAATAATAACTTTCTAGACATTCTTTCTGTTCGTATTGAACCAAACTCACAGTGTGAGACAAAAGGCAAAGTGGAAAAGAGCTTGTTTGAATTCAGAGTTTTCTTTTCCCTCGACAGGTTGAAACAGTCTTCCTCGTTATTTATTCCCTATTATTTATTCATAGGTTAAAACAGTCTTCCCTATTATTTATTCATAGGTTGAAACAGTCTTCCCTATTATTTATTCATAGCTAGGGGGAAGAACAGACGAATTCATGTTTTTAATAAGGGTATTACTGAGAAGTGAAATACAAACAACCATGTCAGGATTTGAACTCGAATCGACAATTCCAGTATCCACGACGATAACTGCTACGCCACGCACACCTTTAAAACACACTCTCTGTAAACTAGTTTTTGTCATAAAATACTATTTCTGTTGCACTACACTATATCCCCTAATATTGTAACAATTTATAGTTTTCAAAAATCAAAACCCTGCTCCTTGGTTGTGAATGGTTAAGAACAGGTCATGATGATGCAGCTGAAAACAGTGTCAGTTGAAGACTTGTACCATTGTTTCCATAAGTGGGAACAACGTTTTGGTCAGTGTATAGCTTCCCAATAGAATAATTTTGAAGGAGATAAAGTTGATTTGAAATGAACTCATTATAACCCAATGTCCTCATTTGAGAATAATTAAAATAGATATGAAGATTTCATTTTATTCTTATATTTTAGTCAATCTAACGTTTACTTTGCATTAATAAAATTTATCACAACATTTACAATAATAAAGGTTAAATAGATGCTTGAATGCGTTTATTATCAATGTTTCTGCTTCCCAATTATAGTTTCATTATCAATTGGAAACTTAAAAATTTGGATTGTAGTGATTTATGTTCATAATTTTTTCCACAATTTTATTACTGAATAAACCAACATTGCGTCAGACCAAAGGCTTTAAAAATGGTACTTGATAATTCCTTGCTTATCACTAAGCAATATAAGGTACATATAAAGGGTAAAGTGGAGCAATTCAGGGAAAGGAGTCGCACCCTCCCCTACACCTCGGTATAGTAGCTATTGAAAAGAGAGCCTTCTGGTCGCCCTCGATTACGGTCGCCAACTTATATATATATATATATATATATATATATATATAAAGTTAACGCTGCCTGGTGACAATCAGTTTTTCTCCTATGTGATCATCAGACCAAGTCTGGTTACCAAATACCGTTGACTCTGCGTCTATATATCAACTATCATCGATATTAAGTACTCTTCATTTATCAGTATAGCAAGTAATATAGCTGTAAACGACCCATTGATCTTGTGGGGAGAGTGTTTGCCAATGGCCCGGGAGACCTGGATCGAAGCCCAGATCGAGTAATACCAAAAACTCAAAATATGGTACTTGATGCTGCTTTACTTAACATTCAGCATTATAAGGTACAGATCAAGGGTAAAGAGCAATTCAAGGAAAGGAGTAGAACCATCTCCTAAACCACGGTGTTGTAGCTAATGAAAAGAGAGCCATCAGGTCGCCCTCGACTAAGGTCGCCAACTTTATTTTCAATATATATATATATATATATATATATATATATATATATATATATATATATATATATATATATATTCATATGTACGTGGTGTCTCCAATAAGTTTCCAGACGTTTTTGTACGGGCATTTAAGATTGTTGTATTCTCTTGAAAATTCAGTATGTTATTGCTATAGATCTTATGAGATGGCTGACCAATTTTTATGATTTCAGGTTCAAATGAACAGCAACAGCAGCAATTGGAATACACCCTACTAAAGCCTGATTGTCACAGCTGGTGAATTTCAAAATCTGGACGTGAGGACACTTTAGAAGAACAACATGCAATAGAATTCTGTTTTAAACTTGGAATAAAACGCCACAGAAACGTTGGGAATGCTTCAGACTGCTTTTTAACCATCTTGCATGAATCGAGCATCAGTTTTTGAGTGGCATAAGAGATTCAAGGAAGGCAGGGAGTCTGTGAAAAATGATGAGAGTTGTGGAAGGAGTAAGGAAGTCAATAGATCAGAGTTGATTGGCCAAAGGGTTAGGGTTAGGGTTCGGGCTACTATTTTGTGGTTTTAAGGGAGTTCAGGAAGATATTCCGTCGGAAGATGCCAGCACTCTTCAAATCGGGTCAGTGGCATTTCCACCAGGAGAATGCACCAGTCCACAACTCCATCCTTGTTACAGACTATTTGACCAAGATGGGCATCAAAACAGTTCTTCAGCTTTCCTATAGTTCAGACCTTGCTTCCTGTGACTTTTGGTTATTCCCTGAGCTCAGAGGCTGTCGTTATGAGAGAATTGAGGAGATAAAAGAGGCTATGACGAAGGCCACTGACACGCTCACACAAGAGGACTTCCATGGGGCCTTCCAGAAGTTGTTGGAACGGTACAACAAGTGCATTGCAGCTGGAGAAGATTACTTCGAAGAGGACTAGAGTTTCATGTGTGTACTATCAATAAAAGTGCCCATACGAAAAAAGTCTGGAAACTTATTTAATGATCCTCGTACGAAGAGTAAAGTGAAGCAATCCAGGGAAAGTAGTAGCGCCCTACCCTGTACCTCGGTGTAATACCTATTTTGTAAAGGGAGCCTTCGGGTCACCCTCGACAAAAGACTAAATTTTTCTTCTCAGTTCAACTTTCTTGGGGTCGTGATATCCACCCCCCCCACTCACTGAGAAACCCTGCAGAGACACAAAAAATACAAACTTTACATAAATTTAGAACATTTATGAATAAATTTATTCATTGAAAACATTTGAAAGGTTAGCGCTGCTTGTCAAACCAAGAATAATCGATAATGAAGAATATTGGTTACCTGTTCGTTTGGGGTTTTTTTTTTTTTTTTCTTGTTAGTTTTCCTTTGTTTTTCTGGGGGGGGGTCTAAATTTCTTGTTTTGGTTCTCTTTTTCTTTTTTTGTTGTTTTTTTTTTCTTGATTTTCTTCTTTTTCTTTTTGATATTTTATCCTTTGATAAATTTATAATTCGGGATCTACAGCAATGAAATTGAATCGATTTTCGTTCGTATTTTCTAAAGAAACGAATTCTTCCGTTTGAGATTACCTCCTTGTCATGAAATTTTAATTTGAAATGATTTTCATCCTACGAAATAATGAAAAATCCGAATATCGATTGTTAGTGTACTGATCTTATACTTCAGTGAACCATCTGTATGAATATACGTACATTCACACACAAGAATACATAATATAATCATACACTATGTAATATTTTATTAGAATAAGTCAGCAGTATGGCAGACAACAGTAAAGTATCCTTTATATCACCCAATATTGTATATATATATATATATATATATATATATATATATATATATATATATGTATATATATATATATGTGTGTGTGTGTGTGTGTGTGTGTGTGTGTGTGTGTGTTATACAAACAACAGTGAAACCGATAATTTGAGTGATTGATAATTTTAACGGTATATCAGCCTGTCTAGGGATTTTCATGCCAAGAAGTTACGGAATTGTGTACATGGTACGTTTGTATTTATATCTTTGTGTAATTTTTTCTTTGGAGTCTTTTTCTTTTGCGCACAGTGCTATCGAATTCGAAAAATTGTTAAACACCTCTTCTTGACCCATAGATAGGACTTTATTAGGTACCACGACTCCGGGTCAGAGTGGATCAAGGAGTAATGACAATGAAAGGACACTCCACACTTTCCAGAACATTAGAACAGGGGTTTCACTACAAATTGCAGTTTGTCGGTTAAATTATCCATACAGCTGCGATTTTTTTCTTCCCATTTCTGTTTCCTAGTTTTTGTTCTTGTTCGATTTGTCCTTGTGTTATCAGCGTTGTTACTGGATGCTGTAATAATAATAATAATAATAATAATAATAATAATAAAATTTGACCACACTAATAAATGGTATATGCACAACCCAGCACCTGTCCTACAATGAGACAAATAAAATCCTTTGGGACTGTGACATACACACAGATCACCTAATCTCGGCCAGAAGACCAGACCTTATAATAATTCAAAAAAAAAAAATTTGCAAAATTGTCGACTTTGCTGTCGCAGCAGCCCACATAATAAAACTGAAAGAATGTAAAAAGAAGGATAAGTACCTCAACCTTGCTAGAGAATTGAAAATTTGTGGAACATGAAAGTGACGATTGTACCAATTGTGATTGGTGCTTTTGGCACGGTAACTAAAGGATTATTAAAAGGCCTCTAGAACTTGGAAAGGATTGGTACTGGGACTAAAAGAATTGGAAATAACAGGATGAATGGAGCACATCCAAACTACAGCATTGTTGATATCGGCCATAATACTGACAAGAGTCCTCGAGATCTGAGGAGACTTGCTGTCTTTCAGACTCCAGTGGAAAACCATCAGCTGACGCTGGTGTGAAAAACATTTCAATGAGTAAAAATAATGAAAATTATTGAGTGACAGCAAGTCTCTTCAAGTCTCCAGGACTCTTCTCAGTATTCTCGCCATTCTCAATAATGCTGTAGTTTGGATGATCACCACTCGTCCGCCAACTTCCAAGTCCTCCAGTCCCTTTAATAATCCTTTTATTACTGTACCAAAAGTACCAATCACAATTGGTATAATTGTCACCTTCATGTTCCATAATTTTTTTAGTTCCCTAGCAAGGTCGCAGTACTTATCCTTCTTTTCACATTCTTTCTGTGTTATTCTGCCGGGACAGCTAAGTCGACAATTTTTTAAATTCTCTTTTTTTTCCTTTTTTTTTTCTTTTTTTTTTTTTTTTTTTTTGTTAGTTATTATTAGGTCTGGTCTTCTGGCCGAGATTAGGTGATTCGTCAAAGTCCCATAGGAGTTTATGTGTGTCATTTACTAGGACCGATGCTGGGTTGTCCATATGCCATTTGTTCGTATGGTCAAATTTAAATTTCTTGCACATCTCCCAGTGGATCACCTTGCCCATCCTGTCGTGTATAATTTTATACTCCTTCTGTGCTAATTTGTATTATTTTGAGAGTATTTCACACCAGCGTTAGCTGATGGTTTCTCACTAATGTTTGAGAGACAGCAAGTCTCCTCAAGTCTCCAGGACTCTTCTCAATATTCATGCCGATCTTGATAATGATGTCGTTTGGATGGTCTCCCCTTGTCCTCTTATTTCCAGTTCTTCCAGTCCTTGTACTAATCCTTTAGTGACTGTACCGAGCGTACCAATTACGATTGGTATCACCGTCACTTTCAGGTCCCATAGTTTTTTCAGTTCTCAAGCAAGGTCTAGATACTTATCTCTTTTTTCACTTTCTTTCAGTTATTGTTATTATTTTACTCATTAGAGTTTTTCACATCAGCTTACGCTGATGTTTTTTCACTGGAGTTTGAGGGACAGCAAGTCTCCTCAAGTCTCCAGGACTCGTCTCAGGATTTTGGCTGTTCTTAGCAATGCTGTCGTTTGGATAGTCTCTACCCGTCCCCCAACTTCCAAGTCCTCCAGGCCTTTTAATAATCCTTTAGTTATTGTGCCTAAGGCACCAATCACAATTGGCACAATCGTTACTTTCATTTTCCACAGCTTTTTCAATTCTCTAACAAGGTCGAGGTACTTATCCTTCTTTTCACTTTCCTTCAGATTTATTCTGTGGTCCACCGGGACAGCAAAGTCGACAATTTTGCAGGTTTTCATTATTATTATTGTTATTATTATTATTATTATTTACTTCTTGAGAGTTTTTCACGTCATCGTTAACTGATGGTCTTTCACTGGAGTTTGAGAGAAAGCAAGTCTCCTCAGGTCTCCAGAACTCTTCTCAGTATACAGGCTGATCTCAATAATGCATTATTATTATTGTTGTTGTTGTTGTTATTATTATTATTATTATTATAAACAGAAGTGGATTAGCTATGTGCCAGAATACTTGTCTCTATGCGTTTCTGGATAATAATTATCTCATGAGTAAAATCAATGATATTAATGTCTATCTTTTGAAGAACTCTTTCAATAATTCAAAAGGCCAAAACTCTAATGGATGCAACAATATAATTCATCTGATAACAACGGCTTTTGATGAATACCTCTGTTGCTAGATGACCGCAGGATTTGATTATTAATTGATTACAAATTCTGAACAATCGACAGACATAAAACTCTCATTTCGTTCTGCCCTTCACAGAGTAACGTACTTGTCAGACAATGGACACACAACTAAAGTAAGTATATTTTTTTCTTTTTTCAAGGATCCGCGAATTTAAGATAATTGTCGTGTTTAATGTCAAATTTTCTTATGCTTTACTTGTAAAAGTGGGTGGAAGTCTTAACAGTTACATTACTGTGACAATCGTCATCTTTGATCTCTATCAAATGTACTATTACTTCTTTCTTACTAAACTTTAATTGATTGATTGATTTTAAAGACACGTCAACCAATTTGAGGTTATTTTATGATTTAAGGTTAGAGAATCGCGTACATTTTACTTTTATATTTAATTTTTGAACAGTTGTTTAAGAGGTTTGTTTTGCTTTGTTTTGGGTTTTATTTTCTTAATATTGCCTTTTAATGATATGTCAAAATCCTCTTTTTTTTTTTAAATAATTTCTTTGTATTATGTTTATGTCTGTAATTTTTGGTATAATTTTATTCCTCGCAAGGATAAAATTTCATATACGTCGACATTTTCAAACAGATAGGTCCTTCGTATTGTTTGCCTTGAAAAAACGATATCTAATGAGAGTTAAATATCCGAATTCTATGAGAAAATACGTAATAGTCAACTTGCCTTTTTATCATTATAATTATTATTATTATTACTATTATATTACCGGACATTGGCCTAGCGGTTAGAGTGTTCGCCAATGGTCCGGGAGACCTGGGTTCAATCCCAGGTCGAGTCATACCAAAGACTCAAAAAATGGTACTTGATGCCTCCTTGCTTAACACTCAGCATTAGAAGGTACGGATCAAGGGTAAAGTGGAGCAATCCAGGAAAGGAGTAGCGCCCTCCCCTACACCTTGGTGTAGTAAGCTATCGAAAAGGGAGCCTTCGGGTCACCCTCGACTATGGTCGCCAACTTTACTTTTTTTTTACTTACTATTATTATTATTATTATTAATAGATTTATTTTTAGGGAGTTCGATATTTTCCTTCGATGATTCTCTATAAAAGGCAGTTTCAAAACTCACGGAAATAACAAGCCTGAAATTAATAAACATAGTAAAAAGAATAATGAATATTTGTCTGTCCATAACTTTCATCCTGGTAATCAAGTGACAACACTTTTTTTGAGATTCGCTATATCATTTAAGGGTCAAATTTCAACCAAAGTTTTAGCAGTTGTTCGGATAGTTTTCTAAGCTACTTTTTTTTTCATATCGTTGTATTGTGAAAAAGGTTAGGTTGGAAAAACTATATATACTTGTCCACTTTAATGAAAACTAATAAGAAGACAGCAAATATACAATGTGCGCACGAACGCACGAACGTGCGTGTGTGTGTGTGTGTGTGTGTGTTAACAACTCCTCCGCACGAGCAAGATGTGAAACAAGATCAATTTTTAAGGGGATTTAAACAGCGTTTTCCTTCTACAACACCGGTTGGCATACCAAGGTTAAAGAGCCCAGTCTGCCTTCCAATTTACCCCCAGTTGTAGAGAGAAGACTTATATGCATACATTTCCCAAGGTTTTTAGAACTATGTGAAATGAAAACAACTTTGTCCAAGATGTCGTATCCATTTCCTACAACGATAACCATTATATATATATATATATATAGAAAGCAAAGTTGGCGACCATAATCGATGACGACCCAATGGCTCTCTTTTCATTAGCTTCTTCAGCGAAGTGTGCGAGAGGGTGCAACTCCTTTCCTTGAATTGCTCTACTTTACCCTTGATCCAGACCTTATAATGCTGACTGTTAAGTAAAGCAGCATCAAGTACCATATTTTGAGTTTTTGGTATTACTCGATCTGGGCTTCGATCCAGGTCTCCCGGGCCATTGGCGAACACTTTCCCCACTAGATCAATGGGTCGTTTACAGCTATATTACTTGCTCTACGTATAAATGAAGAGTACTTAATATCGTTGATAGTTGATATGTGGACGCAGAGTCAACGGTATTTGGTAACCAGACTTGGTCTGATGGTCACATCGGAGAAAAACTGATAGTCACCAGGCAGCGTTAACTTTATATATATATATATATATATATATATATATATATATATATATATATATATATATATATATATATATATATATATATATATATATATATATATATATATATATATATATATATATATATATATATATATATATATATATATATATATATATATATATATATATATATATATATATATATATATATATATATATATATATATATATATATATATATATATAAACCCCTCCGTACAAACGGGGGTATTCATGTGGCGTAATGGTTAACGTGCTAGACTGCAGGATAATAGCAAGCGAGTTCGAACTTCAGTCGCCCTGTTACGTTGACTTTCTGGACAAATACCCTTGTGAAAGGTATGAACCTCCTTATCCTTTTTAGCTATGGGTTAGATAGTACCACTACTGTTCTTCTAGAAGGATGGTTTTGGTATTAAGTAACCCACGAAGGTTGATATGCCATTAAACAAAGAAACCAAACAAAACAAAACCGTAAGAGCAGGATAAAAGGTTCACTTTTACGCGGAGTTTAACAAATTTGAATTCAGAGTTTTCCTTCTCCTAGACTAGTTGCCATACCAAACTTAAGAGTTCAGTCTGCTCTGCCATTTACCCATAGCTGGACTTATACCTTTCCCAAAGCTATTAGCGTTATGACAAATCCAAACAGTCTCTTCCAGGGTTTGAACTCGGGGCGCCATGTCCATTTCCTAAGACGGTAACCACTCTACGAATGCCTCTCCCCTCCCTCTCTATCTATCTATCTATCTATCTATCAATATATTTATGTGAGTCTGCATGCGTGCATGTGGAGATAGGGGTGTGAATGTTTGCATTAAAAATTGATACCCCATTATACACAGTTTATACTCTACGGCACGGCAGCTGCTAAGGAAAAATACACAGACTCACACAACAACACAAACATGGTCACTCACACAAACGCTCATAGACACACACACACACACACACACAAACGATTACACCACCACCCCACACACACACGTATACACAGACAGACACACACAAACGCTTACGCTCACACACACACACTCAAACGCTTACACTCACACACACACATTCGCTCTCACACACACAGACATACAAACCCTTACGCTCACACACACACACACACATCTAAAAAAGAGAAGATGGAGAGATTTCGCATTTTTTTTTTTCGATTTGTAATTCCAATGCCTGTAAAATTTTCATGTACCCTCTCCTCTGAGAGTCAAAATATTTCTGATTTTTTCATCTTTCAATCTCAAATTCTTTTCCTTAGAGCTAAATGTCAGTGGGGCTTCGAATAGGCTGATTATAACCCCTTATAAGATTTAACGAGACGTTAATTCGTGGATAACACCCCTTTTCTTAGAACGCATTAGGTTATCTCACTGAAAGTAGCCTAACACAGAATATTCGATAGAAAACAGAATAAGTTAATTAATATAATATGACACATTACGAGTGGAGAACCCAGTTCCCTCCCTAGGTTATACAAGGGTCACATACGTTCAAGGAACAAACAGAAAAGTCCATACGCAAAAAGGTGGAAACCACTTACTCTCCTCAGATCTGGAAATATAAAGGAAGGAGCCCCATGTGCTCACTGCAAAGGAGCTAATTAAAACGTCTGCTCTTCTGAAGTCCTGCCCGCGAAAGAGGCGGACTCTTCGGTTCATACTGTCACGTGAATAAAAAAAGACCCTTGACTTGGGAGAGTTCCTCAATTACTGTGACAAGGTAGACCACACCATTTAGTGTCCCAACAGCCTAAAAAAGGGGTGCTTGCTCTTTATATTAAACTGCTTCTGTTAGTGAGGCTTGTGTTCTGGAGATCTGAGAGTTTTGTAGTATCTGTTCGTTGCCATTACTCCCAAGTCCACTCTGAATCGAAATGATTAAACTTGTAAGGGTCCCATCTATGAGTCAAATAGATCTGTTTAAAAATATTCGTATTCGATCGGACTGTGTGTTTAATAAAACACCTTAAGAAATAACTACATAGAAAATTTTCGGGCCAATAGACTTGAAAAAAGTATGAAATCCCTTTTTATCATTAAGGGTTTTCGGACTATTGTCTTCATCTTTATTGTTATTTCCACAATGTTCCGGCCGATATGTCCTCCGGCCTTCTTCAGGTGTTTGTCGAACTCGGTACCTACATGGAACTTCGAACTACGTCTTTTATTAAATCCACGGGTGAGGGAGCCTTTCTGAATTTTTAAACTTATAAACTTAATTCACTCTAAACTGTCCAGCAGGACATATATCGTAACGGTTATAGGGGTGGCCCCCTAAGTTTCTAAGGAGACAATCATCTGAAGGTTGCAGATTCAATCCTGACTGCAGGCGAGTAACAATACAGGAATCCTTAACTCTTGTACCCGGTTATGGTTAACAGGCAACCCCCGTGGATTCAAGTTCGAAGTTCCATGTGGGTTCCCGAGTTCGACAAATACCTGAATAAGGCTGGATGACATATCAGCGAAAACGTTGTGGAAATAACAATAAAGATGAAGACAATAGTCCGAAATCTGTTAATAATAAAAATCATCAAGGTTCGTCTCAGAAATTCAGACAAATCATGAAATCCCTTATCCCACACCAGTTATAGGTTATATACTACGAATGATAATCTTCTACAAGAATTGATTTTACATTAGATAACACACGAAGTTTGATAGGGTATTAAACAGAGGAACTAAACCAAAACACGTCTTTTTCTTTCTCGGTGAGAATATAAATGTACAATGAATGTGATTCACTAATCTTTAAGCATAAAATAACCCTAGATGAGTTGACATGCCGTTAAAGTCAATCCTAAGAAACGACTACAAAAAATACAAATATAAACGTACGATGAACGCGATTCCCTATCCTGAGGGCATAAAATAACCCTAGACAGGTCGATATGCTGTTAAAATCCACAAATCAATCGTAAAAAAGTATAAATAATTAGCCCTCGTAGATATTTGAACTCACGACTCTTTGAGTGAATCCTTGTGGTGGAGTGGCTTTACGTGCTGAACTGCGACATCGTTCAATTTCGGGCCAATGGTTTGGAAAAGGTATGAAACACCTTATCCCACAACAGTTATAGGTTAAATACCACCACTGATAATCTTCTACAAGAATGGATTTGGCATTAAATAAGATACGAAGGTTGGTATGCCATTAAACACAGTAACAAAAGTGAAGTTTGGTTCTACCTAGCGATTGTTGTACCAGCAGAATTATGAAAACATAAATGGTATCACAGAAGTCCTAATAAATGTTATATATGTTTACATGAATATTTGTCGGGAGGTGTCCTCGTTGTGTAATGATTAACGTGATGGACTACAGAATCATAAGCGAGTTCGTACTCCAGTCACGCTATTACGTTCACTTCCGGGCAAATACCCTTGGGAAAGGTGTGAACCCCCTTATCCTCCCACCTATGGGTTAAATAGAACCACTACTGTTCTTCTAGGAGAATGACTTTGGCATTAAATAACCAACAAAGGTTGATATGCCATTAAACAAAAGAAACCAAACTATAAGTATTTGTAGAAATGTTCAAATGTTTGCATAAATGTTTAAATACTTTACATAGATGTTTATATAAATGGTATCACAGAAGTCAAAAATAACACATGGAAAGACATCTAGAAATAAAATGCAAAAAATACTATTAACACTTGGGAGTAAAATCATGACAAAAAATATACGACCGACCAATCAGAAACAATGTTTTTGTTTTGTTTTGGAGATATATTTTTCCGTGGCAGATGGTTGTGGGTGTTTTTCTGAAGAGTCGTGGAGTTTATTCGATTCAAGAAATAACCAGTAGATGTGAATTTTTTTAGACTTAAGAAAATGGAGAATATTGATATTTTGTTATAAATAACTTATGATTTCTTTTTCAAAATTACTTGGATTTGCATGAGTTTTTTGTTTGTTTGTTTTTTTGTCCACATATATAAAAAAAACATGTGTGTGTGTGTGTGTGTGTGTGTTGTCTAATACAACCATTGAATCAAAAATTATATCAATATTGTTATATAAATTTCTCTAATGGGTAGAATATCCATGAATGGCCCGAGAGACCGGGGTTCAATCCCAAGTCGAGTCATACTAAAGATTCAAAAAATGGTACTTGATACCTACTTGCTTAACACTCAGCATTATAAGGTAGGTATCAAGGGTAAAGTGGAGCAATCAAGAGAAAGGAGTAGCACCCTCCCCTACTCCTCTGTGTAGTAGCTAATGAAAGGGAGTCTTCGGGTCACCCTCGACAACGGTCGCCAACTTACTTATATATCCATACAAAGCAACGTGCATAATAAAAATATGATATATATATATGTATATATATGTGTGTGTGTGTGTGTGTGTGTAATATCATGGGTAATAGATAGATAGATAGATAGATAGATAGATAGATAGATAGATAGATGTAGGTTTGAATTGCAAGTATACAGTCAACGACACTATTCAAACTTAGATCTTTCTTTTAACTGCACAGTCAGCTGGGGCAGTAGAATACGTCCATGTGTAAGACCCTCCCCCGACACATTTATGCGTATCCTAGATAATGACACTAAACCATCTGATGGTTAAGCTCAAGTTCTGGAGCTGTGGGAAATGTGGAATATTCCTTCACTGTCATTACTTCCAGGTCCACTCCGACCCAGAGTGGGAGTTCCTGTAAGGATCTCATCTCTGGGTCAAATAGAACAGTTTAAGATAGAACCATCTCCATGTGAAATTGCTTGCTTTAAAACTATTGACCTATTCATATACGAGGATTATTAAATAAGTTTCCAGCCTTTTTTTCGTATGGGTACTTTTATTGATAGTACACACATGAAACTCCAGTCCCCTTCGAAGTAATCTCCTCCAGCTGCAATGCAATTGTTGTACCGTTCCAACAACTTCTCGAAGACCCCATGGAAGTCCTCTTGTGTGAGCGTGTCAATGGCCTTCGTTACAGCCTCTTTCATCTCCTCCATTGTCTCATAACGACAGCCTCTGAGCTCAGGGAATAACCAAAAGTCACAGGGAACAAGGTCTGGACTATAGGCAGAGTGAGGAGCTGTCTTGATGCCCATTTTTGTCAAATAGTCTGTGATAAGTATGGAGTCGTGGACTGGAGCATTCTCCTGTTGGAAATGCCACTGACCCGATTTGAAGAGCGCTGGCCTCTTCCGGCGGAATTTCTTCCTGAACTCCCTTAAAACCTCAACATAGTAACCCCAACCCTAATTCTAACCCTTTGGCCAATCAACTCTGGTCTGTTGACTTCCTTATACATCTCATCATCCCTCACAGACTCCTTGCCTTCCTTGAATCTCCTATCCCACTCAAAATCTGATGCTCGATTCATGCAAGTTGTTCCAAAAGCAGTCTGGCATTTTTTCCAAGTTTAAAACAGAATTTTATTGCATATCGTTCTTCTAAAGTGTCCTCACGTCCTGATTGCATTTTTGAAATTCACGAGCTGTGACAATCAGGCTTTAGTAGGGTGTATTCCAATTGCTGCTGTAGCTGTTCATTTGAACCTGAAATCATAAATATTGGTCAGCCATCTCATGAGATGTATAGCAATAACATAGTGAATTCTCAAGAGTCTACATCAATCTTAAATGCCTGTACAAAAAAGTCTGGAAACTTATTGAAGGCACCATGTACCTTGGTAGCAATATCTCATTAACTGAAAGTGATGTTAGAATAAGAAAAGTATAGACTACTAGCGACAGGTTATCGACCATATGGAAATCTGATATCTGATAAAATGAAATGGCATTCTTCCGAGCTCTGTTCTCTTATGGACACCTTCAAGAAGAAAGTTAACAATTTATTTAAAAATAGAATTAAAATCACCAAAAATAAGATTAAATTCAAATGAAGTCAAATCGAAAATATAATTAAATAAATAATAAAATTCATTAAATTATAAATAGATAAATGAATAAATAAATAAGATAAAAATAGATTAATGATAATGATGATAATATGAACAAATGCAGTAAGCACAACATAGTATCCGTCCTAGAAAGTGAGACGCACAAAATTGATCACCTATTCTCGGCCAGACGACTTGGCCGAATGCTAGTCAACAAAAATAGAAAATGAAAACCTGCCGAATAGTGGACTTTGCCGTTCCGGCTGACCACAAGGTAAAACGAAAAGAAACATAAGTACCTGGACTTATCTAGAGAACTAAAAAAAAAAACTATGCAACATGAGAGTGACGGTGATACCAATTGTAATTGGTGCACTCGGTACAGTCACCAAAGGATTGATAAAGAGACTGGAGGAACTGGAAATAAGAGGACAAGGGGAGACCATCCAAATGTCATCATTATCAAGATTGGCCTGAATATTGAGAAGAGTCCTGGAGACTTGAGGAGACTTGCTGTCTCTCAAACTTTAGTGAGAAACCATTAGCTAACGCTGGTGTGAAATACTCTCAAAATAATGCAAATTAGCACTGAAGGAGTATAAAATTATACACGACAGGATGGGCAAGGTGATCCACTGGGAGATGTGCAAGAAATTTAAATTTGACCATACGAACAAATGGCATATGGACAACCCAGCATCGGTCCTAGTAAATGACACACATAAACTCCTATGGGACTTTGACGAATCACCTAATCTCGGCCAGAAGACCAGACCTAATAATAATCCACAAAAAAAAAAAGGAAAAAAAAGAAGATTTGAAAAATTGTCGACTTAGCTGTCCAGGCAGAATAAAACAGAAAGAATGTGAAAAGAAGGATAAGTACTTCGACCTTGCAAGGGAACTAAAAAAATTATGGGACATGAAGGTGACAATTATGGAAATAAGAGGACGAGTAGAGACCATCTAAACTACAGCATTATTAAGATTGACCAGAATACTGAGAAGGGTCCGGGAGACTTGAGGAGACTTCCTGTTACTCAAACTCCAGTGGAAAACCATCAGCTAACCCTGGTGTGAAAAAGTCTCACAAGAGAAAACAAAAGCAATAATAATAATAATAATAATAATAATAATAATAAAACCTTGGTTCAATAACTGATGCTAACATCAAATCCGAGATACATAATAACTATCATATGTATCCAACTGGCTGAACAGTTTTATTATTTGTTCAACACTAGTTGAAACACGCAGTTACGTATTATGCCATTTTCATAAAAGTTTCAAACAATTCAGTTGAGCATAAGTACACAGTTTAAATGTCGAAACACGTCTATTTCAAGCAATTCAATTTAGCATAATTACACTGTTTAGTTCTATTTGATCCATAGATAGGACCCTATCAAGTGCTACCACTCTGGGCCAGAGTGGACCTGAGAGCGATGGCAATGAAGGGGCACTCTGCATTCCCCAAAGCTCCAGTATTAATGGAGCCTCACCATCAGATTGTTTAGTGTCATATCCTGAACACTCTTTACAGTCGGTGTATTCTGCAGCCCGAGTGGACTGTGCCAAAGTGTTTCTGGTATTTGTTGTCTCTACAACTGATGCGAACGAGGGAACGAATAATTTTGCTCTAGAAAGGTCACTAGCCATTTGTTCGAATTTGATTTGGCGGTAAACTTCCAGCTTCACAATTCAAAATTTTTTTTTTTAAATTTAAACTCTAATCCTATTCTTTTCATCGAGAAATTCCAGAAATAATTTTTGTTTGTTTGTTAGTTTGTTCTTTGCTTTTTTTTTTTTTTTTTGCTTTTGTTTTTATCATTGTTTTTTTTTTTTGTTATTTTTGTTTTTGTTTTTTTGCTGTTTGTTTTTTTGTTTTTTGTTGTTTTTTCTATAGCTGAACGTGAAGTTAAAATGCAGACTCAGTAAGACACCTTTTTGTTCTGAATTTCATACACCAAAAGCATATTTTTCCCGAGAAAATAAAATAGAAAAATTCGACAGTATTCGACGACGCCAACTGCCAGAGCAAATAGATAACCCATGACGCCATTTTTAGTCAAAATTAAATTGATAATTTTTCTCGAGGCAATCACATGACACCAACGTAAATTTTTCTCTATTTTTTAAAAATTATTTAAATGGCGTCTGATTTCCAGGCCAGTTTTCCGATAATTAGCTACGAATATTGTTGTCCTAAACCTAAATGTTAAGCGAGGTAGGTAAATAAAATATAAAAACAAAATAACAATAGATGAGCGTCGCAGATAATTTACAATGACTGTCCGCCGTTATTTCCCAAAGGAAATAGTGAATTTGACAGAATTTTTTTTCTTTCGTGTTTCCATCCGGCTAGAAGTGACAACGAAAGAAAAGAATTTTTTTGAATGATCAAAAAAAAAAAGAAAATTTCAAACAATTCAGTTTAGTATAATAAAGTTTTTGTTTACACGCAGTTAAATGTCAAAACATTTCAGTTTCGAAGTCAAAGCAGTTTTATTTCAAACAATTCAGCTTAGCTTACGTAGTTTAAATGTCAAAACAGTTCTATTTCGAGCAATTCAGTTTAGCATAATTACACAGTTCTATTTGACCCATAGTTAGGACTCTGTAAGGTGCTACCACTCCGGCCCATAGTGGACCTGGGAGCAATGGCAATAAACGGGTACGCATTCCCCAAGGCTCCAACATTATTGGAACCTCTCTATCAGATTGTTTAGTGTCATATCAGAACACTCATTGTGGTTGGGAGAGGGTCTTACCCCTCCGCAGAGATGCAGTCAGTGTATTCTACAGCCCCAGTTGACTGGGAAAAAGGAAAGAAGGGATGATTAGGCTAAGATAGATAGATAGATAGATAGATAGATAGATAGATAGATAGATAGATGGGAGGGAGGACTAAAAATTTCATTGACTGAAAACTTTATATGATGACTTCAGATCAATGGCTTATGACTTTTTTTATCTATGGGGTCCAAGCAGTGCCTCACCGATATGTGAACCGCAAGGTAGATTATGGAAAAATAAACCTCATTTAGTCAAACTCATTTAGGATATCTTAGTCAGCGTACGAACATTTCCACTTAACCTAATATATAGACATGAACAAACAGATAAATAAGTAATGAGTGGTACAAAATTGCAAGCCAAACGAAAAGCCGATAGCAAATCCTGAAGAACAGAAAGGGTTTTGCAAGAGAACAAGAACACATGACCCATTATATATCGACCAGTACATTCTAAAAGAGGTTTAAAATAAGGTGGTAAAATATAGCCATGACATGGATAAGACACAAAAAAGCCAATGATACAGTCCCGTAAATTTGGATAATACAATGTCTGAAAATGTTCCTGATATCAGAGAACATCGCTAACTTCACCACGCGAGCTATGGAAAGCTGAAAATTAGAATTAGCAGCAAGTGGGAAAAACCTTTGCAGAAGTGACGACCCAAAAAAGCATCTTTCAGGGAGACTCACTCTCGCCACTGGTATTTGTTATTGCAATGATACAATTAAATTAGATACAAAGAAAATGAAAAAATCAGGAAAAATTCAGGACAAAATCAGAAAAAAAACATAAACTATGTCATGAAAATGAATGATATTAAGATTTTTGCCAAGGAAGAAAAAGAACAAGAAATTTTTTTGGTCATGGTAATTCAATTCACAATAGAATTCCTCTATTTAAAAAAAGAAAAATAAATATCTATATCCTTGCTCTTTATGTCATAATAATTACGCGGATGCGTATTTCTGATCCTCTTGGGAAGACGTGGGCCTGGAGGTGACTATGTCCTCTATAAAAAGTACGGATGTAACTTACATGACACGTTAAGGTTAATTGGCCGCGCAATTAACGTGACAAGTTAATTTAGCATCACTTGTGTGCGATACGAATTGTTGGCTCAGTTGTAGAGTTTCGGTCGCTGGTTCGAACTCCAGTAGTGGAGATCACGGTATACACTGCTGATGAAACCTAACGAGGTCGAAATAGCTGTCCAGTGTTTCCGTATGTCGTGCGTAAGAGTTCGCCGGGTTTTCTAGTCATGGTATTTCAATTCACAATATAATTCCTCTATTAAAAAAAGAAGAAACAAGAAACCTTCGTATTGGAATCTACGGCCAAGATATGAGAATGGAATTTAGGAATGAAAAATGAGTCATAATGTAATAAGAAAAGGAGGGAAAGAGAAACAACTAAATAAATAGATCAGCCAAATCACGAAACCATGATAATACTTGGAGAAAAAAGAGAACTTTAAATGCCAGGATGTGTTAGAAGTGGATACCATCAAAAAAACATGAAAGTAAAAAGAAAAATTGAGTACCTCAGAAGAATCAGAAAACAACAATTAAATTATCTAGTAAACAAAAATGCAAAGAAAAACAACTGTATGGATACTTCAAGCAACAGGGGAAATTACACTTTAGAAGACCTAAATATTGCTAAGAAGGAGAACCTGGAGATAAACTGAATGTCTATTAATAAAAGCAAAAGATGATTCCACAAGAACAAATTATGTCAATGCAATAATCGATAATATGTAGAATCGCAAGAATTATTTATCAGGTACAATGAGGAAACAATTTATCGAATGCAGCAAACTAGAACAAAAGACGTATAAAATGATTGGTTTGGTTGGGTCGGGTTTTATGACGCATCAACCATTGTAGATTATTTAATGCCAAATCCATTTTATACATATAAACAGTTCTATCTCAAATAATTCAGCTTAGCCTAAGTACACAGTTTAAAAGTCAAAAACAGTTCTGTTTCAGACAATTCAGTTTAGCATAAGTACCGTTTTTTCTTTACACACAATTAAATGCAAAAACAGTTCTATTTCAAGCAATTCAGTTTAACGTAAGTCCACAGTTTAGTTCTATTTGACTCCTAGAAAGGAACCTATCAGGTGCTACCACTCCGGGCCAGAGTGTACCAGGGAGCGAAGGCACTAAACGGGTACCCCACATTCCCTAAAGCTTCAGCATTAATGGAGCCTCACCACTGGATTGTTTAGTGTCATTTCAGGGCGTTCGTTGGAAGAGTCTTACCTCTCTACAGGGATTCAGTTGGTCTATTCTGCAGCCCCAGCCGACAGGGCCAGTATAAAACGAGGCACGATTGCGTGGGAAAGATGATCCACTGGAAATTGTGCAACTGACAAATTCCATATGCACAAACCAGAATCCGTCTTTGAAAATGGGATCCAAAAACTCTCTGGGCCTTTAAAACGAATCAGCGAATCTCGGTCAGAGGACAAGACCGAGTGTTAATCTCGGCCAGAGGACCAGACCGGGTGTAAATTTCGGCCAGAGGACCAGACCGAGTGTTAATCTCGGCCAGAGGACCAGATCTAGTGTTAATCTCGGTCAGAGGACCAGACCGAGTGTTAATCTCGGCCAGAGGACCAGATCTAGTGTTAATCTCGGTCAGAGGACCAGACCGAGGGTTAATCTCGGCCAGAGGACCAGACCGAGTGTTAATCTCGGCCAGAGGACCAGACCGAGAGTTAATCTCGGTCAGAGGACCAGATCTAGTGTTACTTCATTAGAAGAAAAGAACAGGTCATCTTGTGAGTTTTGCTGTTTCAGCGGACAACAGACTAAAAATAAAAAAGAAGCGAAAAGATAGACATTTTCTTGAATCATTCCAAAGAATCGAAAAAGAAGATAAAGCTGACAGTGATGCCAATTGTAGTTGGAGCCCTTGAATCGGTACGCAAAGGCCTAGAAAAGAAACTTGGAGAAGTAGAAATCAGAAAAATATTTAGACAATCCAAATCGCAGCCCTGTTAAGATTTGCAATACTTGGAAGAGTCCGGTAGAATTGAAGAGACTTACTGTTACTTGGACTTCAGTGAAAACTACCAGTTAAAACTGATGTGAAAAACTCGCTAGGAGCAAAAATAGTATTTTAAAAATCTTGTCGGTAAGCATTAGTCTTTTAAACTATGAAAAGAACGAAAGGAAGTCAATTATATAATATATTTTAATACTTTAATATTTAGATATTCATTTAGACCAGGTGCAAGAGGTAACACTAAAGTTTTCTGTTGTTTTGTTTTGGGGGGTTTTGTTGGGTTGTTTTTTTTGTTTTTGTTTTTGTTTTTTTTTTGTTTTTTTTGTTTTTGTTTTGTTTTTGTTTTTTTTTGCTTTTGTTTTATTTTTTTGTTTTTGTTTTTTTCGGGGGATATTCTTTTTTAATTCAACATTCTTATGTAACTTCTTATTTGAATATGAATTTATGCAATGTTCTTCTTTTAGGTTCCATATACTAATCTGATATTTTTGTCTGAAAATGTTCAAAATGCCAGAGCAAGTCATAAACTTCATCATGCAAGCTATAAAAAGCTGAAGAATAGAATTAATGACGCGACGACAAACCCAAGCAGAAATTCAATTCTCAAGAGGCTTCTTTCAGGGAGACTCACTCTCGCAACTTGCTTTTCCTATTGCAATAATTCCACTGATTATAGCAACCACACAGGTGACAGTGACACCACTTATAATTGTTTTTAGAGAACCCCACTCGATATGAGACATCCTTCTCCATTAGGAACAAAAAAAATTACATTAAAACCTTCCAAAAGAACCAATTAAATCATAGCAAAAATCGATAATATTAGGAAGAATAACAAGTGTTGGCTATTGAAACATATGATAAGCCAAAGTATCAAACTGTCTCAAAATAAATACGAGGGTAAGTAATGTAATATAATGGCCGAGGGATTTCGTTTTATATATCTTGCCTTTGGGTTTAGTTAGGCTGAGAACCTTTCTGCTCAGTGCATGGGTTAGTTAGGCGCAAACATGAGCGCAGGTGTTCACGCGTGCGCGCGGAGCAGACTTGTCATTTAGAGATGTCACAATAAAAATCCCAGATAGAAAATATGACCAGGGATGTGAGTGACGTCACGCACCGGAAGCGTGGGCTGAGATTTGAAAAAAGTCAGTTAGTTGAGATTGAGACCTGGACGAGGCCAGACGAATTTGTGCGCTACGGGCGCCGCACGTGATGGGGGGCGCAGATGGAAATGTCAGCATAGAAAGATGGTATCTCTCTCCTTATGTCGAAAAACCTTTTAACTCAAAGGTAATAAAAAGTTTCGTACCTGAACTGAGAAGTCGTAAGTGTTTTTCGTGTTTCGGGATTCCTATGTTATATATATATATGTGCGTTATGAACATTCTATGTACATTTCTCATATTCATGTATGGCTATGTTACAGTAATACAGGGCCGAGAAAAGTGATTCAGTAGGATCAAGCAACCAAACAACTAATCTTATTTAATTGTAACATAGTCAACTAGTATTATAGAACAGTTTTAAAAAAAACCATGTCTGTAAGTATAAGTTATTTTTTAAAACTCTGCACCTTCCCGCTGTCAATCAAAGGAATATATAGAATGGCTGCACCTCGCTCTATCAAAGTTTCCGTTGCTCCAGAAGATATTTTCCTTCGTGAAATTCCATATTCAAATTGATTAATCACATCCCTCAGCTTTTATTGCAAATTTTTATCATCCAAATTTAACTTCCTTTCTGCCATATCCGTTGATAGAAAAACAATCTGATTTGGTTTGGCTTCTTTCTTTAATGACATATCAACCTTCGTGTGTTATTTAACGCCAAACCCATCCTTGTTGAAAAATAACAGTGGTGATATTCAACCCATAGCTGGAAGGAATAAGGGAGTTCTTACCTTATGAACTCGCTTACTTCAAGGTTGCAATCCATCATTCAGCCATTACGTCCCAGAGCCCCCCACCCCCCGTGAGAAAAATTAAAATTCTGCTATCAAAAATTTTCCAAAATGAAAAGTCACAATTTTGGCTTGGAAAAAGTCATATTTGGTTCAGAGTAGTTTTGGTTGGTAGGTTGGTTGGTGGTTTTGTCTTATGGCACATAAAACTCTTGGCGGTTCTTTAATGCCAAACCCTATATATATATATATATATATATATATATATCATCATCATTATCATCTCGCGCCATCAGCACGGATATCCCGGACCCTGTCGCACCACTCTTCTCTATAGTCCATCGCTTCTAGTAGGTCTTCAAGGCTACATCATGTATTGGCACATAGCTGTTGTATATAGGTTCTAGCTGGTCGTCCTGCCTTTGCTCGTCTATGTGAAGGGATCCACAGGAGTACGTCACTTTATAAGTTCATCCATATTTCTCCAGCAGTGTCCCGCATGTCTGGTTCGTCTATCTTGCTTAGTTTTCGTGATGGGTGGTAAGTGGCCGTACAGCTGCTGCTTTGTGGGGGGCTGCCTCCAGGAGTTGTTAAATATTGCTCGCAGCATTCTTGTGTAGTTGGTATCAAGCTTTTTAGTTAGCGTCCATGTAGTGCATCTATACAGCAGTATCGAAACCACCGCTGCTCGGAAAAGACTGTGTTTTATTTTATCTGTCAGGCCTGACTTCCATATGACCGATAGGCTATCGATAGCTGTCCATGTCTTTGCTAGTCGCATGTTGATGTCAGTCTCGGTTAATGAGACACTGCTTCCTAGGTAGGTGAACTTGTCTACTAGTTTCAGATAGGTACCGTTTAGTGTGGACATATCGCCTGTTTCATTAAAGCACATATATTCCGTCTTGTGTGCATTGACAAGGAGGCATATGCCTGCATCTGCTCGTTCCAGACTAAGTAGCAGGGTTTCGGCTTGGGTGGGTGTATTTTCCCAGAAGCCCTATGTCATCGGGGTAGTCGGTGTCAGTAATTGTTTGTGCGGGGTACCTTCTGCTTCTTTCCTTTGTTAGCTTGAAACCGTTTTCTTTCATTTTATCAATAGACGTTCTAAACACGTAGTCTAGACAGATGATAAAGAGGTATGGAGCTAATGTGTTACCTTGCAGTACACCTACTACAATGTCGAAGTAGTCTGTGTCTCCATCCGAGGAGCAGATTTTTAGTTTCGTATTTCTATATAGCATCATTATGGCTGCGACGGTTTCTTTGGATAGGCCCTAGGTGGATAGTATTTGCTCCATCTTTCCTTTATGTATGGAGTCAAATGCCTTGGTAAAGTCGAAAAATAATATTGTTGCCTCTAGGTTTTTTGCATGTACACCTTCAACAATTCGACGGATAGTCAAAATTTGTGACGTCGTGGATCTATTTCTCCGAAAGCCATTTTAGTTCTTCCTAAGAATATTTTCAATTTTGGATTCTATGCGGTTGCGTAGTAGAGCATTGCGTATTTTGGCCGCTATGGATGTAAAGGTTATACCTCGGTAGTTCTTGGCTAATCCAAGGTCGCCCATTTTAATAAAGGGGAGGATGCATCCCTTTGTCCATCTGTATATTGTGTTTTGATTATATACGGCATTACAGTGTTGGTGCTGTATGTCGTCGAATTGCATACTTCCATACATCTAGAGGTATTTCATCAAGCCCTGTTGCTTTTCTATTTTTAATTTTTCTTAGTACCGACTCTAGTTCTTCTGGCGTAAACTGTCCTAATTTGTCTAATCGTTTACTTATATTTCTCGTGATTGGTTCATGTGTAACTTTCAGAGGGTTTCCGAATAAATTCTCCAAATGTTGTTTCCATAGTTGTATTCGTTCTTGTTGGCTGGTAGTTTCTAGGTAACATTTTAAAACTAGCCAGAGCTAGTTTCCACACAGATAAATGACTTCAAGTTATAATAATAATTAAATATTTCTATTTGACGCATAGATGGGACTCTAACGGGCACTACCGCTCCGAGTCAAGGCGGATTGGGAGTAATAGCAATAAAGAAGTACTTCACATTACTCAAAGATCCAGAACTGGATTCTCACAATCAGATGGTTTACTTACATCTCGGACACTCGTTGGAAGGTTGGGGTTCTTATCCCAACATAAAGACGCGGTCGGCGTATTCTACACCCCCCCCCGCTCTCCAGCTGACTGAACTAAGAAGTTATTGTGCAGAAATTAGTAATATCAAAATAAAGAAAATATCAACGATAAAAATCACGTTTACTTCATAGTTTAGATTTTTTAATAAATAATTGGGAGGAATTCGATTGTGTTCTATAAATGGCAAAACGGTTGGATGTGAAATTGACAAATTTGATATGCCGACTTATTGGTCCAAATGGAAAGGGGGGTTGTAGAAAGTTTTTATTCTAAATGGAAAATGTTGGCTCACAACGAAAAGAGTTCTCTAAAAACTATAATCAGCTGGTATACATCTTGCTGCAAGATGAAACTATTCCTAAAGGATTTTAATTTCCAAACTTCAAAACGTTGGTTGACTAGCTTATTGGTTGGTTGGTTCGTTGGTTTTGGTAAGTCAGTTTTTAACTCCAAAAAGAAACAAATGAATTATTTATAGGTAAAATAACTCATCTCATTTAATTAAACGTTACTAATTAGGTTTTCGGTAGGTTTTCAAACTGAAGATATAAAAAAATTGCTGAAAACTAACAATCTGGACAATTTCTTTAGTGTGAGTCACTTGAATTAAAAAGAAAATTTCTACAAAATTCAAAAAAATTCTCTTAGAGTAATATAATGTTCATAAGATAACAAAAAATATAATTAGTAAAAATCTTTTCTGTCATGTAGATTATCTTTTATTGTAACAATTACCATATTTACCAACCCCTCCTCTCGGGCAGGATATGACACAAGGTCAATTTTTAAGCGGAGTTTAACAGGCTTGAATTCGGAGTTTTCCTTCTCCTTACCAAGGCTGAAGAACCCAGTCTACCCTACCTATTTAAAGGTGCGTGGAAAGTAATATTCAATGATGAATTAAGAATCTGCTTTAATCTACTGGAACTTTTTTTTCGTGACATTCAAATTAAATATAAAGAGATAATCGCCTGAAAAAAATGTAAATTTCCCTAATTTTTATGTTTATTCAAACAACCAGGAAGATAGCACTGGACATTTCATTTATCCGACCATTCCTCTGCGATAAAATAGATGGGAACATCTAATTGCCTCACCAAGGCTGAAGAATTCAGTCTGCCCTACTATTTACCCATAGCTGGAGGGAGAATAATTGGATTCATACCATTCCCAAGGGTATTAGTGCTATGTGAAATGCAATCAGTCTCGTCCAGGATTTGAACTCGTGTCGCCGTGTCCATTTCCTACGTCGATAACCATTACACCACGGGCAACAATTACCATTTATGACCATTCAATGTATATGGTAAAAAAATGATGAAAGAAACATTGTTTGATTGACTGATTGATTTTTACTGTATGTCAACTCATCTAGGTTTAGATTATACCCAGAGGTTAGAGAATCATGTTTATTGTACATATTTACATTTTTGTGTATTTGCTTCTTAAAGGGATTTTTTTACACGATCCTATTGAATACAATTGATTTTTAAACAGATCTATTTGACCCATAGATGGGACCCTACAGTTGCTACATCTCCTGAGTACTGCACATTTGTCAAATTTGCAGAGCTGGAATCTCAGCATCAGATTCTGTTTAATGTCATGCTCATGACGTCTTTTTTTAGGAGGGGGTCTTACCCCTCTGCCGGTGGGTGCAGTCAGCCTATTTTGAGCCCCGTCAACAAGACGGTGGACATTGTTTGGGAAAATGAAGTAAATTGTACGGATTTTTTTTTATATTTGTCAATTAGACTCGTTGACCTTTTATTCTGTATAGACTTGTAGCTCAGGTAGTACATATTTTATTAAAATGTCGACGATACAAGTCACACTGGTTTTTTTTCCTGATAAGCAATTAAATAAAGTGAGGTAATTAGCCAAAGGGTTTTATGATATGACATTTCACGAGGGAAACATTGATAACGAATCTCAATATTTTATACAATTGACTGAAATTGTCCATACATATGTGAGTGTTTATCTGTTTTTATCTTCAACCCAGTCTCCTGACAGGGGGGATGTAGAATACGCTGACAGCATCTCTGCAGAGGGCTAATTAGGAGGTGCCCGTGGTGTAATGGTTATCGTCGCAGGATATGGACACGGCGACACGAGTTCAAATCCTGAACCTGACTGATTGCATTTCACATAGCACTAATATCCTTGGGAAAGGTATGAATTCAATTATTCTCCCTCCAGCTATGGGTAAATAGTAGAGCAGACTAGGTTCTTCAGCCTTGGTCAGGCAACTAGTCTAGGAGAAGGAAAACTCTGAATTCAAACCTGTTAAACTCCGCTTAAAAATTGACCTTGTGTCATATCCTGCCCGAGCGGAGGGGTTGGTAAATATGATCTCTGCAGAGGGCTAATACTTCCCTCCTTCAACAAACGAGTATCCTAGATATGATACTAAACAATCTGGTGGTGAGGCTCAAGTACTGGAACTTTGAGGAATGTGGAGTACTTCTTCACTGCCATTACTCTCAGGTCCACTTTTTCTCGGAGTGATAGTACCTGTAATGTTCCCATCTATTTTATCGCAGAGGAATGGCCGGATAGATAAAATGTCCTGTGCTATCTTCCTGGTTGTCATTCAGACATGCAGCATCATAAAAATTAGGGAAATTTACATTTTTTTCAGGCGATTATCTCTTTATATTTAATTTGAATGTCACGAAAAAAAAGTTCCAGTAGATTAAAGCAGATTCTTAATTCATCATTGAATATTACTTTCCACGCACCTTGAAATACGGCAACCACATCCAAGAAGTAGGGACGTCAAACTGCGGCCCAGACGTGTGTCCCTCGATAGGAGTGAACCCAGGAGTACGAAACTAAGTTTATGGAAATTTCCTCTGGAAGATTTCCGTGGATAAACTCCGGACCATCCCCCGAAAATGATAAAATTTCCACAACTACAAAGCAGATTTCGTGTCACAGTTACCTTCCCACCACAGGCTCCAAGTTTCCAATTCAACAAAAATAAATAATTTGTCTGAATTTCTGAAATGAAGCTTGCTAATTTTTATTACTAAGAGTATTTGGACTATTTTCTTCGTCTTCATTGTTTTATTCACTACATTTCGGCAGATACGTCCTTCGGCCTTCCTCAGGTGTTTCGTGTAGAACTCAGTAGCCCACTCAGAACTTCGAACAGAAATTGTTCTAATTCCGTTAACCACAGGGAGGTACAAGTGTTAGCTATAGTACGGGTTGTTACAAACCAATAGTTAGGATTAAACTTGCAACATGGACACATGGCGTAACGGATATAGGGGTTTGGGGGGTTTGGCTATAAAGTGCTTCTAAGTGATAATCATCAGGAGTTTACAGGTTCAATCCCAACTTCAGATAAATAAAAAAGAATACTTACAATAGATTAACATTTATCCCAGGTCATGGTTAACAGAATTAGAGTAATCTACCTGCGTGGATTAAATAAAAGGTTCGGTTCGAAGTTTTGTGTGGACTCCCGAGTTTGACATGAAACACCTGAAGAAGGACGCCTCGGCCGAAACGTTGTGAGTATAATGACGAAGACAATTGTCCGAATAATCTAAGTAATAAGAATCAATAGATATTAGTGACTAATGCGTGATTATACCCACCTGTTTAAACACCAAAAAAAGTTACGATTTGTTATTTTTTATTGCCCCACACTGGAAACCAAGCGGGCATAAAAACGGCACCTACATGCTAGCAATAAGGACTTCACACTGTCCGGGAGCAAAAGCCAGCCAGAAGTTTATCGCTCGGAGGAGCTAATTCAGGGATACGAGACTGCCAGAGATTAGATTATTCTAGGTAAGGTGTATAATTTCCATAATCTTAACATAGCATAAATTAATGAGTCCCTTTCATTACTATTACTCGTATGTAGGTATAAAACAAACTCAACACAAATGAATTGATATTAACTAAAAATGCACCTGTTAAACAACAAAAAAGTACTGGTTTTTAAAGTTTGGTTTCTTTGTTTAATGGCATATCAAGCTTAGCAGGTTATTTAATTCCAATGTTATTCTGCTAGAAGAACAGTAGTGGTACTATTTAACCCATAGCTGGGAGGATAAGAGGGTTCATACCTTTCCCAAGGGTATTTGCACGAAAGTGAACGTAATAGCACGACTGGAGTACGAACTCACGTACTACGATTCCGGAGTCCATCGCTTTAACCATTACACCACGAGGACACCCCCAGCCCGGTTTTTAAATGTTCAAAAGATTTGCTTAATGATAGAATTTAAAAATTTTCGGTAATTTAATGAGTGTCATTTTCATGAGAAAATTTTAATGGCGACAGATTTTGTTTTGTTGTTGTTTGTTGTTTTTATTATTTGTTTTTTGTTTTTTTGTTTTTTCATTGTCAACCAGAACCCCTTAACTGATTCAAATAATCTTCTTGATTGATGATGCGTACGAATGAAATGTTTACATTTTTTTAAATAATTCTTTAGATAAATACGTTTTGCTTGTTTTTTGTTTTATATTTTTTAATCCAAAGTGTTTCAAAAAATTTGATATCATTATAAACAGAGTACTCAATATCGGTGATAAAACGTATGCATCTAAATGAGGATGACGTAGATACAGTGTCAATAGCACTTGTCAGTTTCTCGCTAGGTACTGTTCAACTTTATAGATACGTTTAGTGTCTATTTGATCTATTAAAACAGGGCAGGTGAGTCACGACTCCGGTCGATTCAAAATTATACATGAGAGGGGTGTCCAATGTATAGTTTCTTCCGCAAAGAAAACCACGTAGTGATTGACAAAATAGATAAATCACCTGACAAGGCAGATAAATCGATATGTGCTGATTCCTTCAGCTTCCTTACATCCCGAAAGGGGATTCAGTCCGTACCTTTCTCTCCAGATGTTGTCTGCTAAACCAAATTATCTGCTTCCCCTCTTGTTATAAGCTTCCTGCATTCCTCGAGACTTTAAGATGTCTTGATTCTCCACTACTTACCTTTATATTCATGGTATAATCCATTTGTAGCTTATCGTTGGAACTCTCTTCCTCTGAAAGTAAATAAAGATGAGACACAAAAACATTTTTCTTTAATAGCTTAACATTCTGGTTTGATAAAATATTACTGAAACAGAATAGATTAAATTATTTATGGTAATGGTAGTTTTTTAAAAGTTTTTATCCACAAAAAATATACCATTAATTAGAGCAGTTTTTTTTAATGGCATATCAACCCTTGTATGTTATTTAATGCCAAATCGTATATATATATATATATATATATATATATATATATATATATATATATATATATTACTTTAGAATGCGTGTGCATAGTATTAAGAACGATTTAAAATCCTAAAAAAAGGGGACCCCCGTTTCAGTCACTTCTCTTCAGTGACAATAGAGTTTGTGTTTTTTTTTTGCTTTTGTTTTTGGTTGTGTGTGTGTGTGTGTGTGTGTGTGTGTGTGTGTGTGTGTGTGTGTGTGTGTGTGTGTGTGTGTGTGTGTGTGTGTTCTCCCTCCGACCTCCTGGCTTTTCTATTGGTCACCTCCCCATTCTTCCTTCGTCTTGTACAATCTCGATTTTAAGGCAATGTTCAGATTTTGTACCTACAACAAGATTTTCAATTATATATATATATATATATATATATATATATATATATATATATATATATATATATATATAACTTGTAAGCAAATGGTTCGTAAGTAAGATAATTTCTAAATTAGCCAGAGTTCACTTGCTTGCTCACAGTTAAAGTATTGCTATTTAGCACTCATAATTCAATTTGATATAAATCATTTGTTCGCAAACAATTAGATTATTTCAACTTTAGTAGATTAGTTCTATTTGACCCATAGGTGAGACTCAAAAAAATACAACTACCCTAGAAGTAACGTCTATGAAGGGGTACTTTACATTCCCCAAATCTCCAGCGCAAGAGCCTCACCATCAAATGGCTTAGGGAAGTCTTAACTTTCAGCTGTATAGCCGACGTATTCTACTGCCTCCTCCCTCCAGTTGACAGGGTGTAATAAGTAATCAAGAGTAACCTCCCTTTTTTATCGTTGCCTACTTTTCTGGGGAAAGCTTTAAGTACCGACCTATAAAATCTCACTACACATGTATAAGTAATTCTAAGCAGAATAAAGCTCTCTTTAGCCTTACTTTTGTTCCCGTTTGTCAGGGTGATTAATTTACAACATTTAATCAAGTCAAAAGATTATTTTACGAAATAAAATGTTCAAGCCCCGACCCCGAAAAAAAATTTTAATGTTTGGTATCTGATCTGTTTGTTTGATTTTTCAGTGGGTGTGTAGCGGGGGGTTTACTAGTAAATAAAAAAATAATACATGAACATCCTCTAAGTGTGCTTATTCCATAATTTTTTACACGGGTGGTGAATATTTTTCACTTGTGGGCAGCATTCTGTTCTGCTTCTGACACTTGGTGTGTAAATAACAGATATTCAGTCTTATTTCAATCACCTATATTAATTCAAATGTGGTGGTTTATCTTTCAGGGATTTCCAAGTGGAAGATGGTTTGCGTAGGCGAGATTTGATTCTGAATAATCAAGAAGGAAATTGTCTTGAGGAAAAACCGAAACACGAAGACAAATTCAATACGATGGATGATTTTACTCAGAATTGTTCTATGCATGGTATTCGAAATATCTTCAAGGATGACACGGGAATATGGTACAGGTAAGTCTCGAAATCAATTCAGTTATGTTTTATCTATTTATGTTGTAGAGTCTCGTAGACCCAGCCAAGAACATAATCAAAGATAATTTACGAACTTCAATAAACGAACGAACACGCTTCTTTATAAAAAAAATATATCTCTCACACTTTATTCTCGAAAGGGTTGATGTTTCTGTGGTGTGTGAGAGATGGGTGGAGAGACATATACTCAGAGAGAGGACTTCTTCTTCTCATATATTCTTCCAGGAGCCAGGTGGTGCCAACACATGTACCTCCTTGCAAGCTCGTCAGAGACGCCTCTGATCGGCTGCGTGTCCCTCGCTCGACTGCGATTCTCTGCACTCTGTCTAAAACTGACCGCGTGGTTCTCATCAAGTGATCCCCTTCTGGTTACACACCTATTCGACCAGAGTACCCTGACGCGCCGTCATCTTTCTCCTTACTAATCAAATGTGACAGCTTACCAAAGCACACGGGGTCACTAGGAACGAACCGAAAATCCATGTCATATGTTATATAACATTTACTCAACCCCTCCAAACGAGCAGGATGCGACATAAGGTCAATTTTCAGCGGACTTTAACTGGTTTGAATTCAGAAGTTTTCTTCTCGCAGACCAGTTACCATAGCAAAGTTAAAGAACTACAGACTGTCCCACTAGTTTTCTTCTCGCAGACCGGTTACTATAGCAAGGTTAAATAACTACAGACTGTCCTACTAGCGCTTTCCCAATCGCTATTTGAAATGCAAATAGTCTCGTCGAAGATCATATTTACCAACCCCTCCGCTCGGGCAGGATATGACACGAGGTCAATTTAACAGGTTTGAATTCAGAGTTTTCCTTCTCCTAGACTAGTTGCCTTACCAAGGCTGAAGAACCCAGTCTGCCCTACTATTTACCCATAGCTGGAGGGAGAATAATTGGATTCATACCTTTCCCAAGGGTATTAGTGCTATGTGAAATGCAACCAGTCTCGTCCAGGATTTGAACTCGTATCGTCGTTTCCAATTCCTACGACGATAATCATTACACCTCGTCGAGGATTTTAACTCGGTTTGCCATATCCATTACCAACGACAGTAATTATGCCACAAGCGCCTCCTTTTACAATTACCTTTTACAATCAATTAAACAAGGTACATATATATGTACCCAACGCGCCTGCCTCAGCGAAGGTATGACACAAGGTCAATTTTTGAGCGGTGTACTTCTGGTTTGAAATCAGAGTTTCCAATTACTAAACTTGTTGCTGTACCTCGAGGCTATATAGTCTCTGTATTTATAATGTTCTTTTTTTTTCTATTTAAAGAATTCTATGGATCGTACTCCTATTCTCCTGCATTATCGTTTCATTGGTGCAAATTGTTGATCGAATCATCTACTATTTGAAGTGGCCAGTGACAGTCAACCTAGGTATTAATTATAATTCTACTTTGCTCTTCCCAGCAGTTACATTTTGTAACCAAAACCAAATCCGGTAAGTAAAGCTTTCCTTTCCATAGATAAGAAAGACTCTCTTTTCTTGGGGTAGTTTGGCATATTTTCAATTTTCAAGAATGGCCTATAAGAAAGGATTTAGTGTGGTTTGCTCTTTTCTTTGTAAGTAATCACTAAGCTACTTGGTACATCTAATTTAAAATAGTTATTCAGAAAAAGTGAGAGAAATATATAGTTACATATAGAGAGAGAATTGTATTATATCAAGACCAAGTAGATTATTGAGATATGGTATGTTAGGGGGAGGGGAAGTAATAAAGGGTTAACTGACGAAAATCAGGTGAATACTGTATAATAAATACTGTATAATAAAGGGTTATCTGACGAAAATCAGGTGAATACTGTATAATAAATACTGTATAATAAAGGGTTAGCTGACGAAAATCAGGTGAATACTCTGATTTTCGTCAGGGACAACGGTGATTCTAACCCGAAAATATGTGGGTGCCACACACATACACACACTCATGAACAGAGAGACACACATACATACATATATACATTTACACATGCCTGATAGATAGATAGATAGATAGATAGATAGATAGATAGATAGAGTCTGAGATAGATAGATAGATAGATATAGTCTGAGATAGATAGATAGATAGATAGATAGATAGATAGATAGATACCACTATCATACATAAGGAATTAAGAAATACTTGATATCACGTGAAAATAAATGATTATAAATAAATAAATAAATAAGAGGAATTAAAAAGAAAATGTCATAAATCATCGAAGATATAGTCATGGTTGTAATCAGACATTTGAAAATGAATTATATTTCGGCGTTAAATAACCCATCAAAAGTTGATATGCCATTAAACAAACAAACCAGACTGATAACAATTTTAGAATTTTTACGAAAATCTCTAATATTCAATTTTCAATATTCATAGAATGTTAATAAAATATGTACGAATTATTTCTCAAAAGATATTCAGCCCCGTCCGTTGAATCTTTGCAGAGTGGTAAGACTCCCACCGACGAGTTTCTTGGATATGGCACAAAATGATCTAAAAGTGGGGCTCCAATACTGGATCGTTTGGAAATGTGAAGTATCCCTTCACTGCCATTACTCCAGCTCCACTCTGACACGGATTAGTTGTACCTGGTAGGAGCCCATCTATGTGTAACATACCCAAGATATGGATATGCGAAATGTATATAGGATGTTCATAACTCATATATATATATATATATATATATATATATAACATAGGAATCCCGAAACAGAAAAAACACTTACGACTTCTTAGTTCAGGTACGAAACTTTTTTATTACCTTTGAGTTAAAAGGTTTTTCGACATAAGGAAGAGAGACACAATCTTTCTATGCTGACTTTTCCACCTGCCCCCCACCCCGCCATCGTGTGCGGCGCCCGTAGCGCACAAGTTCGCCTGGCCTCGCCCAGGTCTCAATCTCAACAAACTGACTTTTCTCAAATCTCAGCCCACGCTTCCGGTCATGACGTCATTCACATCCCGCGGTCATATTTTCTATCTGGGGTTTCTGTTGTGACATCTCTGAATGACACGTCCGCTCCGCGCGCGCGTGAACACCTGCACTCATGTTTGACCTAACTAACCCATGCACTGAGCCGAAAGGTTCTCAGCCTAACTAAACCAAAAGGCAAGATATATAAAACGAAATCCCTTTGCCATTATATTACACATGGATTAGATAGAACTTCTTAATCATTTTCTAAGTTTGAAAAAATTTAACAGCTTGCAAACAAACGACAATTAAATTGAATTAATAGTATTACTGAACGATACTTGAAACCATTTAACTATGTGCAAATAAAACTATTAGAGTTAGGTAGCAATATTTGAAACCATTTAACTGTGTGCAAATAAAACTATTAGAGTTAGGTAGCAATACTTGAAACCAATTAACTGTCTGCAAATAAAACTATTAGAGTTAGGTAGCAATACTTGAAACCATTTAACTGTGTGCAAAAAAAAACTATTAGAGTTAGGTAGCAATACTTGAAACCATTTAAATGTGTGCAAATAAAACTATTAGAGCTAGGTTGCAATACTTGAAACCAATTCACTGTGTACAAACATATGAGGTCTGGCCTGTTTAAAAATGTTACCAACAAACTATTCTGGATATATATTAGATATATGTATAAACCGGATTTAGCATTTAATAAGCTAGAGGGGTTGGTATGCCATAAAATACAACCAACCAAACTAGTTATTTGAAATTATAAAGTTGGATGTATGTTGTTCTCATTAGATCGGAACACTTGATAAATAGATTAATTAGTGTTAGATAAGAATACTTGAAACCATTTAGATGTGTGAATACAAATGTGCTCTGGGACATTTAAAAATATTAGCAACAAACTTTTCGTTTATATATATATATATATATATATATATGTGTGTGTGTGTGTGTGTGTGTGTGAACAGGATTCAGCCTTAAATAACCTATAAGGGTTGATATTCCATAATACACAAACAACCAAACCAATCGGCGCTCAAACGATTTGTTTAAAAATGAAAATGCATACAAACTATCAGCTTAAAGTTGGCGACCTTAGTCGAAAATGACCCAAAGGCTCCCTTTTCAATGGCTACTACACCTAGGTATAGGGGAGGGTGCTACTCCATTCCCTAGATTACTCCACTTTACCCTTGATCCTTACCTTATAATGCTGATTGTTAAGCGAGGCAGCATCAAGTGCCATTTTTGAGTCTTTGGTATGGGATTGTACCCCGGTCTCCCGGACCTTTGGCGAACACTCTACTCACTAGGCTAATATTGCCCAGTCGACTGAGGCTGTAGAACACACCGACTGCACCTCTGCAGAGAGATTAGACTCCCCCACACACACACACACACACAACGAGTTTCCTGGATATGGTGATGGTGATGTTCCAGCAATGCTGGAGCTTTGGGAAATGCGGTGTATCCCTTTAATGCCGTCGCTCCCAGGTCATCTCTGACCAGGAATGGTAGCACCTGACAGAGTCTTATCTATGGGTCAAATAGATCTAAACTGCGTACTTATGCTAAACTGATTTACTTGAAATAGGAGTGTTTTGATATTTAAACTGTGTACGTAACTGTGTACTTAACTGTGTACTTAACTGAATAGCTTGAAACAGAAATGTTTTGACATTTAAACTGTACTTATGCTAAACTGAATTGTTTGAAATACAACTGTTCATTTGTATAAAATTGGATTTGGCATCAAATAACCTACAAAGGTTAATATGCCATCAAACCCAAACAAACACACTATACATTAAAACAAAATATCCATTGATAACCCACAAGGGTTGATATGCTATTAAACAATCTGACCAACCAACATACTAACCCGTCATACATTTTGTCTTTTTATTGGACAAATAGTGGGTACCTATATATATAGGTTTAGATTTCTTTGTTTAATGGCATATTAAACTTCTTGGGTTATCTAATGCCACAGCTATCCTTACAGAAGAACAGCAGCGATGCTATTTAACCCATAGCTGGGAGGATAAGGGGAATCATACCTTTTCCAAGGGTATTTGTCCGAAAGTGAACGTAATAGCACGACCAGAGTTCGAACTCGCCTACTTCGATTCCGCACTCCAACGCGTTAACCATTACACTACGAGGACACCCTTATCTCGTATATAGGTATATATGTAAAGATAAACAAAAGTGATAGGACAAATAAGAATAAATTGCAATCTAGACTGATTAATCTCTTAAAAACAGAGTTTGTTAAGGTATCAAAAAATATTATTTAGAATATTGTAACGTATGTAAAAAGGCTAACTATAGTAATCTTTGGAAAAACTCGTACGACTCCATTGAATGGTTTAGGAAAATTAAAAATAAGAGCAAAGCTACTTTTATGCAATTCGATATTATTGACTTTTATCCTTCTATAATAAAAAATACTCTGATAGATAGCTTTAACTACGCCAGAAAATATGTAGAAATAATTAATGAACAATATGAGATAATTCTAGCTTGTAGGAAATCAGTTTTAAAAAATAATAGATCCACGTAGATAAAAAGTGGTTCTGATAATTTTGATGTCCCTATGGGGGGGTATAATTCCTCACAAATAGCTGACCTTGTGGGTCTATATATATTAAATATACTTGGTAGGATTGTTAGCTCGGAACATATGGGTTTATATCATATGATGGGTTAATATATATCCCAAATAATAATGGCCCAAATAGCCCAAACATGCAAAAGAAGATTATAAGGTCTTTTTAAGTTTTTAGGATTCAAAATAGAAGTCTCATCAAATAATAAGATAGTTAATTTCCTGGATGTGACCCTAGACCTTTCGAATAACACATATAAACCGTTTATAAAAACTGACCAGTACCTTTCATATATTAATGTTAACTCGAATCACCCTAAGACCATAATTAAACAGGTCCCAAAAGCAGTAAATTTGAGAACAAGCAATTTAACTGCAAACGAAAAAATATTCCAAGAGAGTCATCATCATCATCATCATCATCATGTCGTGCCGCCAGCACAGATATCCTTGACCATCTCTCGCCACTTTTCCCTATCATTCATCGCCTCCGGCAGGTCTTCTAGGTTACATCCTGTGTCCTCACATAGCTGCTGTATGTAAGTTCGGGCTGGTCGTCCTGCTTTTGCTTGGCCATATGTGGGGGTCCATAGGAGTACGTCACTTACCAGCTCGTCCTTGCTTCTCCAGCCGTGTCCGGCGAGTCTGGCTCGTCTAACCTGTATAGTTTTCGTGATGGGAGGCAGGTGGCCGTACAGTTGGCGTCTCGTGGGATGTTGTCGCCAGGACTTGATCAATATTGCTCTCAACATTCTTGTGTAGTTGCCGTCAAGTTTCTTCTCCAGCCGTTTAGTTAGCGTCCATGTAGTGCATCCATATAGCAGTATCAATACAACCGCTGCTTGGAAGAAACTGCGCTTCATTTCATCGGTCAGGTCTGATTTCTATGTGATTGAGAGCCTATCAATAGCCGTCCATGCTTTCGTCAGTCGTGTGTCGATGTCGTTTTCTGTTGATGAGACGCTACTTCCTAGGTAGGTGAATTTGTCCACTAACCTCAGAGAGGCTCCGTCTAGTGTGGTAATGTTGCCCGTTTGGTTGTAACACATATATTCAGTTTTGTGCGCATTGACATGGAGGCCAATGCCTGCTGCAGCTCGTTCCAAACTATGCAGCAGTGTCTCTGCTTGATTAGGCGTATTCGCCAGTAACGCTAAGTCATCAGCGTAGTCGGCGTCTGTGATTGTTTTTGCGGGGTACCTTTTGCTTCTTTTCTAAGTCAGCTCGAAGCCATTTTCTCTGATTTTGTCGATCGACGTTCAAAGCACGTAGTCTAGACAGATGATAAAGAGGTATGGGGCTAGCGTGTCTCCTTGTAGTACTCCTGCAACAATGTCGAAGTATTCCGTGTCTCCATCTGGTGAACGTACTTTCACTTTTGTGTTTCTGTAGAGGATCATTATTGCTGCTACGGTTTCTTTTGGTAGGCCGTATGTTAGTAGGATTAGTTCCATTTTCCCTCTGTGGATGGAATCGAAGGCCTTGGTAAAGTCGACAAATAGTAATGTCGCCTGAAGGTTTTTTGCCCGAACGCCTTCAAGGATTCTACGGATGGTCAATATTTGTGAGGTTGTGGATCTATTTCTCTGGAAGCCATAGAGAGTAGTAAGATATATATGGATGCCCTTAAAATACCGGTTTTAGGGAAGAGTTTACCTATCAAGAAGAAAATATACCTAATGATATTAATAAAGAAAAAAACAAGAAGTATGGTAAAAAAGATTGAAAAAGAAAAATTATATGGTTTAACCCCCACTTTTTGTAGGGGGTTAAATGTAGGTAAATATTTTTTTAAACTGATAGATAAGCACTTTAAACATGATAATATACTACATAAAATATTTAATAGAAAAACGTTTAAAATTAGTTACTCCTGCGCGAAAAATATTTTTCAAATAATTAATAATTATAATAAAGAGATAATTAAGGAATTTCAAGAACCGAACGAATAATAATGATAATAACAATAATAATAATAGTAAACAAAACGAATGTAATTGTAAAACTCGAATGAATTGTCCCATGAATGGACTATGTAACTTAGATAATGTAGTATACCAAAGAATTATTTACCCAAAAGAGAATGTTAAGGATAAAAAAAAAACTTATATCGGAATTTCCTCCACGAAATGGAAAATTAGATACCCGAATCATAAATTTTCTTTCTCCCATGAACATCTGAAAAACCCAACATCCCTATCTAAGCATTTTTGGAATTTGAAAAATAAAGGTTTAACCCCTGAGATTCAATGGTCCATATTGAAAAAGTCGAATACTCCAAAATGCTTTGATAGTAAATGTAATCTGCACCTAAAGGAAAAAATACAAATAATGATATACCCAGACCCTGAAAAATTATTAAATCAGCGATGTGAATTAATAGCTAGATGTAGACATATGAATAAATTCAAACCATAGACAAATTATTATAGATAATGCTTAAATAAAATAACATAGGATTAAATTGAGATTTAAGGTGAAATGAATAAAAATAAAATAAAATAAAATAAAAAAAGATGGGAAGAAACCATGTGATGTGTACGTACTCTTCAATGGAAGGGTAACTGAATTAATAGGCTCAAAAATAAAAATAAAATTTGAAATTAAAAATTTTAATTTTAAATTTTGAATTTAATTTAATATAAGTATTACTGTATCCTTACGTTAAGTTATTAAGGAATGTTGTACTTTCCTAAATTAGTATTAAATCTGGAATTTTAAGTTGAAATATATTTCGTTTTTTAAAAAATAAAAAACTAATTTACTATAGTAAATTAGTTTTTGATGTTTTATTCCAACCGATAAAAAAAACAAAAAACCGGAAGTGGGCTAAATGAGTAGAAAACTCTTCACCCCTCTTCTACCTCCTCCCACCCTTCTGTGCCTATTCTGAATTATTTTAATCCATTTGATCAGAAGAACTCCTGTTTGTTTGGGGTTTTTTTGTTTTGCTTTTTTTTGGGGGGGTTGTGTTTTTGATTTATATCAAAACCTATAACAGGATGGAAATAAATTTATAATCCTAATGTGACCGGTTTTTTTTTTCTTAAAAGAAATATAAATGTATATATATATATAAATATATAAAGAGGGTTCTTATATATATATATATATATATATATATATATATATATATATATATATAAGAACCCTCTTTATATATATATATATATATATATATATATATATATATATATATATATATAAGCAATTTATGTACCGTGCATCATTCAATATCGAAATAGATTGGGAATAATTTCAGTCGGGAAATTCATTATCCTCCATGCATTAAAATGGTTTCGATATAAAAAATGATAAGTGCCAAAAGATTGTAATATGAAAACGTAACAAAAACACGGAAAATAAAGACTTTCAACGGCGTGCAATCGTTGCTAAGCGAAGATATTCCTTTGTTGTATTCTTTTGATACCAAAAATTACCTGGAGGCGTCTCTTGAGAATATGCTTTCTTTTCTTTAACGGTGTTAAGTGTTATATCTTTGGGTCACAAATCTTTCATCCTTTCATTTTACACATAATCTCTTTCATGTTTCAGGGCGACTGCTGCTTATAACTTGAAATGGTATCGACTGATGGAAGACCTGTACAATGATCAACTCTCCGAAGAAGAAAAAGTGAATGCCATCCAGAAATATGGAGCTCTCAATATGACATTAGATGAAATCTTTGGGCCACTTGCCCATTCTTTAGAGGACATGATTATAACGTGAGTAGATATAAGTTAATCGACGGAAACACAAGAGAAAAAGTCCTGATTTGAATAGAGAGTTTTACAGTCAATGAATTTGATATATAAATTTTTTATAAATAGTTTTAATATAGAATTTTACTATAAATTAATTTGGTATAGAAATGCATTGTAAATGGTTTTAATATAGAATTTAACCGTAAACGAATTTAATACAGAAATGCTTTATAAGTGGTTTTGATATTGAATCTCACAGTTTAATATTTTAATATGTGATGGTAATTCAATAAATAAGGTAAAATATTGCCTAAGGGATTGGAAATAAGATGCACTGTTCATACTTGTACCTTTTCAAGGAAATCAATCGAAATGAATCCTTTCATGATCCGGAAGAATATCACTATGACCTTTACTGACCGCTGCGCACGGAACTTTTTCTTTGCCGGAGAGTCAGTGTGTTTCTTCTCCATAGACAGTTTTTTCGACGCAGGCTCATATTGGCAAACCCATGTTTGGCCCATTTCTAAAGATTTTTTTTTTTTTACTAAAATATGCTTCTCTGAACATATCACGAATTCTTCTGTAAATTTCATATAGTTTGTACTTCTCTGTCCTCAAATTTTTGATGACTCTTTGATTTGCAACCATTTTGAATAGCCTCAAAACAAATATTTTTGCGAGATTGAAATAATCTTTGCTACAAACAATTTCCAAACAATGTAGAGTTTACAATTATAAAAAGAAAATTCAGAAAGAATTTTTTTTCAAAAATATCCTTTCATCTATTGAATGACGCTCGTAGAAATAGAATGTAATCAATTTTGCTATAGAATTTCAATGTAAATTATATTGTTTTAGAAAATTATTATGATTTTAATACAAATAAGTTTAAGCTAGAAATGCATTCTGATTTTTATATAAAATTGCAATGTAAATACTTTTTATACAGAAAAGGATCATAAATGATTTTGTTACAAATAACTTTAAGCTAGAAATGCATTCTGATTTTTATATAAAATTGCAATGTAAATACTTTTTATACAGAAAAGGATTATAAATGATTTTGTTACAAATAACTTTAAGCTAGAAATGCATTCTGATTTTTATATAAAATTGCAATGTAAATACTTTTTATACAGAAAAGGATTATAAATGATTTTAATACAAATAACTTTAAGCTAGAAATGCATTCTGATTTTTATATAAAATTGTAATATAAATACTTTTTATACAGAAAAGGATTATAAATGATTTTAATACAAATACCTTTAACCTAGAAATGCATTCTGATTTTTATATAAAACTGCAATGTAAATACTTTTTTATAGAAAAGGATTATAAATGATTTTGATACAAATAACTTTAACCTAGAAATGCATTCTGATTTTTATATAAAATTGCAATGTAAATACTTTTTATATAGAAAAGGATTATAAATGATTTTAATACAGAATCGCAATGAAATTGATATTGAAAATCTGAGAATTAATTTTTTATAGCGGACTTTTTGTCCTCATCTTGGTGGGTTTGTTTTTGTTGTTGTTGTTGTTGTTGTTTCTTCTCTCTACGTTTCGGCCAAATTTCACTTCTGGCCTTCTTCAGGTGATTAACCGCAACCTCGGATAGGAATGCTGAGTCTTCTAACTGTATCCCTAATAATTACTGCCTTCCATAGTTGTTGTCTATCGGACCACGTTTTTTGACCAAGTAAACCTCTGGCCGGTTTGGGTCGGAATTAAAATCGCTATCTTCTGACAATGCTCACCTGGAACCGTGGACACTCAACCCCTCTATCCGCAGCGCCACAAAAACTACCAAAATGAGGACAAAAGGTCCGCAATAAAAAATTAATTCTCAGATTAAGAAGCCTCATCTCAAAAGGATTCCCAATAAAGACACATGATATTGAAAAGCACTTTTATTCTCATGCTGAGTTGCAATGTAAATGATTTTAATGTAGAAGTAATCTTAATATACAAATTATCGGTAAATGAGTTTAAAATAAGGGATGCACAGAGAGAGATTTTAAAGTAGAACTATAATGTTAATAGCATTAATAAAGAAAAACACTGAAAATGGTTTTAATAATATAATTTTATCGTAGATTAAATCAATATAGAAATGCATTGTAAGAATGATATAGATTTCACAGCAAGTAACTTTAATATCAAAATAAACTGAATGAGATTTCGAAATAGAATTACTCTATAGAAGTAGGTTTGATACTACATTAGGAGTCTGTGAAGTTATCCTATTCATCCAACCCCTCCGCTCGGGCAGGATATGACACAAGGTCAATTTTTAAGCGGAGTTTAACAGGTTTCAATTCAGAGTTTTCCTTCTCCTAGACTAGTTGCCTGACCAAGGCTGAAGAACCTAGTCTGTCCTACTATTTACCCATAGTTGGAGGGAGAATAATTGGATTCATACCTTTCCCAAGGGTATTATTGCTATGTGAAATGCAACCAGTCTCGTCCAGGATTTGAACTCGTGTCGCCGTGTTCTTTTCCTACGACGATAACCATTACACCACGGGCACCTCCGGGAGTCTGCGAAGTTATACATTGTAGATTTGTTGACGTTTGGGGGTTGGAAATGTAAATATCTCCGTAATGATGACGTAAACCAAATCAAGGTGAGTCATAATATATATACATGGTGCATTCAAAAAGTTTCCAGGCTTTTTTGTATTGTCGTACACTCTTGAATATTCAGTATGTTATGGCTATACATCTTATGAGATGACTGACCAATTTCAGATTTAAATGAACGACTACAGCAGCAATTGGAATGCACCCTACTAAAGCCTGATTGTCCCAGCTGGTGAATTTCAAAAATACAATCTGGATGTGAGGACTCATTAGAAGAACGATATGCAATAAAATTCTGTTTTAAACTAGGAAAAAAACGCCACAGAAACGTATGGAATGCTTCAGACTGCTTTTTGACCATCTTGCATGAATGGAGCATCAGATTTTGAGTGGCATAAGAGATCCAAGGAAGGCGGGGAGTTTGTGAGGGATGATGAGAGGTGTGGGAGGAGTAAGAAAGTCAATACACCAGAGTTGATTGGCCAGAGGGTTAGGGTTACTATGTTGAGGTTTTAAGGGAGTTCAGGAAGAGATTCCGTCGGAAGAGGACAGCACTCTTCAAATCGGGTCAGTGGCATTTTCACCAGGACAATGCACCAGTCCACAACTCCATCCTTGTCACAGACTATTTGACAAAAATGACCATCAAGACAGTTCCTTAGCCTCCCTATAGTCCAAACTTTGCTCCCTGTGATTTTTGCTTATTCCCTAAGCTCAGAGGCTGTCGTTATGAGACAATTGAGGAAATTAAAGCGGCTATTACGAAGGTCATTGACACGCACACACAAGAGGACTTCCATGGGGCCTTGCAGAAGTTGTTGGAACGGTAGAACAATTGCATTGCAGCTGGAGGAGATTCCTTGGAAGGGGACTAGAGTTTCATGTGTGTACTATAAATAAAAGTGCCCATACGAAAAAAGTCTGGAAACTTATTTAATGATCCTCGTATACATATATATGTATATATGTGTGTATGTGTGTGTGTGTGTATATATATATATATATATGTATGTATACAAATGTTAAATAGAGGATGGTTCTGGTAGTCGCATTGGAGTTTAAAGTCATCTTCCGCTTGGTACTATTTACCAACCCCTCCGCTCGGGCAGTATATGACACAAGGTCAATTTTTAAGCGGATTTTAACAGGTTTCAATTCAGAGTTTTCCTTCTCCTAGACTAGTTGCCTCACCAAGGCTGAAGAACCTAGTCTGTCCTACTATTTACCCATAGCTGGAGGGAGAATAATTGGATTCATACCTTACCCAAGGGTATTAGTGCTATGTGAAATGCAATCAGTCAGGTCCAGGATTTGAACTCGTGTCGCCGTGTCCATTTTCTACGACGATAACGACTACACCACGGGCACCTCCGCTTGGTAGCACTGAGGGATAAAGTAGAGTGAATGGTACACCTCTAATACAGTTGGAAACAAATAACTACGACTGTAATCATGCCAGTTTCTCGAAGACGAGAGAGGAAAAAAATTGATAAAACCTTTTCGAACCTGTAAAGAGATTTGTTGTGTTCCGTTTCTGACTTTTCTTTAACACAGACGATCGCAGCACAACAGAAAAAGTAAGCTGCCCCTCACTGAGACGGACGTGGATTATCTCTTCCGCGAACGGCAACATACCTGATCATCTCTCGTTTATTTCGTCAAGTGCTGAAGTAAAGTCACTTGTCGAAAGCGTCGGAAACGAAGTCTTTAATGTGTTATGTTAAAGCTAAAATCACTATTTTCCCCGGAATCTTCGTCACTTGCAATGGTACAGTTTTATTCTTTCCCCCAGCATACAGTCTTCTTTTAGAAAGCGAAACTTTGTTTTCAATAACACAATGAAGTGACATTCACGTATGGCATCTGTGTTGACTATGGTTCCAACTCATAATCATTCATTGTATGTTTTTAGGTGTAGATGGGGACATCAAATCTGTGGCCCTGAGAATTTCACAGCAATTTGGACAAGTCTGGGTTTATGCTTCACCTTCAACTCCCATGCGACAGACCAACTAAATGTAATTTCGTCAGGTAAGTCAATTTAATATCCTCAGGTGAGTAAGTTTTTTTTCTATCGACAGAAAATAGAAAGTCATACCTCCAATTTATTTCCGAGGAAAGTACAACAGATAGAAAGAGAATTTTTTTTTTTTATTTATTGCAGACTTTTTGTCCTCATCTGGGTAGTTTTTGTGTTGTTTCTTCTTCACTGCGTTTTGGCCAAATTTCACCTGTGGCCTTCTTCAGGTGAATGCTCATCTCAAAATGATTCCAATTAAAGACAGATAGAAAGAGGACAAATAACAGCGTTATTTTCAAAGTTTTCAGCTACAAAGCGCCATTCTTCCTCAAAATTACCACTGTTGACTATGGATCTTCTCTGGTGATGAATAAAAGTCTGCGTGTCGCGCTTGTCAGAGGATTGCTCCGAAAGTAATCCTTCATATCTATTTCCACGAGAATTCTCAGTATTTCTTGTGAAAAGTAAATGGAAGTGTTTGCTTTTGGAGCGATCCTCTTTCTAGCGCGGTCTGCTCTTTTTCTTCGTAGGTAAAAATTCATTGTAACAATGGTGGTGACTTTGCAGAAAAATAGTGATTTCTGGCTATCAGTTCTTCTATCAGTCATAGTTTCATAAATGGCATGACCCTCGTATTGAAGTAGCCGACTTTTACAATAACAAAAAAACCTCTTTAATCCTTTGTTGACTGATTGATTTTAACGGCGTGTCAACCTGTCTTGGGTTATTTTATTCCTAGATGTTAGGGAATCACGTTCATTGCACATTCGGGGATGTCCGCGTGGTACAATAGTCAAACCGATGAACAGCAGAATCGTTGTAAGCGAATTCGTACTCCAGTCGCGCTATTATGTTCACTTTCGGACAAATACCCTTGGGAAAGGTATGAAACCCCCTTATCCTCCCAGCTATGGGTTAAATTGTACCACTACTGTCCTTATAGAAGGAAGGATTAGGCATTGAATAACCTACAAAGGTTGATATACCATAAAAAAAAGAAACCAAACCGAACCAAACCAAACAATTGCACATCCATATGTACATATATTATTTTCGGAGCAACATGCGCGACATGCAGACTTTTATTCATCACAAGGGCAGATCCATAGTCAACAGTGGTTATTTTGAGGAACAATGGTTCTTTGTAGGTGAAAACTTGTTCTATCCTACGCTATGATTTGGGCTCCTTCTATCTGTTGTAGTTTCCTTGGAAATAAATAGGAGGTATGACTTTCGGAACGACTCTATTTTCTGTCGATATAAAAAAAATTGACTCACCTGAGGACTCAGTGTTTCTGAGGAAGTTTTCTTTTGGTAGATGGTCCAATTGAATACGAATAATTTTTAAACAGATCTTTTCGACTCGTAGATAAAACGACAACGTACAACCCCTCCGGCTAAGAGAGGATCTGGGAGTAATGACAATCAAATCTCCAGAACTTAACTCAATATCAGATAAAGATATCATGTCCAAAACATCCATTTTTTGGTGGGAGCGGTCTTGCTCCCCCACCTCTGCGGGAGATACATTCAGCGTATTCTAAGCCCCACCGGCAAGGTTTGGTGTCTTTGTTTAATGGCATATCAAACGTTGTGGGTTATTTGAATCCTCTTTATAAATATTAAGTATATATAATTTACAAACCTATTTTATAGATAACATTTTTAAATTTTTTATTTAAAATCAAATGATTTTAAGTATTGCTATTTAACACAAACCATTTAACATCATTTATTTGTTTGCACACAGTTAAACGGTTATACATATATCATTTGCAAGTGAATAGTCTAGAGCTGATTTTATTTTTGAATTAGTTAGAACTAATTTGTTTACACACAATTATTGCTGTTATTTTTACACAGTTAAATGGTTTCAATTATTGCCATCTAACACAAATATTTCCTCTTAATATTAATATTTGTTTGCAAGAAGTAAAGTGGTTTCAAGCATTGTTCATGAACGCTAACTATGGCATTCAATACTATTCATTCATTTGCACATTGTCAGATGGTTACATGTATTGCTATGTAATACCAATAATTCTATTTTGCTTACACGTAAACGGTTTCAAGTATTCCACACTAATAGTTTTATTTGCACACAGTTAAATGGTTGCAAGTATTGCTATGTATCACAAACAATTTTGATTTAACATTAGTCATTTGTCTGAACATAGTTTAAATAGTCAAATAGTTCTACTTGACCCATAGGACCCGATCAGGAGTGACCACTCAAGGCTATATATATATATATATATATATATATATATATATATATCGTTTCTCCGAAGATGGCTCCAGCTGGGCCCGAAACTACTTGGGAAAAATATAGTGCTTTTGAATTCATTCCATCCAGATGTCAAACGACTTCTGTGAAGACTTGAAAGAATCAACAATACAATTGACAGAAACGTAGTGTCTGTCCTATTTAATCAAACATGATAAAAAGAGAAAATGCTGCCTATATATATGTATATATATAGGCAGCATTTTCTCTTTTAATCATGTTTGATTATTATATATATATATATATATATATATATGTCACTATGAGTTTTTTGTTCCTTGGTGCTCATATTGAAGTGCAGTAATCCTATTTACCAACCCCTCCGCTCGGGCAGTATATGACACAAGGTCAATTTTTTTAAACGGAGTTTATCAGGTTTAAATCCATCCTTCTCCTAGACTAGTTGCCACACCAAGGCTGAAGAACTCAGTCTGTCCTACTATTTACCCACAGCTGGAGGGAGAATAATTGGATTCATACCTTTCCCAAGGGTATTAGTGCTATGTGAAATGCAATCATTCTCGTCCAGGATTTGAACTCGAGTCGCCGAGTCCATTTCCTACGACGATAACCATTACACCACGGGCACCTCCATAAAAGTGAAGTGCAGTAATGCTATTGACAGGTTATCGATCATATTCGAGAAAATAAAACTCGATTTCTTCCAAGCTGTAGCTGTGTCCCTACTATTATATGGATGCACCACATGGACGCTAACAAAATGCATAGATAAAATGTGCTGGCCGACCAGCAAAGACTTACTGTACAACGCAACCTAGAATATCTGCCAGACGCGATGGATGATAGGGACGGATGGTCAGAAAGAGAGTCAGGGAACTCCGTGCTGCTCCCACGATTTGATGAGGAATGCATGTAGGTGGCAGCGTGTCTGAATGAGTATGTGAATATACGTAACGTATAGGTGTATTGAAAAATCCCAAGACTAAAAACTTCATTTGATGGAATCATATCTGCTGTTGAAGATTTTTACTTGTAGGATCCAATTTATGTAACACCGATGTGTGTCGAGCGCAAAAGAGACTATGTTCAAATATAAATCTCATTTGATCACAATCTATGAGACTATCCCGGTCAGTCTGTAAACTCTTCAGCCGTCCTGTGTTCCTAATGTTTACGGATGCGATAGTATATGTATGGTGAGTGTTGGCATAAGTAGTGTGTATGTATTTATGCATGTATGTATGTATGTACATGAATTTTTGTTTCGGGGTTCTGTATCTGATTTTCGAATACTGGAGCCAGAGCTTAGCAGAACACGTGTCAAATAATTAGGGTGGTAATTAGGTTATATTAATCATTTTATTGATAATTGATTTTATTAATTATTTTATTTTATTTGGTAAAATTTTTAGTTAGCTAAGGACTTCGAATGTAAGTGTAGTTCCTTGCAAAGGTCAAACGCGTGCACCGTGGGTGTCCAGGTTTAACACCTCACGTCGAAATAACGTTGGGGAAGACAGGATGTGGATGATAAACAAATCAACGCTCGTCAACCGCCGTGAGGAAATATGGGTTTGTGACACGTGATGATTCTACAAAGTACGATTCAATAAGTAATTAAAATAGATTATATTAGAAAAGATAGTTTTGAATTCAAGAGTCGGCCGTTGAGAATCCAAAGAGACAAGATGTTGGTCAGGACAGGTGGTAGGTGTCTCTGTGTGGTGGTAGACGAGATTCCTTCATAGATCCTAACAAATTCTTCCTCTCTCCGTGTTGCGTCAGACAGCTTGGATTGGAGACCGTCAAAATAAAAAGACTTTTTTCATATCTGATCAACAGAGTTACCTGTTGGGATTTTATATATTGAATATTCAAGAATAGCATCGTATTACATGCACCCTTTATTAACCCGCGTAAAGGGTGATGTGGTTTGGATGTACGATTTGGATTACAGTTGGAAAAGCGACGTTCTTTTATGGATTCCTACACATGGACGCACCAGAGTTGGTCGATCAGCAAAGACTTACATCCGCTCTATGCGGACACTGGATGCAGCCAAGAAGACCTACCAAGAGCGATATATGATTATGATGTTGACATGAATATGTGAGAATAGTAGCATCAAAGGGATAGCAAAATAAAATAGGGAAATCGACAAATTTTCATCGATAATAAAATTGAAAAAAAATTTCGACGGAGATAAAAAGGTTTGTTATTTAATGTCCACAATAAACCGAAGTCTTCGTCGCTGGTACGATCAGACATCAATACACAAATATATCATTTTAAGGCATTCTTTTTTTTTTTTCTAAGAGGTCCTAACCGGAGGTGCGGATTACTTTTCTGGAAGTAAAGGTCCTGTATATTCAAGAGAACAGTCAGTGATTAAACAGAAAAGTGGAACTTCGAGTCTAGTAGCAGTGGATCGCCAGGAACGGAAATGGTTTGCAAAAAAGCTAGCAGTCGGCTGTTTAGATACAGAGTGGAGTAGAAAACTGCCCAGTCTCTATATTGCAAAGTACCTACAGTGCCAAAAGATAAACCAGATTTTTTGTGGGATTTGTTTTTCGGGGGTGTTTTGGGGGGTTATTTTTACTCTATAATCTGACGATACCGCAAAATACATAAACTGCTGCATTTTCTTCTCAGAGCGCTAGATCTGGGTTTCTGGCCCGGATTGGGTGACCCGTTAAAATCTCAAAATCCCAGATAATTCTCTATTATTGCTGCTGATACTGCTGGCATTATTGACTAAACTTTACTTAATTAGGCCCAAGGCCAGAAGCATGGTGCCTCCTGTGAGAATTGAACTCTTTAACTGGACTAGCCTCCTTCATTAAACATTACCCTATAATAAGGCAACTGTGTTGCTGATTGTGTTTATTCACATGAAAAATTGGACTAAATAAAGCATTCGTTTGTACAATCTTTTCTGTTTTAGTTTGAATTGTAAGATTAAGTTTGTTTGTTTTTAGCAAATTACATTCCTGAAAAAATTACGCACTTATTTGAATTTCAATAAGATGATTCTTTAAGGAAATAAACTGAATAACAATTTATAGATTCGTTTGTAAAATTATAATCTTGCGAATCGGGAAAAAAATTACTTCAGTTTCTTTCTTTCTCTTTTTTCTCTGTCTTCTTATTTCTATTTCGACCAACCCACCCTCTTCTTCCACTCTCTTTCTATCTCTCTGTCTCTCTCTCTCTATATATATATGCATCAGCTGATCATAATTAAAGACATAACAGCCCCTTCTTTCTCTTTCTCTTTCCCATTTCTTTTTAAATCCTTCCCCATGAATGATTTCACTGTATCTTTTGTTTCATCTCATATAACTTTAAACTACTCCCTAACTAAATCGCTATTTCTTTAACCCAATCTTTCTTTCTTTCATTCATTCACTCAAACGCTAAGTTATTTATTTGTTTTTATTCATTTATTTATTTATTACTAATTTACTTTTTAAACGGATTGCATTTGTGTGACCAAGTCAAAGTCTCGTTTTTTTTTTTATTTCTATCCACTTTTTTGTTTCTTCATTTGAAGTAGTGATGCGTTTCTTAATTGCGTAGTGAATTGACGACTAATTATCAGCTTCTTAAATTCTCAATTAGCGGAAAATGGTCGAAATAAAGTCATTAGATTTTTCGAATAGAATGAAAGACATCAACAAAAGTGAAATCAAACTAAATCAAGACATAAATTTACCAACCCCTTTGCACGAACAGGATGTGACATAAGATCAGTCTTTAAACGGAGTTTCACAAGGTTGAATTCAGAGCTTTCCTTCTCCTAGACTGGTTGCCTAACCAAAGTTAAAGATTCAGTCTGGCCCACTATTCACTCATAGCTGGGGAAGAATCATTGGATTCATATCTTTACAGTGGGTGTTGGTGTTATGTGAAATGCAATGAGCTTCGTCCGGGATTTGAACTCATGTCATCGTGTTCATTTCCTACGACGATTGCCATTACCTCAACTAAACCAGGATGTAAATAAAATAGAACGACAAAATATAACATTCCTCAAAGAAATCAAGAAATAACCAACGAATCCAAAAAGTCAGCTGATGACAGCAGATTTGAAAATCGTTCAGTTACTTTCCTGAATAAAAAAAATATTGCTACGTATATTTTCGAATTATTTAGACGAGATAGGCAGACTATCAACTACCCAACCCGCTCGATCAGGCTTAGAATACTCAAACTGTACTCCCCAACGAGGAGATATAATCAGAGGAGACACTTATGCAATTGTTTCTGTTCTTGTCTAGGTCCCGACTGACTTTTTAGAACCTAACAAAATCCCAGACCCTGTCACACTTATTACGTGATATCTCTCACCCAAATAGAGTGCAGCTCAACCACGAGTCCTATTTCATCTTGGTTACCAAATTCTCACACCAGAAATCAATGACCTGTGACCTCTTGATTGTCACTCAAAGTTCCCGTCGAACATACAGATGTCTTAACCAGGTGTTACATATTCGTCAGTGTCCCACTATCTAAAAGTGAACGTGAGACAAAGCTTCTTAAGCAGCTTTAAAACAACTTGCGATTCTCAGATTTCACGATTATCCGTATACTCATAAAGGATTTTTTGTTTTTTGTTTTTTTTTTTGGTGGGGGTGACAGTGGAAATCGTTCTTGTATTATATTTACTGATTCGATCTTGATACACGACAATTTCTATTCTTATACAATATAATTAATTTATATTCATGTTCAATTAATTTATATTCTTATACAATATAATTAATTTATATAAAATTTGCCCTAATGTCCACTTTAAGAAACTACATGCTTGTGCATACGAAGGAGAAACGAGGCACATGAAAATACACACAAGAGGGACATCTTTCTCTTGTGATGTATGTAAATCGACATTTCCTCTCCAGTCAAATTTAAAATCACACATGCGAATAGACACTGGAGATTATTTATTTCATTGTGAAGTTTGTGGATCAACATTTACATATGCATCATTTAAAAAAAACACATGCAAATGCATACAGGAGAGAAACCATTTTTTTTTTTTTTTGGTGAATTGTGTACCTCAAAATTTTCACAAACGTCCACTTTAACAAGCCACTTGCGAATACATACAGGAGAAAGACCATGTGCTTGTGAAGGGTGTTGTTTAAAATTTGCCCAAAATTTTAATATTTTGGATGTATAGTCCGTAGGTTTTGTAAATATTTTTAATTGATTTATTGATTCATTGATTTCAATGACATGTCAACTTATCTGGGCTTATTTTATGTCGAGAAATTAGGAAATCTTGTACATTGTACCTTTATATTCACGTTTTCGTGTAGTTTCTAAGTTTTTTGTTGTTTTTTGTTTGTTTTTTTTTTTTTTTGTTTGCTTTTTTGCACAGTATTATGTTTTGACCCTTTGACCCGGCCAAAAATGCCATTCAAGGTGATGCACCGGAACGAAGTGACACATTCTAATGGCAGTTATGAGAAGAAATCGCGTGAGCGGAAATTGGCTGATGAAATGGGACGAGGTAAAAAAAAATCCCATTATACTCTCATAGACTGACGCACCGGAAGAGAGTGACCTCTGAACTGCATGACAGTTATTTCCGCTCGATGACGATCATACAGGCCATTCCAAAGATAGCGGAAGTGACACATCCCGATCGCCAGATATCGGAAGAAATTGCGGAGGCGTGGAGGCGTGTCCATATCACCGCGTGGGAGTTTGAAGGTAATATAAGGCCGACGAATTGAACAGAAGGCAGGACAGTTGAGTAGAATTGGAGTGGGAGTGGACGAGATGTAGTAAGGAAAGCCAGCACCCAGCAGAGTGGACTACAGGGCTCCAGTTGAGCAGCCCTGGAGAACGAGAAAGACACAACGCTGACGGCCATAACTTCAGGGTCAAAATATTTCAGTTATGTTCGGTCTCCAGCTCCCTCTCACATGCAAACCTTGAGTACTCCTTTTCGAACTCTTGCAATAAAGTGAGAGGTAAATATTTTTATAAAGAAGTCTTCATGCGTGCGTCTTTATCATTGCGTCTGTTTATCATTACGTCGGTATGTATCCAGTATATATGTTTATGTATATTTCTGAATGAATCAGCAAATGACAATACAACAACAGGGTTATATGGTTTCAATTATCCTTTCAAACTGAAAAATTGAAGCACAGTTGAATGTTATCAAGTATTCCTATCTAATACAAATAATTTTAAAACTATTTGTAATATTATTTGTATATAAAATTCAACTGTATGTCAATTTGATCAATAGATGCGACCCTAACAGATACTATCACTCCAGATCAAAGTGTCCCTGAGTGTTTGGTTTGGTCTGGTTTGATTTATTCGTCTAATGGCATATCAACTCCTTCTACTATACTTAATGCCAAAATGTGATTCCGTTCAAGTGTTTGATTACAATCATAACTATATTTTCAACCCTAGTCAAAGTGGACCTGTGAGTAATCACAATGAAAGGATTAACCACACTCCAGATCTCTAGAACAGGAGCCTCACCACCAGATGCAGTTTAGTGCGATAACCAGGACTCTCTTTCTGGAGGGTGATCTTGTTATCATGTAAGGGATACCGTCAGCGTATACTAAGCCCTATCGAAAGATTGGTAAAGTTTGTTTTGTTTTGTTTTGTTATTTTCCTCTTTATTTTCCTCTAGGTGGCGACAATGGTCTTCAATTGACACTGAACGTCGAGGAGTATGAGTATATGTTGGAAACAGAGGGTGGCGCTGGTATCCGAGTACTGCTTCATAATCCACACGATTTCCCAGATGTTAAAGAACTTGGTTTTGCTTCTCCTTCTGGAACACACTCTTTTATTGGACTAAAGGTTGTGGAGGTAAGTCTTTGATGCCGCAAGGTATTTGTTCTGTGTTAGCATCCTTGTTTACTCAATCAAAACGGATGATATTGTCGGTAGCCGTGGTGGAGGTGCCCGTGGTGTAATGTTTATCGTCGTAAGAAATGGACACAGCGACACGAGTTCAAATCCTGGACTAGGCTAATTGCATTTCACATAGCACTAATACCCTTGGGAAAGGTATGAATCCAATTATTCTCCCTCCAACTATCGGTGAATAGTAGGATAGACTAAGTTCTTCAGCCTTGGTAAGGCAACTAGTCTAGGAGAACGAAAACTCTGAATTCAAACCTGTTAAACTCCGCTTTAAAAAATTGGCCTTGTGTCATATCCTGCCCGAGCGGAGGGGTTGGTAAATATGGATATTGTAGGCTGATATGATGCTGCGAGCGATCGGTGTGACAATAACCCCTCGGCCCCCGTACTTATAAACTTCTTTGAACAATTCTGTCTTGGCTGGTGGTTCATCTAGTGGTTTCAATAGGGGTATCAACATTTCTTTATGGCCACAAGAAATACAACCGAGGGAGTGGGAGAAAAAGAACAAAGAACAAACGAACAATGAGGGCTTGTGTCAACTCAAAGTGCAAGAAGGGTGGTTCCGTGACACTGCATTCCCAGTGCATCTGCAGACTAACGTTAGCATGTATTTCTAGCGAAATTTCTACAAAGCTACTAGGAATGCCAACTCATCCTGACTGGCCTTCCCTCACTGCTTCCTTCTGCTGACCGCTGTCGACTGCCCTTCTGCGTCACCCTTCGCCAACTGCCCTCAGTGGGTTCCTGCTTCCAACTCCTCTCTGACCGGCGTTCCTTTGCCCACTTCCGGTCGCATCGAGATCTCGAGCTCAGGCCTTTGTTTGGTTTAGCGCCAAAACAAACAAAAAGATCGTCTGCTTGGCGCACCCCCTTCATAGTGTCACATCGGGTGTTGAATACGAATAACAAACACCGTGAATACGTCACCTGTAAGAGAAAACAATGAAGTAACTATCTTCCGGAATATGTCCATCCAAATTAATAAAGAAATTAAGGGCAACAGATTTGATATAATAGATTGCCCGGTCGGCTGGGGCAGTAGGGGTAAGACCTCCCACCGACGAGAGTCCTGGATATGACACTAAACAATATGATGGTGACGTTCCCTTAATGCTGGGGCTTTGGGGGATGCGGAGTACTCCTTCATTGCCGTTGCTCCCAGGTACACTCTGGCCCGGAGTCGTACCACCTGATAGGATTCTATCTATAGATCAAATAAAACTAAACTGCGTACTTATGCAAAACTGAATTGCTTGAAATAGGACTATTTTGACATTTAAACCGCGTACTTATGCTAAACTGACTTGTTTAAAATGGAACTGTTTTTGTATGCTACGCTGAATTGTTTGAAATAGAACTGTTGACATTTAACTGCGTGTAAACAAAAACCAAACTGAATTCTTTGAATTAGAACTGAATAGCTTGAAATAGAAATGTTTTCAACAATTAAACTGTGTACTTATGCTCAGCTGAATTGTTTGAAATAGAATTGTGCATTTGTATAAAAATGGATTTGGCATTAAATAACCTACAAAGGTTGATATGCCTTAAAACCCAAACAAACAAACAAATATAAAAGAAAAGGGCAATAAAAAATAGAATTTGTCGGCTCATTGACATGCTTGTCCCTATCAAAAATAACACTAGCCCGAAAACAATAGAAAAATGTTCCATATATAAAGATCTTGAAATAAAAACAGAAAAAAAATATCGGTCATAAATACAACAATTATGCAAGAGATTATAAGTGCTCTCGGTCTGGTTAAACAAGAGATAGAATAATACACCAAAAATTCCTGACAACACCAAGATACAAGAAGTCCAGAAGATTGTCCTTCTGGGCATTGTTCATGAATTAAGGAGGACCGATCAAATATATCCATCATACCATCAGAAATAGCCACATGCCAAAGAGATGAATGCAACTTCATGAGCCTTGAGAGTAGGGTATTAAGAAAATATTAAGAACCCCACAAGAAGACCTGAACATAGCCAAGAAAATAAATTCAAATAATTTAGATGATGCCGAGTTTCTTTTAATAGTTGCACAAAATAATGCCTTACGGAGTAATAATACCAAAGCGTTTTGGTTTGGTTTATTTTGGTTTTATGGCATATCAACCAGTGTAGTTTATTTAATGCCAAATCCATTTTTATACATACAAACAGTTCTATTTCAAACAATTCAGTTTAGCATAAGTACCGTTTTTTTGTTTAGACACAGTTAACTTTTAAAAAAAGTTCTATTTCAAGTAATTCAGTTTAGTATAAGTACACAGTTTAGTTCTATTTGACCCATTGATAGGATACTATCAGGTGCTACCACTCCGGACCAGACAGGACCTGGGAGCGATGGCCATGAAAGAGTACTCTGCATTCCCCAAAACTCCAGCATCAATGGAGCCTCACCACCAGATTTAGTGTCATATCCGAGACACTCGTTGGGGGAGTCTTACCCCTCTGCAGAGGTGCAGTCGGTGTATTCTGCAGCTCCAACCGACTAGGCCACCAGGACACTCGTTGTGGGAGTCCTACCCTCTGCAGAGATGCAGTCTGTGTATTCTGCAGCCTCACCCTCCTCCAGCCGACTAGACCAGCAAAAATTGATAATGCGCAACAGAATAATAAGTGCAGATTATGTTGAGACAGAAATGAAACTATTAATCACATATATGAATCCAGCAAAGTAGATAAAAAAGAGTACAAGACTAGGCACGACTAAATGGGAAATGTAATCCACCGAGAACTGTGCAAGATATTAAGATTTGACCATACCACCAATTAGTATACGCACAAACCAGAATCCGGCCGAGAAAATGAGATATTTGACCATACCACCAATTAGTATACGCACAAACCAGAATCCGGCCGAGAAAATGAGATATTTGACCATACCACCAATTAGTATACGCACAAACCAGAATCCGGCCGAGAAAATGAGACGCGCCAAATCCTCTGAGATTTTGAGGAACAAGCAGATCGTTTAATCCCGGACAGAAGACTGGACGTAATGTTGATTAACAAAGAAAAAAAGAACTTGCCACCTAGTGTATTTTTCTTTTCCAGCTGACAACACAGGAAAAACAAAGGAAAGCAAAAAGATAAACAAATACTTGGATCGTGCCAGTGAGCTGAAAAAGCTGTGAATTATGAAGATGACGGTAATACCACGTGTAGTTGGAGAACATGGCACAGTTCTCAAATGCTTAGAAAAGAGACTGGAGAATTTGGAGATTAGAGAAAGGATCAAAACCATGCATATCACAGCATTATTGAGATCGGTTAGAATAGTGAGAAGAGTCCAAGAGACTCGAGGAGATTTGCTGTCACTCAGACTCCAACGCTGGTCTGAAAAACTAGCAAGGAGTAATGTAATAATAATAACAATAATAATGATAATAAGTGCCTGGACTTGGTTAGGGAATTGAAAAAACTGTGGAACATGAAAGTGACGATTATACCAATTGTAATTGGTACTCTTGGTACATTCACTAAATGGTTGCTACAAGGCCTGGAGGACTTGAAATAACGGAATGGGTTTGACTCTGTTCAAACAACAGCATTATTGAGATCGGCCAGAATACTGAGAAGATTCCTGAAGACTTGAGGAAGCTTGCTGTCACTCAAACTCCTGTGAAAGATCATCAACTAACGCTGACGTGAAAAACTCTCAAGGAGTAAAATAATATCAACTCGAAATAATGCCTTAAGAATTAATTATATCAAGACAAAAATAGATAACACGCAGGAGAATATCGAGTTGAGTTTATGTGGGGAGAGAGATTAAAAAGTTAATCACATAATCAGTGAATACAACAAAACTTCAATAATATCGTAACCTCCATTGGGTTATCTTTATTCACAATAGCATCAAAGTCAAAAACAAATATTACGAAGATAAGCCAACAACAGTAAGAGACTATACGACGTGCCAATCCAGTATGGAACCTGAAGACCACAACAGTAACTGTAAACCTTTTTATCGTTTTAATAATAGATTTCTAAGTGAAATTTTTATTTTCTTGAGATTTATCATTACTCCTGTTAGTGTAATATGATTAGAGACTCCAATTAATTATTTTAATATTAACTTGCTTCCAAGCTTGACTAAGAGGTTCCCAAAGTCTACGTCGGGATAGCAGCAGATACTCAAGTTAAAAATAGAGATGTATCGGCCGCTGCGTGTGATTAGCTGAAAAAAGCTCAAGCAGAGGAACCGTGGGAGTGGACGCGGGATAGAAAAGAGGAAAAGGGAGAGTTGTGGATGGGACACGAGGATGGGAAGACGGCACCCATTTTAGATTAGCTCTACAAAGGAGTCCCACACCCGCTGCGAAGAGTGCCCACACCTGCCGCGAAGACGGAATAAGCGATTAAGCACGTGCGAGAACTACATCAGAAAACGAGAAAGATAATATCAAGGTCTGTGTCTGCTCTCTCTCTCTCTCTCTCTCTCTCTCTTCTCACGACGTTTTATTTCTTTCTGTCTAGGTGAAGCGGTGAACTCATTTTTGATACTCTATTTCTCTCTCCTCGACGACTAATAAGAAATGTAATAGCGAATAAATTTTTGTATTAACAAACCCAGACAGTGTTTTGCGTTCTCGTCACTTTTTCTTACGGCGAGGTTTCAATGAGGGTACGACTGACACTTAAGGTATAGTGCTAAACTCATAGATAGGCGGTGGTACAAACGTCTTTTGAGAGCCGAAGCGTTACATTAGAAACATGTACCTGCTCATTGGCCAAATGGGTAGAGTGTTCGCCAATGGTCCGGAAGACCTGGGTTCAATACCAGGTCGCGTCATACCAAAGACTTTAAAAATTGTACTTGATACCTCCTTGCTTAACACTCAGCAATATAAGGTACGTATCAAGGCTAAAGTGGAGCAATTAAGGGAAAGGAGTAGCGCCCTCCCCTACACCTCGGTGTAGTAGCTATTGAAAAGGGGGCCTTCTGGTCGCTCTCGACTACGGTCGCCAACTATACTTATATATACTTAGGTACAACCATAAAAACCTTCCTGAAATATAGATAAACCTTTTATTAGTATTGCCATATTAAAAAATTGTAATTCCTTACTCTTATAACCATCAAAATTTTGAATATAGGAAAAGAAAGAAAGAAAGAAAGAAAGAAAGAAAACAGTGGTAAACAAGGAAAACAAGGTGTAGTCAGAAAAAAAGAGAAAAAAACAATAAAAGAAGGAAAAAGTAAAGATAGAAATAAAATAAAGGAGTGAAAGAAAGAAAGAAAGAAAGAAGTGCCAAGCAACTAAAAAAGAAGCAACGACTGAATATCAAGAAAAAGAAAGAAAGAAAGAAAGAAAGACAATAAGTAAGAAATAGAAATTAATCATTAATGACGACAGAAATTAAAAAATAATCTTGGTATGATAACCAGTCTTGGAGAAGGAAATCTCTGAATTTAAGCCAGTTGTATTTTACCCAAAAAAAAATAACCTAGTGTCGCATCTTTCTCATGGTGAATATATACTTACTGATTTTTTTTTCTTTTAACAGACGAGAAATCTACCAAAGCCACCAGCCAGTTGCCAACAGCGAAAGCTTGAGTTCTTCGCTGAATACTCAGTATCTACATGCAAACTCGAGTGTCGTACAAAACTTATGGCCAAGACCTGCGGCTGTCGACTGATTTACATGCCAGGAAAAAACGGTGAATCAGCTTTAAGTTGTCAAATACAGGGTCTAGTAGCAAAAGACATTTCTATTGCTATCATAGCGGGAAATAGTGAACTTCGAGTGTTTATGATTGAAACTTACCTTTTGGCCCATTCGGCTCTGGGCTGTAGAATACGCCGACTGCGCCTATGCAGAGGGGTAAGACCTCCCTCCCCGCGATGAGAGTCCTGGATATGACATTAATCTGATGGTGAGGCTTCAGTGATACTTGAGCTTTGGGGAATGCAGAGTACCCCTTCACTGCTATCGCTCCCGGGTCCACTCTGGCCCGGACTGGTAGTACCTGATAGGGTCCTATCTATGGATCAAATAAAGTTAAACCGTATACTTATGCTAAACTAAATTGCTAGAAACAGAACTGTTTTTACATTTAACTGTGTATTCGTATTCGATTGAAATGAGTGAAACCATTTAATTGTAAGCAAAATGAGCTCAGGCTTATTTAAAAATGTTATCTCTAAAACATATTTGATATATATGTATAAAAAGGATTTGGCATTAAATGACCTGCAATGGTTGATATGCTATAAAACCAAACCAAACCAAAAAGTTAGAACAAAGTTTTTATCAAAATGACATGATTTGGCATTAAATGAACCGGAAAGGGTTGATATGCCGTAAAACAAAACAACATACTAACCAACCAATTCACCTTTAAAATGAGAGCAATTTTCAATCCAATTTTTTCAATTGTTAATTTTGGTTTCTTTATTTTTTATTTTTTTATTTCATTTTTCTGCTTGCCTTTACCTTTCTTTGTGCATAAATATCTCGATCTATGTGTGTATATTGTAATGTTGTATATATTGTAACGTTGTTGGTCTCTTGAAAATTGGCTGCGATAAGGTTTTCCAAGAAAAAGTTCAGGAAACGAAGGAGTTATCACTTGATCACAGAAGACGAAAGAAATTGGTTTGATTTGATTTCTTTGTTCACCGGCATATTAATCGTTGTGTGTTATTCAATTTCAATTTAATCCTTGTAGGAGGATTGCTCCGTGGCGTAGTGGCTAGAGTGCTGAACGGTGGCCTCAAAGTAACCAAGTTCGAACTCCAGTCTCGCTATTATGTTCACTTTCGGGCTAATACTCATGGGAAAGATATGAACCCCTCTTTGAACAGTATCACTGCTGTTCATGTAGAAGGGTGTCTTTGGTGTTAAATAACTCATGAAGGTTGATATGCCGTAAAATAAATCATCCTAGTAAAATAACTGTATTGATACTATTTAATCCGTAGCTGAGATGGATACGTGGGTTCCTACCTTTCCCAATGGTATTAGTCGAAAGTGAACGTAATGGCGCGGTTGGAGTTCGAACTCACTTACTATGATATCGCAGTCCAGGGCGTTAACCACTACTCCACGTGTACTTCCCCAGGTTCACATGTAAAGAAACTGGCCGTTCTAGTCTGTCTGGAAAGGGTTATAGATTTCTTAATTTGAATACAAAAAGCAAACAAGTTTCAAATTGAATTTAATTAATCATCAGCAACACCCCACAAGGTACCAACTATACGGTCACCTATCACGAAAACTATCCAAGCTAGACGAACCAGACATGCAGGACACTGCTGGAGAAGCAAGGACGAGCTCATAAGTGATGTACTCCTGTGGACCCCCGCATATGGCCAATCAAAAGTAGGACGACAAGCTCGAACATACATACAGCAGCTATGTGAGGATACGGGATGTAACCCTGAAGACCTGCCAGAGGCGATGAACGATAGGGAGACGTGGAGAGAGAGGGTTAATTAATAAATTTCTTAAAACTTCAAGAGAGGGAGAGATGGTTTGTTGGGTTTTATGGCATATCAACTCTTTAAGGTATTTAATGCGAAATCCTTTTTTACATATATATATTAAATATATGATTTTAAAACAAACATTTTGTAGGTAATGTTTTAAACAAGTCAGAGATTGTTTGCATAAAGTTGAATAGTTTCAATTATTGCTATAAAACACGAATAATTCAATCTAATACTAATCATTCGTTTGCTCATAGTTAAATGGTTTCAAGTATAGCAAATGATTAAACAGTTCTATTTGACCCACAAATAGGTACATATGCTACTACTCTGGGTCCGAGGGTAATGGCAATGAAGGGGTACTCCACATTGCAGAAAGCTCCAGGATTAAAGCCTTACCCTCAGATGCCGTTTAGTGTCATATCAGGACACTCCTTCGAAGAGCCTTCACAGTGTCAGTCGACCAGGCTGAGAGAGAGAAAGAGGGGGAGTATATATACACTCACACATATTTATATATATATTTGTTATAGAGCATAAAATGGGAGGAAAGTGATAGAACCTATATGTTTGAACATACTCGTGTATAAGTCAACCTCATGTATAGGGCGATTTTAAATTGATGATCACAAAATCATTCATTCATGGAATTAGACTCGGTTGATTGATTGATCGATTTTAACGGCATATAAACCCGTAAAACTTATTTCATGCATAGACGTCAGGGAATCGAGTTCATTGTACGTTCATATTTACATTTTTTGTTTTGTTGTTTCTTCAGAGATACTTTTTCTTTTTACTCTTTTTTTTTTTTTGGCACACGGTTTTATCAAACACGAATGATTTTCAAACAAATTTATTTGACTCATTCATTTGGCCCTAACTGATACAATTATTCTGGTCAAAGTGTGCCTGGTAGTAATGGCAATAAAGAGGTACTCCATGCTCCCCAGTTCTCCAAAATTGGAGACTCGCTATCAGATAAAGCTTACTGTTATACCCAGGATACCCCTTTTTGTAAAGGTGGTCTTATCCATACTGTGAGGAGAAATATACTCAGTGTATTCTAAGTCTTGTCGATGAGATGAATATCTTTTTCCGAAAAAAAAATGAATTCTATTATTTGTTACAAATATATTGTCATTAGATTTTTTTCAAAACAGGAAAAGTTTTGAAGATAACGAGCCTATAACTATTTTTTGTAATCAATAGATTCACTTTCACCTTTTCAAAAATCTATTGATAAAAACGCAAATTTCTGGAATAAAAGTTATGAAAATCTTCAAATGATTATTTCCATTAATAGATGTTTCTGCCAACTCTCCTCCTTACATAAAGATTATTTTAATTGTGGCGACATTTGTTTAGGGTAACGGTTATCGTCTTAGGAAATGGAATCTGAGACTCGAGTTCAATTCCAGGAGAAGGCTGTTTGCGTTTCACTCCGCTCAATGCCCTTGAGAAAAGCATTTTCTCATCTGTCCTCTACTCAGCAATGGATAAATTGTGGGGCAGATGGGGTAAGGCTACCAGTCTTGGAAAAGGAAAAATCACTGCATTGAATGTTATTTAGGAGAATGTGTGGCGCTCTTGTGCGCCATTTTTCTATTACCGTCTCATCCAAAATTTGTGGATGGTCCTACGTAGGGCCTTTATTCATCGAGATTAACGAGAACGTCCATCACATACATACGTACACACACACACACACACACACATGTATAGGGTGATTGACAAATAACACCTACATCATAGGATGTTACTTTTCAGTCACACTATATCCATTCGTGTGTGTGTGTGTGTGTGTGTGTGTGTGTGTGTGCGTGCGTGCGCGCACACGCGCGTTCTCCGCTTAAAAATGGACCAGGTACCATATCTTGCTCGTGGCAGAGGGGTTGGGTGAAAACATATATTTGTTACGGCCAATCTAAGTGATTTCATTGGCGTAATGCTTAGAGTGTTCTTCTGTAGTCCGGGAGACAGGCGTTCAATCCTAGGTCGAGTCATAACAAAGACTCTTCGTTTTCTAACTTATATATATTTATATATATATAAGTTAGTATAGCGTTATCACAGAACCAACGTTTTTAAAGACTTCTTGGGTTGACATAGCTTAAACAAAGAAATCATACCTAATTCGAATATTTTACACACAGTTATATAGCTTCAAGCATTATTATAATACTTTTCAAACATATATATATAGATATATGTATGTATGTATGTGTGTGTGTGTGTGTGTGTAAGCATTATTATGTATAGATGATCTGAGTTTTTACTATGAACACAAGGTGGAGTTTTCAACGTCAATAAGAAATTTGAAAAAATTGTTAACTATAGATCCTATTCAAAATTTAATTTTACTATTAGGACAACATTTGCTATTTTCTTTATCATTGACATCACTTTGTTTTAAAGATTATATCATCCAAATACTTTTTTCTTTCTTTCGGCTCTTCAATAGAAGATTCAGTTTCGTTTAACCCTTTTAATATCCTTTCTCTTTTTCAGATGGAGTTCCGATCTGCAACCTTTCACAATATGTTAACTGCTATTTGCCGGAAAAAGGTAATTAGAAGTATTGTTATCATCATCAATAACATCGTTTTCACCAACACATTCTAATTCAATTATCAGTGATATTATCTCCTTAATTATACAATTTAAAAGAATTGCCATAAAAAACAAAATTGCATTCTAACGCTTATTTAGTTTTATTCTTTAAAAGAGCTGAGAGCCAGATTAGCCAAACCTTTTTAGATCATTAACTCCTCGATGGAATCCTTGATCCTTCATCAAATCCTACCACAAATGCATAATGAATAAATAAATATGCAGTTTCTACATACATAAGTAATCAAAATGAAGTGGAGGCACCTTTAGCGAAACGGTTATTGTCACAGGAAATGGAATCGATGAGCCGAGTTCAAATACCTGACGAAGCCATTTGCATTTCCCTTTGTGCTAATGTCCTTGGAAAAGACATGTATCAATCTGTTCTCTCCTAACTATAGGCAATTAGTGGGACAGGCTGGATTATCTAGCTTTGTTTAGACAACCGGCCATTGGCCTAGTGGTAGAGTGTTCGCCAATGGCCCGGGAGACTGAGGTTCAATCCCCAGTCGAGTCATACCAAAGACTCAAAAAATGGTACTTGATACCTCCTTGCTTAACACTCAGCATTATAAGGTACGTTTCAAGGGTAAACTGGAGCAGTCCAGGGAAAGGAGTAGCGCTCTCCCCTTACACCTCAGTGTAATAGCTTTTGAGTAGCTCTTGACAACGGTCGCCAATTATTTTAGACTCTGAATCCAAACCAGCTATACTCAGCAAAAAAATTGACCATACCAGTTACGGAGGATTTGGGTCAATGCATGACTAATCGAAAGTGTATACTAAACCAAACGTGTAGATAAATAGATACAATCGAACGGATAGGGGTTACGTAATAGGTTAGACGGAACAGTGAAAAATGTGACAGCGAATGAAGGAATCCATTGTCAAAGATATTGATAGATAGATTGATTGATAGATATGAAGAAACTAAAAAAGATAGATTGGTAGATAGATAGATATCCACTTTCCTCTCTTTCTATCTCTCTAGATAGATAGATAGATAGATAGATGGAAAAAGGAAAAATAGATAGATAGATAGATAGATAGATAGATATGAACATACGATTTTTTTAATTGAATGGTGCTTTTTAACAAAAGCCTTAATTTTTTTTAACTTAAAACACCAAAATCAAAGTAAATATTGATGTTCCCAATAGAATTTTTCAATTATTTTCCATTAATGTTTTTATAAGATATTAAAAGATATTCACGTTACTTTATCTTTTTAAAGATATTTGCCATAATAATATGAATTTTCCCTTTTTTTTTTTCACTTTTCAGAAAATATACTCGCTGCTGACCGTACTTGTCCATGTCCTTTACCTTGCAAAGTACTTTTGTTTGATCCGTCTGTTTCTCTAGCCACTCATTCAGACAACAAGATCAGAAAACTTCTGGCTAGCCAACAGATATCAAAGATCGAGAGGAAGTTTCTTGCTGCAAGGGAGGTAACTGAGAGAATGATCCCTACAAAGATGGAACGAATGCGTCGCTTGATTCTCGGTTTGAACAGTACCCTCAGAACAGTAAGCCACATGGTCGACAACGAACTCTTTGGCGCCATAAACGACCAACTCGACTCCATCGAGAATGTCACGAATGCAATCGAAACGCTCTACCAGGGACAAGCTTTCCTCTACGACTACCAAAAGTATATCGTCCAGAAAAATTTCGCTCGCGTTCGAGAGGCAATGCACGAACGTACATTCACATACGTCACCTTTAACTTCTTTAGTTTTGTTTACTCACTTGAAGATTGGATAAAGTCTCTGGCTGACGAAAAACACTCCTCTTTTCTGATTGGTCGAAAGGCGAATTATATCATCATTCGTGATATGATCAATGCTAAGATAGATAATATAAAAAAGGCTCTTGGGAACTTTACAGAGCTCCACGAATCCCTGATGACCGGAATTGGAGTGTTTAGGTACAAATATTTAGACGTACCCCGTTCTCATAACCAATTTGCCACCCCAACATCACTTTTAACAAAAAGGTTGAATCGGTCAGCTGAACATCATCATCGAATACCAAATGTTTTAAAACGGATGCTGGGTCAACTCCAGACATTTTATAGTATCCTAAACGATACTTGGGAGTCCAAAACATTTGACGAAGAACGATTTCATAATGTATCTCGTTTGTACTTCACCAGTTGCAAAACTTTTAACGGGGTTGCTAGTATATTTAAATCTCTGACAACAGAGTATGCGATCAGTGTTCTTGAAATCCGCAGGTCGTACCTAGATTTGCGGATGAAAACCTTCAGACAGGTTGCTTCTGACATGAAGGTCCTCTTAAGCAGTTTGCGGGAATTACTTGTTCATTTGCAGTCTAAATCGTTTCAGAATGTCCTACGTACATCGGAAAACATCAGTAACTATCTGCTGGACGTCAGCACGAGAAAGTTAGCCTTGGCCGATTTGCTGTTTGAAGAAACTCACATTAACGATATGATTCAGTTGAAACTTTTCTATGGAGAACTTCGTTACAGAGATATTACTATTCGGGACAAGTGGGACGAGCTGAGCAATGCTGCTGTTGCAGTATGGGAGAGGGTCTTGAGGGAGAAAGAAACCATGAGATATCATGAATTCACCAATAATACCCATTTACTCAGGAATATAAGCGAGGTAGAGGAAGAGATAAACGACGACTACATGGCTCGAAAGAATAGAGCAGATCTTGAGGTTATCATTGGCAAAGAAATGGAAGCCCTCTTTATGTGGCATCAGGAAATTCTCGAAGAAGTCAAGAAGTTCAAGGAATCTACACAGATGAATGAGAAATTTGTCGCGTAAGTTTCTGTTTTCTCTCTCTCTATCAATCTATCTATCTCGCACACACAAAGAGACTCATACTGAAGACATATCAAGGGAGAATCAAAAGAGGAACACCTTAATTTTATTAACTGGATTTATTTATTCTTTAAGAAAAACAGGTCTAAAAATTATCTGTATATTCTTTCGCGAGTTATTTACGCTAGTTTTACGGTATTTGTTCTCATTTTAAGGCATTTTAAAGTATTATGAACAGATTACTTCAAAAACTAGGTTACATCAGCACGGTTTCCTCTCTCTCTCTCTCTCTCTCTCTCTCTCTCTCTCTCTCTCTCTCTCTCTATCTATCTATCTATCTATCTATCACACACACACACACACACACACACGGACCCATACTGAAGACATATCAAGGGAGAATCAAAAGAGAAACAACATAATTTTATTAACTGCGTTTATTTATTCTTTAAAAACTAGGTTACATCAGTACGGTTTCTTGTCTCTCTGTCTGCATCCGTTTCTATAAGCCATCTTACTTAGTAATTTCTCTCGATGATATTCAGTGTCTGCAAAGAGCTTATGGGTGTAAGTTTTTGCTGGTCAGCCTACACTGGTGTGTCCATACGTAGGAGTCAATTTGAGAGCGTCGTTTATGTGTTTGTACTTTACAAGCCGTCTCCAACACGTGTTACTCATCTTACTTAGATGGTTGGCAAGATGTGAGGTAAATGGCCGTACAACTGCTGTTTTGTAGGAGGCTGCTCCCAGTATTTGGTGTAAATAGTACGGACGCAGCTACAGCTGATGAAAAATTCCCATTTTATTTTGTCGCTGGTAATCTATGTTTTTCTTATGCATATGTTAACAACCCTTTCAGTGAATGAGATATTACTACCAAGATATATTAACTGATCTGCGAATTTCAGAGGCTTGCTATCTTGATTAAAACACATTGGCTTTGTTTTTTCTCAGTTCAAATTGAGGCCAATGCCTCTTGCTGCCTGTTCCAATCAATGAAGCAGAGATTCGGCTTGTGTGGGTGTATTTGCACGAATCACTAGATCATCTGCATAATCTGCATCAATAATAGTTTCTGCGGGTTATCGTCTGCTTCTTCCCTTTTTATGCGAAACTATTTTCTTTCATTAAATCTATCGACGTTCGCAGAACATAATCAAGGCACATTATCAATAGAAACTCTCCTTGCAAGACTCCATCAACAATCATACCCTATACCACGTCCTTAATTAGTTCCAAAAGCTATGGGGTAAGCCGGTTTTGACCGAAATCCGGGCGTAACACCTTAAAAATGCATTAGAATATGAGGAAACACCGTAAAACTAGGGAACATAACGTGCGAAAAAATATAAAATATATTTTTTTGTCATACCTTTTAAAGAACATATTCATTTACCAACCCCTCTGCAAGGACAGGATGTGACACAAGGTCAATTTTTAGCGGAGTTTAACAGGTTTTGATTCAGAGTTTTCCTTCTCCTTGATTGGTTGCCATACCAAGGTTAAAGAACCCGGTCTGTCCTACTATTTACCCATAGCAGAATAATCGGATTCATGCTTTTCCCAAGAGTATTAGTGCCAAGTGAAATGTAATCAGCCTCGTCAAGGATTTGAACTTGAGTCACGGTGTCCATTTTCTACGACGATAACCATTGCACCATGAGCAGAGAATATTGCTTAAAGAATAAGTAACACAGTTAATAAAATAATGTTATTTATCTTTTGTTTTTCCTTTTAGAATTCCTTCAGTCTGACAACAAACAACATACAATTAGCATAAACAGCATGTGGAAGAATATAGCTCTTGTTAAGGCAGTAAATAATATTCTAATCTTAATTTGTAAAGAATAACTAATAAAATCTATAAAAATATCATGGCGCACATTTGTTTGAAATTTTTCAATGTAAATATTCACGACCAACTAGTAAATACGGCTCCGCATGTTACATTAACAAGCTAATTCCTAAGAGCCCGATATAACGTAAAAATTTAAAAAAAACAGGAAGGTACGCACCCACCTTCAAAAGTGCAGAAATACTGACAGTCGCATGCTAGAACGTCAGAACCATGCTTGATGCAGCTCACAGCAACCGACCTGAACGTCGCTCAGCTCTGATTGCACATGAATTGTCCAGGTTATATGTCGACATTGCTACCCTTAGCGAGGTCCACTTCCCAGAAGGCAGTCTCCGAGAGCATGGCGCTACATACACCCTCTTCTGGTCAGGAAAACCTACAACAGAGGGGTTCCTTTCATGGTCAGCACCTCCATCGCCTTCAGGCTGGAAAATTTACCAACTGGTCATTCCGACTGCATGAAGTTCATGCATCTTCCTCTGAAAAATAAGTGATATGCCACTCTTTTCAGTGTGTACGCTCCAACTCTTCGAGCTGAACCTGCAGAAAAAGACAAGTTCTACTCGGAGCTCTGCAGCTGTCTCCCAAGCACCCCTGCAGACGATAAGGTGATAATCCTTGGTGATTTCAATGCTAGAGTGGGCCAAGATTCATGTTCCTAGAAAAGAGTACATGGAAGACACGGAATCGGTAACTGCAACGACAATGGGTGCTTACTGCTGGAACTTTGCACTGAGCAGCAACTTGTCATCACCAACACAATCTTCCAGCAAAAGCACAGATGTAAAACAACCTGGATGCATCATCGGTCCAAACAATGGCACCTAATTGACTTTGATCTCGTGCACAAGCGTGACCTCAAGGACTTCATTCACACCAAAGTGATACCCAGTGCAGAATGCCACCCTGACCATCGCCTAGTGCGCTGCAAACTTAGGCTGCACTTCAAACCTAAACCAAGAAAGGGAGGTCCCCCCAAGAAAAAGTTCAATCTGAACAAACTTCAGTCAGCTGAAGCGAAAGCTGACTTTCAATCAGGCCTACAGTCCAAGTTTGAAAACAGCGACTGCCCAGAAGACACTTCTCCTGAAACACTGGAGAGTGTCATCCTGCAGACATCTGAAGAGGTTATGGCTTTTACCACCAAGAAGAGCAAAGACTAGTTCGACGAGAACAACCAAGAGATTCTGGTACTGCTAGCGAAGAAGAGATCATCCCACCAAGCCCACCTGGCTCAGCCGTCATGTCCTGTGAGGAGGTCTGCCTTCCGTCTCATTTGGAGCATCGTCCAGCGCAAGCTTTGAGAGATCCAAAATGAGTGGTGGACCAATCTTGCAAAGAGAACTCAGCAATATTCAGACCTAGATCTCTACAGAGGCTTCTACAAAGCCCTCAAGGCAGTGTATGGCCCGACTCACCGGTCCAGAGTCCCTTGCGCAGTGCAGATGGGCAAGTACTTTTTACTGAAAAAGTCTCCATTCTGAGTCGTTGGTCTGAGTACTTCCAATCCCTCTTTAGCGCTGACCATGTCGTCCAGGACCCAGCAGTTCTCCGTGTTCCCTAGCAACAATTCAAAGCATGATTGGATGAATTACCTTCTGTAAAAGAAATTACCAAAGTCATAGAGCAGTTAAGGAGTGGGAAGGCAGCGGTAGAGCGTTGGAAAGGAGGACCAGTATTACACAGTAATCTTCACGAACTCCTTGTCTGTTGTTTGGAGCAGGATAAACTTCCAATTGATTTCTGCGATGCAATAATCGTCACCTTGTACAAAAACAAGGGAGAAAAGTCTTATTGCTCCAACTATTGGGTGATCACTCTGCTCTCCATCGCTGGAAAAACCCTTGCTCGTGTGCTCCTAAACAGATTGGTACCCACCATCGCTGAAGACCATCTACCAGAAACTCAGTGTGGATTCAGAGCCAACAGGGGCACCACAGACATGGTGTTCGTCCTCAGACAGCTCCAAGAGAAATGCAATGAGCAGAAAAAAGGACTGTGTGTAGCGTTTGTGGACCTGACAAAAGCATTTGACACAGTGAGCAGAAATGAATTTTGGATGATCATCGAGCGCTTTGGCTGCCTCCACTAAGTTACTCAGCATGGTTATACAACAGCACAAATACTAGCGCGGCCATCATTCCCCATCGTAAACGGTGTGAAACAAATAAACTTAAGGATATAGATGCGAAATCTGACAAGAAAATAATGAGTGATAATTTTTATTTTTCAGATTTGTAAACCTGACTGAAACTCCGCAGACCTACGGGTCTTTTTTTTTTTTTTTTGCAGTGGGGGGAATGTTTTTATTGTTGTTTTGGGTTTATTTGTTTGGTTGGTTTGTTTGTTGTTTTTGTTTTTTTTGGGGGGTGGGGGGTTGTTTTGTTCTTTTTTGGTGGGATCAAACTTCTTGTGATATCGTCATCTACATATTCTTTTTATGCCATAGTCAGTTCAATAATTATAATCTCTCTCTCTCTCTGTGTGTGTGTGTGTGTGTGTGAAATTAAACAGAAGGGAATTTATTTATTGATTACATAAATCTTTTTTCGTTTTTTTTTGTTTTTTTTTTGAAATTTCAGAGTCAACCTACTGGATTTAGGAATTTTCTACAAACAACTCAGCTATGAAATAATCACTGATCAAGCAGCATATGGCATATTCGCACTGTTTTGTAAGTTCAAAAAATTTCCTTCAGGATACACAAACATATGAACGCACTTGTGCCCCAAAGGAAAGCAAAGATATATTTTAAGAAAATAGGGAATTTGTTTTTGTCACTGAATTTTGTTCTTGGGAAATTATTCCGAGCGGGCACACAATCACACGTTTGTTTGAACATTTATTCTAGTCATATAAATACGAATTGTTTAAAATAGCCTTACGATGAATTTCATTTATGCCTGCATAAGCTCTATTCTTTGTTCATTACTATACAGCGAATTATTTCCACGTGGCTTGGTTTTCTGGGTTAAGGCTTACAGCATATCAACCCTTAATAGCTTTTTATGCCAAAGTCCTTTTTACAATCATCGTCTCCAATTATACACTGTATAAAAATGTATCTTCACAATCAATTTAAACAAGTAAATATTTCATAATTTATTGCAATATCGATGTTTTAGAGCCATTGTATTAATGAAGTTCACAATTATGGTGTTTATGAAGGGTTTATTTGTGGTTGTAGTGAATTGTTCATTTGTTTGGAGATTCCGAGTTTCGTATCTGACTCCTTTTCTTCTTGTTACCCCATTCACCTGTTATCTTTTTTGTCTGTCGAAACTGCAAAAGGAATTAAGGTCGGAAGGAAAAAGACAGGGACGCCTTTAGACTCAAGCATTATTTCGGGTTTTTACGACTATTCTGTGGTCTGAAATGTTTTCCTAAACCAGTAGAAATAATCGCATTTCCCAGAAAAAGCGTTGAAGTATATTATAGAATCATTTTCGGCAATTACAAGTTCAAGGGTTTGTCGTCTGCTCAGTTGGTATGTTTAACAGAGGTTGCCACAAGTAGGAGAGGCAGCTAGCCGTGAAGCTTCAAGACCAAGCCAGGACACGCGCTCCCCACCTGCAGCCGAGGGGAAAAAGGTCCGTCCAGTCGAGGTGATAAAAACCTAAATGGGGAAGAATCTCTCTTTGGCGCTAGGAAGGCACTCTTTTTAGGCTTGTGCTGATTTAGCTTTCTGTCAGAGGCCTCCTGGGAAACTGTTACTTTTTGCATTTAAATTTTTTTTTTTATCCCTACACAATCATTTTGTGCTCTGTCGACTAGGTCTTGAATAGATATAGATATGACATTAAACTGCATCTGTAATGAGACTTTCTTTCCAATCTGAATGATAGGGAGGCATACGTTGTTTCATAAATATAATAAACTCTAATAAAACTTCATATAAAGTATTGTTCTCAGGCCTGGGCTCTAGTGTCCAGAAATGGAATTTCGAGTGTAACATTGAAATTCGAAAGCATACTAAGAACAGTGACAAAAGAATAAAAGATTTAAGTGTGAGATTAGAGAAATAAGGATTGACTACTTTGGATTACTACTTTGCTGGGTAATACTAAAGAAGTAATGACAAAGTTATAAGCTACGTTCTATTATGGACTCCTACACATGGACATACCAGTATTGGCCGATCAGCAAAAACTTACATCAGTGTTGTGGGGGACACTTGATGCAGTCAGGAGGACCTTCCACGAGGAATAGACGATAGAGATGGATGGATAGAGAAAAATTCGGAAAACTCTGTACCATCAAGATGATTCGAAGATGATTTGTCACTAGAAACCATGTAACGGACGGCGAGAGAATAAGTCAGAAAACTCCGTACCATCAAGATGATTCGAAGATTATTTGTCACGAGAAACCATGTAACAGATGGATAGAGAATAAGTCAGAAAACTCTGTACCATCAAGATGATTTGAAGATGATTTGTCGCTACAAACCATGTAACGGACGGATAGAGAATAAGTCAGAAAACTCCGTACCATCAAGATTATTTGTCATTAGAAACCATGTAACAGATGGATAGAGAATAAGTCAGAAAACTCCGTACCATCAAGATGATTTGTCACTAGAAACCATGTCACGGACGGATAGAGAATAAGTCAGAAAACTCCGTACCATCAATATGACTCGAAGATTATGTTGTTCAATCTAGCTCACAATCAATTTTAAACATTACCTTAAACAGATTTTTTTTACTCATAGATTGGACCCTAATAGGTACTGCCACGCTGAGTTAGTAGGGACCTGAAAATAATTGCAACGAAGAGGTAACTCTGCCCCACATCAGAGCTCAAGAACTGAAGCCTCGCAATCGAATGTAGAAAAGTTTCATATTTAGAAGGCCGAAAGAATATTAAAAAATTCGAAGATAAAAGACATGACGATCAGAAAAATGTTAAAAAATTAATCCAATTATTTTCTTGACCGACCGCGTACGTTAAACCGTTTGGCATTCTCCTGATCATATGATTGATTGATTTATTTTAACGGGATGTCAACTCATCTCGGACTATTTTATGCACAGATTTTAGGGAATTGTTTTCATTGCATATTTACATTTTTTCGTTAAGTTTCTTGTTTTTTAGACAGTTTTATGATATCAAGTTTTCTTATCTAATGCAAAAGATTTGCAAATCGATCTATTTGATCCATAGACTCTAACACTCTGACCTGGAGCGGTCACAGTGAAACTGGGAATAAAGGCAACGAATGGGTACTCCACACTCACCAGATCTTCAGAACTGGAATCTCACTATTAGATGCAGTTTAGTATCATACTCAGAACACCTTTTGGGGGGAGGGGTTCTTACCCCCTCTGAAAGGGAAACAGTCAGCGTATTCTTAGCCTCACCGACGGGGTGGTCTATAAAGGATAGATAGACAAACTCTTTCTCAATTATCCATATATGTTTATTTTTGTCATCTATTTTTGCAGGTGACATCGGTGGTACAATGGGACTTCTTTTGGGCGCCAGTGTGCTGACTCTCTCTGAAGTAATCGAATTGGCTGTTGTCTCTTCTGTCCTCGGTCTGTGCAAAAAGCTCCGCGCTTGTTTTCAAGATGGAACATTACGAGGACAAAAAGTCGCTGAACTTTAAGACTCCAAGAAACCAGAAAGACTCCAGGGGAAGAAAATAATTTCTTTTGATGGATACCTGCCCTTGGCACATGTCAACATATATAATGATGTCAATTCTGTCAAACGAGTTGGGAAAATTTTAACAAATGTAATATTCGCATCATTAAACAGAAACACAAATACACACACATACACACACACATATATATATATATATATATATATATATATATATATATATGTAAACAGACTGAAATAGAGACATGAAGATATATATATATATATATATGTAAACAGACTGAAATAGAGACATGAAGATATATATATATATATATATATATATATATATATATATATATATGTAAACAGACTGAAATAGAGACATGAAGATATATATATATATATATATGTAAACAGACTGAAATAGAGACATGAAGATATATATATATATAAACAGACTGAAATAGAGACATGAAGATATATATATATATATATATATATGTAAACAGACTGAAATAGAGACATAAAGATAGATAGATAGATATATATATATATGTAAACAGACTGAAATAGAGACATGAAGATATATATATATATATATATATGTAAACAGACTGAAATAGAGACATGAAGATATATATATATATATATATATATATATATATATATATATATATATATATATATATATGAAAAAGCACGTGGAAAGAGATAGGGAGAGGAAATGAGATTGGAAGATGAGATAGGTATGTATTAATATATAGATAAGTATGAACAGACATAGAGATATGAATTGGTTGGTAGATGATTGCCTGTATTGTTATGAATATTCTAACGTACGAAAGATAGAGAAGAAATTACAAATAGATTGAGAAGCACGCGTCCTGTTTTATCGTCGTACGAAATGGAATCGGCGACCAGAGTTCAAATCCTAGACGAAGCCCTTTATTTTTCACTCCGCGCTTATGTCCTTGGAAAAAGCGTGAATCAATATATTCTTCCTACAGTTATGAGTAAATGATAGGGCAGACTGGGTTCTTTAGCCTGGGTAAGGCAACCAGTCTAGGAGAAGGAAAACTCTAAATTCAAACCAGCTTTGCTCTGCTTCTTTTTTTCTTTTTTGAGTTGACCTTGTGTCACATCCTGATTATGCAAATGGGTTAGGTAAATACATACAATACCTATTTCGCTATCAGAATGCTTAACATATTTCCTCTTGTTACCAGATATCAATATTCATATTCCTGTTTATTACTTACCGTAGATTCCAACCGGAAATTCTAACCGTAGATCTTAGCAACGTCAGCATATAATTTTATTCTTTTCTTGTCTAATATAAAACTTCGCTTAAAGAAAACTGTTGGGGGCATCTGTTTTTCCCCGGTTTTTTTTGGGTGGGGGCTTTTACTTATTCAAATTACCTACATCAAATACTGTTTGCATTTGGAGGTCATTATTAAACAAAACTGAAGAAATATCAGTGGAAGGTGTCCTCGTAGCTTAATAGCTAAAGTGTTGGACTACAGCCTCGAAGTAAGTGAGTTCGAACTCCAGTCGTATTATTATGTTCACTTTCCGACTAATACCCCTGTATTTCCCCCCACCCAGCTATGGGTTAAATAGTATCACTGCTATTCTTCTACAAGGATGGCTTTAGAATTAAATATCCCACGAAGGTTGATATGCCATCGAACAAAGAAATCAGACCAAACCAATTTTTTTCGTCTCCTGGAACCAAGAGACAACCTCTTCGTTTCCTAAACTTTTTCTTCGAAAACCTTATCGAGGTCAGTTTTCAAGAGACCCACAACGTTACAATATATTCAACGTTACAATATATACGTACAGATTGGTATGAACAAAGAGGGGTAAAGGCATGAAACTAATTTTTAATAGAAATATCAATTTTACTCGGGATTGGGGATACTGTACATGTTTTAAAGGACACGTTGAAATACATTGCCTATCAATAAAGCTGCACAGATATGTACACAGTCTAGAACCAAATATAAATTTGGAGGTGTCTGTGGTCTAATGGATATCGTCGTAGGAAATGGACACGATGACACGAGTTCAAATCCTGGACGAGGTTGATTGCATTTCACATTGCACTAATATTTTTGGGAAAGGTATAATTCCAATTATTCTCCCTCCAGCTATGGGTAAATAGTAGGGCGGACTGGGTTCTCTTGCCTTGGCTAGGCAGCCAGTCTAGGAAAAAGAAAACTGAATTAAAACCCGTTAAAACTCCGCATAAAAATTGACCTTGTGTCACATCCTGCCCGTGTGGAGGGGTTGGTAAATACATACAACCAAATCTAAAATTTAAACTTATAAATTGATATAGTGTTTTATCATTATCCTCAAGTCGTGCCGACAGCACAGACTTCTTTTGTCTCTCTCTAGCGACCCGTCCCTATTGGCCATCGCACAGAACTGGTAATAGCAAATTTTTGCTGGTCAGCCAACACTAGCGAGTCCATCTGTAATCGTCCATTGGAAAAATGCTGCTTATTAGTTCGTACTTACTTCGCCTGTAGTTCCCAGTATATCATGTTCGTGTTACTTAAGTGGTTTGTGAGATGGGATATAAGTAGCCATGCAACGGCCGTTTTATGGATTTTTCGGAGAAATCAGATTTCCATAACCTGTCAATAACAGTGCACACCATTCTTACACGTAATATTAACATCACTTTCAGTAAATGTGATATTGCTACCGACGTATATGAACTGGTCTGCCGACTTCAAAGTTGATTTTAACGGAATGTCAACTCATCACGGGCTATTTTATGCCCAGATTTAGGGAATTGCTTTCATTGCATATTTTTACATTTTTTGTTAAGTGTCCAGCTGTAATCGTCCATTGGAAAATGCTGCTTATTAGTTTGTACTTACTTCGCCTGTATATATTATATTCGTGTTACTTAAATGGTTTGTGAGATGGGATACAAGTGGCCATGCAACGGCCGTTTTATGGATTTTGTCGGAGAAATCAGATTTCCATAACCTGTCAATAACAGTGCATACCATTCTTATACGTAATATTAACATCACTTTCAGTAAATGTCATATTGCTACCGACGTATATAAACTGGTCTGTCGATTTCAAAGTTGATTTTAACGGAATGTCAACTCATCTCGGGCTATTTTATGCCCAGAGTTTAGGGAATTGCTTTCATTGCATATTTTTACATTTTTTATGTTTCTTGTTTTTCTTTTTAAATAATTGATGACGGTATCAATTGAAGAGGAAAACGTTGAACGTTGTACTTGGTAATTTAGAAGATCACAGGTTCCCCACATGTTTTTTATATATCTTAGTTTTAAAGTCAATCGCAATTGACGAGTCCTTTTACTACAGTATTTACTTGTATACACATCTATACACATCAGTCGGCTTCACCTGTTAAAAAAAGTTTTACCTTGCAAAATGGACAACTGTCTATTAACTAAGGAATAATCGTCAAATTTTATGTCAGATTTAACATGATATAAAGTGATATTTTTATGTTAACGTGGTACAATAGCAACAGAATTTCTTATTGAGCAATTTGATCAATACAAAGACAGCTTTTATTTTATATAAGTTGATAAATCCTCGCGAAAAAAAAAATATTTTGGCGTTGTGCCTGTTTATCGTTGCAATAAAAAGTGAGACGAATAAGTTTGTGATCAGTTCACAGAATATAAAATCCTACACGTAGGGTGGGTTTACAACAAGTAGTTGTAATCCTTTTGTTGCTGCAGTCTATTACAATTTTCAGTAGTTCCCTGTTCCGTATTTTAAAAAAAAAATTACTTTGAAATTTTTTTATTACTTGGAATATTCAGACCATCGTCTTCATCTTCTTTATTGTTCTCACAACGTTTTCAGCCGATAAGTCCAGCAAAACACATGGTGCAGTGGATAAGATGTTGAGTTGGAAAGTACTCCTGAGTGAAATCATCTGGTGGTTGCAGGTTCAATCCCAACTACAGGCAAGATAACAAAGAATACTTACTATAGCTTAATGCTTGTATCCGGTCATGATTAACGAAATTATAACAATGTATACCCGTAGATTAAATAAAGGGTTCAGTTCGAGGATCCCTTTGGGCTTCAGAGTTCGTCATGAAACACCTGAAGAAGGCCGAAGAACATATCGGCCGAAACATTGTGAGTAATACGATGAAGACAATAGTCCGAATATTCCAAGAGATAAAGATCTAGCTTTATCTAAGAAATTTAGAAAAATACTTTTCAACCTTCAAATTATCCTAAAGTGTTTTATAATCAATGTTAATACGAGGCTAAGTCAAATTTTTTTGCAGTATTTTGGTAATATGAGACACAATTCAGCAACACCAGATGTTTTTGTCGAGGTCATTAAAGTGACGAACCACACTCGACTGTGAGATGCCAAACTTGCCTAATACTCTTCGAGCGCTATTCACCAGATTTACCGCTATGAATTGGAGCACAGCTTCGGAATTCAGAGTTTGAAGCCAATCTCACCATGCCTGATCGTCGAGATTTTTTCAACCCGAGTGAAATTTCTTGAACCATCAGATTACAGTATTTTGTTCAACTGTGGCTTCACCTTTCGCACGACAAATGTTATAGGTTGCTTTCGCAGTTTAATCGCCCTCTTCAAACTCGTAAAGCATAACTTGCTGAAGAAGACTACGTTACAAGTTTCTCAGTGTGTCTTTCAAATCACACACGGAGTGGAGCAATGCACAATGTCCCACCGAACCAACTATCATAATATCACCATCCACAGCAGGCTTGAAGTGTTTCGGTTACATAAAGTACGCGCCTCAAAGAAGTAAATACTAAAATATTGCAAAACTTTTGACTCACCTTAAAATCATGAACTGGTCTTATAAAGAATAAAAATAACATTTTGTGAATCGAATCAATAAATTTCCTGTCTTGTTTTTGCTTCTTGTGTGGTACAATATTGTGTATTTATGAGCGTTTATATATATATATATATATATATATATATATATATATATAAAGAGAGAGAGAGAGATGTGTTGTATAGTTATTTAAACGTTCATGCATCACAACGACACAACATCAAAGACAGACGCATGATAAAGACGCAAGAAGACTTCTTTAGAAAAATATTCACCTCTCACTTTATTGCAAGGGTTCGAAAGGGTTGTTCAAGGTTTGCATGTGAGAGGGTGCTGGAGACCGAACATAAACTTCATATTTTGACCCCACTGTTATGACCGTCACGTTGTGTCTTTCTTGTTCTCTTAGATGCTCAACCAGAGGTCTTGGGGTCCACTCCATCAGCTTTTCCGAGAGCCCCCTCGGTCGGGTGTGGCCTTCCCTACATCTGGTCTCTACTGTCTGGAAGTCTGCTGGCAACTGCCTCGGGGGTTTTCCGAGTGCCCCCTCGGTCGGGTGTGGCCTTCCCTACCACATCTGGTCTCTAGGAGTCTGGAATTCTACTGGCAACTGCATCGGGGGTTTCCGAGGTCCCCCTCGGTCGGGTGTGGCCTTCCCTACCACATCTCGTCTCTAACTCTTTGTTGGCAATTGCCCTGGGACCCAAACTCAACTGAGTTAAATAATAACTCAACGCCCACACGATCGCCTACTGGATCTTTGAATCGGATGTTTAATCGTCATCAAGCGGAAATAACTGTCATGCAGTTCAGAGGTTACTCTCTTCCGGTGCATCACTGTTAGTGGCACAATGAGACCTTCACCTTGTCCCATATCATTAGCCTTAATCCGGCCACGCGATCTCTTTCGATTACTGGCCATTGGAATGTGTCACTTCCTTCCAGTGTATCACTTTGGAATAGTATTTTTGGGCCGGGTCGAAGGTCAAAATATTACAGATGTATGTTTGTGGGTCTCTGTTGTCGTGGGTGGCCAGCAAAATTATCATCAGCATCTTTGAAGCAGTGTCAGATTCTGGAGGGTCTTCCTTTGTTTATTTTGCCGCGAAGACCACACAAAGAACCTGCAAGACCGGAAGTAAGTGAAAAAAGGATTAAGGGCGTTGGTCTGTTAGGAGTGAGACTCCGGCAGTAAGACAGTCGCGCGGTGAGGACAGAGACACAGGTAGAGAAGGGTCTCGTAGAGTCAGAAGGCATCACGAGGTCAGTTAAGATGATGACCCAGCATTTTGGGATTTTTTTAGGATTTTCTCCGAATTCTTGCAATAGCCATAAATACACGCAGAATGCCAAAAAAAAAGTGCCAGACTTCACCTTCTTACGTTTTGTTTTCCTTAAATTCGTGTTTTTTCTTCCTTACCCCACCCCTGTTTTATATTGTTACTTTTTGTTTGCAGTATGAGCTAGAATATTCTAAAAGATAAAAATTGGAACTTTGTAGCTGTTTAAACTTCCAGCTTTTTGCCTTGTTTCTGTGGTAATCAGTATCAGTCAACATAATTTAAGTGTTTTGACAATTGTTGATTTTAGTTTCAAATGACTGCCATTTCTGCTGTATGTACTTTTTTATTTCTTGTAGATAAATTATATAGATATTTTACATGAGAAGCAAGAAAGAGAGTATGATGATGTAAACTTATACTTATATACTGTCATACATGGTGATTGCTCCTTTTCGACAGAATATTGCCATTTCTTCATTGATCATTACACATAGGTTACTTATCAATCCAGACTACATGCCGCAGGACTTTGATGAGATATCTGCACAGAACAACAACAACACATGTACTTGGGCAACACATATACCACCGTCTAAGTATCCACAGGTAGAATCCAATGACAAGCAACGCAAGATGATTGGTTGCTACATCAACCGTAGGTTTTCCAGAGTTCCCTTCTCATCAGGTATCATCTATTTTAATATCAGAATATTTGAACTCTTCAGCCATCAACTTAAATTCGGCACTGTCCAGGGAATATACTGAGCAGATATTTCCACTTAAAATTATTTTCAGATATACGTGGTGCTTTCAATAAGTTTCCAGACTCTTTTTGTACAGGCATTTAAAATTGTCGTAGACTCTTGAAAATTCAGTATGTTATTGTTATACATCTTATAAGATGACTGACCAATTCTTATGATTTCACGTTCAAATGAGCAGCTACAGCAGCAATTGGAATACACCCTAGTAAAGCCTGATTATCACAGCTGGGGAATTTCAAAAATGCAATCTGGACATGAGGACACTTTAGAAGAACGATATGCAATAAAATTCTGTTTTAAACTTGGAAAAAAAGCCACAGAAACGTATGGAATGCGTCAAACTGCTTTTCGACCATCTTGCATGAATCGAGCTTCAGTTTTTGAGTGGCATAAGAGATTCATGGAAAGAAGGGAGTCTGTGAGGGAAATGAGAGGTGTGAGAGGAGTAAGGAAGTCAGAACACCAGAGTTTATTGGCCAAAGGGTTAGGATTAGGGTTACTATACTGAGGTTTTAAGGGAGTTGAGGGAGAGATTCCGTCGGAAGAGGCCAGCACTCTTCAAATCGGGTCAGTGGCATTTCCACCAGGACAATGCACCAGTCCACAACTCCACCCTCGTCACAGACTATTTGACGAAGATGGGCATGAAGACAGTTCCTCAGCCTCCCTATAGTTGAGACCTTGGTCCCTGTGACTTTTGCTTATTCCCTAAGCTCAGAGGCTGTCGTTATGAGACAATTGAGGAGAGGAAAGGGGCTGTGACGAAGGTCATTGACACGCTCACATAAGAGGACTTCAGGGGGCTTTCCAGAAGTTGTTGGAACGGTACAAGTACATTACAGCCGGAGGAGATTACTTCGAAGGGGACTAGAGTTTCATGTGTGTACTATCAATAAAAGTGCCCATACGAAAACAGTCTGGAAACTTATTTAATGATCCTAGTATTTAGCTAATGTCCACTGAAAGAATATTTGCTTTCTTAAGAATCCCACTAAAATACATATATATATATATATATATATATATATATAATGATTGCTCCATCTTCACAGATTATTGCCATCTCCGATTCTCCGGCATCGTCTAGGTTGAAGAATTCTTTTCGACTGTGCCATGACCTTTGAAATTGGGGTAGTCCCCGTGTCGTAATGGCCAAAGTGCTGGACTGCAGCCTCGAATTAAGTGAATTCGAACTCCGGTCGCTCTATTACGTTCACTTTGGGACTTATACCCTTGGTGTTGCATAGCCACATAATACATATGCAACTAAACACATATATGTGCATAAACACAACGACACAATGAAGACGAGCGACACGGTCTTTTAGAAAAATATACCTCTCACTTTATTAGAAAGGGTTGCGTGTGAGAGGGACTTGGAGACCGAACAGAACTGCAACATATTGACCCCCACTCTTATGGCCATCAATGTTTCTTTCCCGTTTTACTGATGCTGCTCAACCGGAGGCCGGGGGGCCCACTCTACTGGGTGCTGACTTCCTCTACCGCATCTTGTCACTAACGGGTTTGGTCTCCAAAAGTAACTGACTTCCTGTCTTCTTCGAGTTATATAATAGTTCAATCGCCCACTCAATATCTCCCCATAACTGGTCATCGGAATGTGTCACTTCCGCCGTCTTTGGAATGGCATGTTTGATCGTCATCAAGCGGAAATAACTGTCATGGAGTTCACAGGTCACTCTCTTCCGGTGCATCAGTCTATGACTGTCAGCCAAGCCCGCCTACGCGATTTCTTCCCATAACTGGCCATCGGAATGTGTCACTTCCGCCGTCTTTGGAATGGCATATTTGGCCGGGTCGGAGGTCAATATACAACATTGGGAAAGGGATTGAACCCCTTTTATCCCCAACTATGTGTTAAACAGTATCACTATTGTTACTCAACATAAATAGGTTTAGCATTAAATAACCAATGAAGGTTGACATGTCATTAAACAAAGCAACCAAATCAAACTGAACTTTTTAAACCACTAGTAGAATTGCAAACATTAAAACTGAGATGACCGGTAAACGAACTGATAAATGTAGAACTTACGTGATTCGGTTACTGAGAAAGATTTTGTGTGTGTGTTGGCACAAAGTGTCTTTTCAAGCCATAGATTTGCAGACTATACTGCAAATGGCGCAAATGGTATCACCAAGCCTCAAAGTACGTGCACCATATTCACATCTCTCATGAGACTTCGTTTGATTGAGGTACTCTGTCTAAGAGGGAAGAACATGATCATAAACATATGCATGTACTTATGTATGTAAATTCGTATGCATGTTCATATGTATATACGCATGTATATATATATATATATATATATACTATGTATGTACGTATATATATATATATATATATATATATATATATATACTTTGTATGTACGTATATATATATATACTATGTATGTACGTATATATATATATATATATATATATACTATGTATGTACGTATATATATATATATATATATATATATATATACTATGTATGTACGTATATATATATATATATATACTATGTATGTACGTATATATATATATATATATACTATGTATGTACGTATATATATATATATATATATATATATATATATATATATACTATGTATGTACGTATATATATATATATATATATATACTATGTATGTACGTATATATATATATATATATATATACTATGTATGTACGTATATATATATATATATATATATACTATGTATGTACGTATATATATATATATATACTATGTATGTACGTATATATATATATATATATACTATGTATGTACGTATATATATATATATATATACTATGTATGTACGTATATATATATATATATATATATATACTATGTATGTACGTATATATATATATATATATATATACTATGTATGTACGTATATATATATATATATATATATATATATATATATACTATGTCTATTATGGGTTCTATGCTGTTTCGTAGTAGGGCATTGTAGATTTTGGCTGCTATGGATGTAAGTGTTATCCCTCGGTAGTTCTTGGCTAGTCCGAGGTCGCCTTTTTTAGGGAATGGAAGGATGCATCCCTTCGTCCATCTCTCTATCCTATTTTGACTATAGACTGCGTTGCATTGCCGGAGCAGTATATCGTCGAATTGTCTAGTCTTCCACACTTCTGGGGGGATCTCGTCTAGCCCTGCCGCTTTCCTATTTTTAATTCTTCTGAGAACTGAGTCGAGTTCTTCTTTGGTGAAAGGACCTAGTTTTACGTCTAATTGCTTGCTAATAATTCTGGTGATCGGTTCATCCGTTATTTCCGGTGGGTTTCCTAGTAGATTTTTGAAATGCTGTTCCCACAGTTTTACTCTTTCTTGTTGGCTTGCAGCTTTCAATTTTGCTTTGGCTGTGCTCTTCCTTCCACTTACTTCGTTTATTGTTTGCCAGGCTATCCTGGATTGTCTGTCTTCCACCGAGTCTCTAATCTTATCTATCTGATTTTGTATGTATTCTGCCTGTTCTTTTAGGTATATTCCTGTTAATTGATGTTGTGCCTTTTCTAGTTCTCGTGCATTTGTGTTTGTTGGGTTCTTTTGATAGCTTTTGGAGGCAGTCTTCACAAGTGTACGTTTTTCTTTAACCGCTAGCGTTTCCCAAGGGGCTCTATATTTAGTTCTAGGTTTTGTTGGAATACACTTTGCTGCCGCCTCAAGGTGTGCTTCTACAAAATTTTCATATTCGTCATTTGGGGTACCTATTTCTGCCTTCTCTTGTAGTGCTTCGAATCTGTTTCTTAATTCCAATGCATATTTATCTCTAATATCTCTGTTGTTGAGTAGGGCCCAGTCATAGTGCTTGGTTGTCGCTTTACGTGTGGCGTTTTTTCGTAGGCTTAGTCGTACTTTGGCCGTAACTATTCGATGATCGGAGGACACACCCTTGAAAGAGGAGTATGCCTCGCAATTCATCGCACTGTTTTTCCATTTCCTGTTTATAAGGACGTAGTCTATCAGTGCTTTTGGCATTAGATAACCGACAAAGGTTGATATGCCATGCCCTACTACGAAACCGCATAGAACCCAAAATAGACAACATCCTTAGGAAAAACCAAAATGGCTTCCGGAGAAATAGATCCACAACCTCACAAATACTGACCATCCGTAGAATCCTGGAAGGCGTTCGGGCAAAAAACTTACAGGCGACATTACTATTTGTCGACTTTACCAAGGCCTTCGATTCCATACACAGAGGGAAGATGGAGCAAATCCTACTAGCATACGGCCTACCAAAAGAAACAGTAGCAGCGATAATGATTCTCTACAGAAACACCAAAGTGAAAGTACGCTCACCAGATGGAGACACGGAATACTTCGACATTGTTGCAGGAGTACTACAAGGAGACACACTAGCCCCGTACCTCTTTATCATCTGTCTAGACTATGTGCTTAGGACTTCGATCGACAAAATCAGAGAAAATGGCTTCGAGCTGACTAAGAGAAGAAGCAAAAGGTACCCCGCAAAAACAATCACGGACGCCGACTATGCTGATGACTTGGCGATACTAGCGAATACGCCTAATCAAGCAGAGACACTACTACATAGTCTGGAACGAGCCGCAGCTGGTATTGGCCTCCATGTCAATGCAAACAAAACTGAATATATGTGTTACAACCAAACGGGCAACATTGCCACACTAGACGGAGCCTCTCTGAAACTAGTCGACAAATTCACCTACCTAGGAAGTAGCGTCTCATCAACCGAAAAAGACATCGACACACGACTGACGAAGGCATGGACAGCTATCGATAGGCTCTCGATCATATGGAAGTCGGACCTAACTGATAAAATGAAACGCAGTTTCTTCCAGGCAGCGGTTGTGTCGATACTGCTATATGGATGCACCACATGGACGCTTACGAAGCGGCTGGAGAGGAGGCTGGACGGAAATTACACAAGAATGTTGAGAGCAGTATTAAACAAGTCCTGGCGACAACACCCCACGAGACTCCAACTATACGGACTCTTGCCCCCCATCACGAAAACTATACAAGTTCGACGAACCAGACACGCGGGACACTGCTGGAGAAGCAAGGACGAGCTCTTAAGCGATGTACTCCTGTGGACCCCCACATATGGATGTGCAAGAGTGGGACGACCAGCACGAACCTACATACAGCAACTATGTGAGGACACAGGATGTAACCCTGAAGACCTGCCGGAGGCGATGAATGATAGGGAGAAATGGCGAGAGAGGGTCGGGGATATCCGCGCTGGCGGCGCGACATGATGATGATATACTATGTATGTACGTATATATATATATACTATGTATGTACGTATATATATATATATATATATATATATACTATGTATGTACGTATATATATATATATATATATATACACACAATGTATGTACGTGTATATATATATATATATATATACTATGTATGTACGTATATATATAAATATATATATATACTATGTATGTACGTATATATATATATATATACTATGTATGTACGTATATATATATATATATATATATATATATATACTATGTATGTACGTATATATATAAATATACTATGTATGTCGTCATCATCATCATGTCGTGCTGGTAGCACAGATATCCCTGACCCTCTCTCGCCACTCCTCCCTATCGTTCATCGCCCGAGGCAAGTCTTCAGGACAACATCCCGTATCCTCACATAGCTGCTGAATGTATGTTCGTGCTGGTCGTCCTGCTTTTGCACGGCCATGTGAGGGGGTCCACAAGAGTACATCACTTATGAGTTCGTCCCTGCTTCTCCAGCAGTGTCCTGCATGTCTGGTTCGTCTAACTTGAATAGTTTTTGTGATAGGAGGCAGGTGGCCGTACAGTTGGTGTCTTGTGGGGTGTTACCGCCAGGACTTGTTCAAGATTGCTCGCAGCATTCTGGTGTAATTGCCGTCTAGCTTCTTCTCCAGCCGTTTTGTTAGAGTCCATGTAGTGCAGCCATAAATCAGTATCGATGTGACCGCTGCCTGGAAGAAACTGCGTTTCATTTTATCCGTTAGGTCTGATTTTCATATAATCGATAGCCTATTGATAGCTGTCCATGCTTTCGTTAACCTCGTGTCGATGTCCTTTTCGGTTGATGCGACGCTGCTTCCTAGGTAAGTGAATTTGTCTACTAGTTTAAGAGGGGTTCCGTCTCGTGTGGAGATGTCCCCCGTTTGAATATAGCACATATATTCCGTTTTGGGTGCATTGACATAGGGGCCTATACCTACGTACGTACAAACACAAATACATGTATACCTATATATATATATATATATATATACACACACACACATGCATACATACATATGTATATTCTTACATTGATACGCACATAGGTACATACATACCTACATACATGCTTACCATCGTACATATATACGCACATACACATATCCATTCGTACTTATATATAGACGTACGTATATACGGACATACATACATACATACGTACGTACGTATTTATATACAGACGTACATACATTCTTACGTATAAAAATAGATACATATACAGGAGGTACATTTAGCGTAAAGGTTATTGTCGTAAGAACTGGAATAGGTGATCCGAGTTCGAAACTTGGACGAAGCTCTTTGCATTTCATTTCACGCTAGCGCACTTGTTATTGGTAAATAGTTGAGTTCTTCAGTTTTATGGCAACCAGTCTAGGAGAAGGAAACTCCGAAATCAAACCACTTTACTCCGCTTAAAAATTGTCCTTATATCACATCTTATTCACTGAGAAGTTGGGTAATACATTCATTTTTTTCCCCAAGTACTTTTTCGGTTGGGAATGCAAGGTGAAGGGTTTCATGGGCGTAGTGGAGACTGAATTCTTAGGGATTTAGTTGTTGTTTTTTTTTGTTTTTTTTTTTAAAGAATATCAATATGTAGCAATTAATCTCGTGAGCCAAATAAACGGGATTATTATAATTATTTTTTAATTCTTTTTTGCAAATAGGGGTATAAGGTAAAGTTAAAGACTGACTGAATAGTTTTGAGCGGGGGATTAATTCATGTTAGTTTAGTAGTATTAGTATAGGACAGATTTGGCGGGAAATTCGTGTAAGTCTAGTGAAGTGTGAATCATGGACACGGACGAGTATTAAAATAACATCTTACCTCGGTACCGACTCCGGAAGTAGCAGGGAGAAACCGGATGAGGTAAAGATGGTACTATATAGCAGAGGAGTGTGGAATGCCCTGTTTTCATTGGCTGTTTACTAAAAGACAGATGTCTATAAGAACGGCCGAAGTCCGGCTTTTTATTTATTTTTTCTTTGCTTTGGTAGAGGCACGAGTGTAGCACGTCGCGATCACGGAGGCGGCTTGGCTCTTTTAGAGTCAAGCCGGGTTTACTGTCGGAGCTGATATGATGCAGAAATAACCCGAAATCGGCAATGAAGACAGCGCCTCACTGAATACCTCCCTGATGCATCTAAGATGTATGATTGAAATATCAGCTCATTCAATAAGCTTTATGATCAACTTATTACGCGAGCTTCGTTTTAGGTTTGCTCAAGTAAATAGTTTCAATATTAATCATTAGTGGCTTAAATATCTGATTTTAAACAGGCGAAATATTTTTGCAATCAAATTTACTTGGTTAACTGCATAGAACGTGAGCCATATTTCTAATCTGACATTCGTTCATTAATTCTAGACGACAACTATTCTTGTTCATCGTTAAAAGGACGTTATCTATACCATATAAAATGATATTCTTCCATAGATTTTAATCTTTTTACGCTTTCATTGGCTGGTGAAAAATTGGTTGCAAAGAGATCTACTATACCAGTTCTCAATGAAACTACCATTGCATTATATTATAATTTGGAGTATCATGTTATTTCTCATGAAAAGAGTGCAAAGTACAGTCATACCATGCATAAAATCGTTGATTCCAAAAGCCGTGATGGAAACTGGTTTGCGTGAAGAAGGATGAAGGACACATCGGCCGAAACGTTGTGATTATAACAAAGGTGAGATCAAGATTCCAAATATTTTAAGTAATAACAATTATCAAGCTTCATCTCAGAAATTTAGACAAACAAATGAATGATGTTAAATTATTGCATTTACATAGGAATACTTTAAACTATTTAACTGTGGGCAATCAATGGTAATACTTGTATGCAGACAATTTAACTCTGACTCATTTTAAAATAAGATTACCATCAAACCATTGACTTACAAATCTTATGCATAAGCATTTAATTGTGAGCAAAAAAAAAGGCCTGGCTCGTTTTAAAAGGTTATCTACAAACTATGCGTTTACAAATCATATATAATATATATAGAAAGGATTTTGTATTAACTTTGGTTTGATTTAGTTGGGTTGGGTTTTATGGCATACAACCATTGTGGGTTATTTAATGCCAAATCCATTTTTATACAAATAAGCAGTTCTATTTCAAACAATTTAGTTTAGCATACAAAAACGGCTTCATTTCAAACAATTCAGTTTAGCATAAGTACGCAGTTTAAATGTAAAAACAGTTCTATTTAAAGCAATTCAGTTTACCATAAGTACACAGATTAAATGCATAAACAAAATGTTTTGGATTGCGTTACAAAAGGAGCTAACGCTGAGAAAATTTTATTTGGTCGTCAGAGGCTTTCACGACGACGGGAAGAAAAAACTGTCAAACGATTTAAGCCAATATAGAAAAGCAGATCCAGTGATAGAACGAAATGAAAGAGCATTGTGGCCAGTGATGAGAAAAACATCCTGGCCAGGTCAAAACTTTGAGCGAAAATGTTAGTCAAATTGGAAAGTTCAAACTAGTGCACCTCGACCAGAAACTGTCATTCCACACTGGAAGACCAAATGTAAATAAAATAGATTCATGTCTTGTCACAAATTGTTTGATTGGGGAAATAAAAACACGATAAACATTCGAGGACACGTGTGTAATGACGCAATAACTTAGCAAGATTATTCACCCAACCGATATCCTGAATTTAGGTGTGTAGAAATTAACGATTTTTGTCAGTTGTCATTTGGAAGCAGTTGGGCAGTTAGTTACCATTTCTGAAGTTACCGTTCGGAAAATTCGGTCGGGCTGGGGAGGCGTCTCTTGTTGCGTCTGTTCATAGACTCTTAATGATTTTCTCTCTCGTGCTGCAGTCTGAATATCGAACAATAAATGATCGTTATTTGTTGACGGAGAGTTCTTCTTGTCTTCGAGATGCTAACGCCCGGGCAACTTTGTTCCAACGGATCAGCCTGACCGTCCAGATGGATTGTGTCATTCCCTATCGATGGATCTTTCAAACACAGCGTGGGCACAGAGAGAATTAATAAACAAACTAGCTAGAATCTCATTTGGCGCTGTTAGCAGAATTCTACACTGAAAGTCCACTGCACAGCACAGCACAGACAAGATTCGACCAGGAAAACCCACGGCTAAACGATAGTACTACATTTTGTGTCGTGCACACATATTAAGTATATTGTTTGGCACCAGTAACCAGACCAAACTATATTGTCATCATTTTTGTTGAAATATGCAGTCTACTACATTATTGCTGTTAAAGTATGCAGCTAACCAGATTCTATCTTTTGTAGTACGCAGTCTACCATGTTATTTCTGTTGTTGTGTGCAGTCTACCACTTTCTATCAATTAAAGTATGCCGTCTACCACATTGTATCACTTGTATTATGCAATCTACCAAATAATTTCTCTTTTAGTTGTAGACCTGGGAGAAATGGCAATAATAAGGTACTCCATATTCCCCTAAGCTCCTGGACCATCTAATGCAGTTTAGCGTCATATCCAGGAGAACGTTGATTTAAAAAGTTAAACGAATCAAATTATATCCCGTTCTTTAAATGATAAAAGTTTTATGAAGATTTTTTTTTAATTCTACCCAACAAAAACCTTGTCCACCCTTCACCAATCCCTGGTTTTTCGGGATCCACCTGGACGGGTGTTATTGTGCTAACCGTCTTGTCCCAGGGCGGGGGCACTCACCCCTGATCTTACCAGCTGAGCAGGGCAGAGCTCATCGCTTGGTGTTTGAGGCACCCCCAAAATGGGGATCAAGCATTTTCTATGACGACTGCGCATTAGTCTCGCTTTGTAGATGGCCACTCTTATTGACCTTATGTCAAATTCGACCTGATTGGCGATTCGATAAATATCGATATCAAATACCCTGTTTACTCTTTTAACATACCCTGGGCTAGATGCGATGTACCTGCAACAAACACACCCTTATCCGAAACACAGCAACGTCTGTAAATTATTATGCCCTCATTATTATTATTAACACATGGATAAAAAGGTTTAGTTTTAGACAGTCGAATATGTATGTGTATGTATCTAGACAACCTCTCCTCACAAGCAGGATGTGACACAGGGTCAATTTTAACAGGTTTGAATTTAGAAAAATCCTTCTCATAGACCGGCCGCGATATCAAGGTAAAAGAGCCCTATTTGCCCTATTATTTAATCGTAGCTGGAGGGAGGATAGCTGGACTCATTCCTTTCCGTATGTTATTAGCGCTATGTGAAATACAAACAACCTCGGCTAAGATTTAAACTCAGATCACCGAGTCTATTTCAAACGCCGATAACCATTACTCCACATGCATATATGTATGTATAAGGTATTTTCAGGGATCTAAGAAGTTAAAATAGTTGATATACAAATTATGAAAAAGAAGGTTGAATCTTTTGAAAAATAAAAATTAAAAACACCCTATATAATAATAATAATAATAAAAGTGATTACCGTACATGTTTTGGGATGTGTGTTAAATAAAGTCATTTATTCTGCCTCTTAAGCAATAAAGTCAAAAAAAAAAAAAAAAAAAAAAAAGCTTCCGGGACATAAGTCATTTGCTCAATTGTGCGCCTAAGCGACATCAGATATCGCCCATTGTTAAGTCGCTCCAGGCACCGGAGACTTCTGGCAAAAAAAACGCATTTTAGGCGTGAGACCTTGACGTTGCAACATAGCGACAGCAGATAATGCATTAAGTCAGCTGTCACTTTCAATTAATAAATAATTCATTTACCCCGTTAAACGTTTCTTTTTTCTTTCTTGCTGACTGACTCCAAAGGAAAAATTACATATTGCAGACATGCCTGACCCCCCCCCCCCCACTCGTCACCTCTCTTCGTCTTTCCATCTCTCTTTCTCCTCTCTCTCTCTCTCTCTCATACATGTACACCCAATTTAAACACGGAGAAAAGGGAAATAATTCAACAACTTTTAGATAAGGGTTGTCTCCCTCCTACAGATTTTTTTCTCACGTTACTGTTTTTATTTGTGTATAAAATAAATTATTTTTCCAGATTTTTCAGCACAAAAGTTAGGGGTACGCGTTGTACACAAAAACAATATAGTTGTAATTTCATTTTTCCCATATTGGGGACAAGATTGGCCAAAAGTTATATCTATGGTTAATACTAAAGTGTTTTACGCTATTGTTTATAATATTCTTTCTCCTAACTTGAGCTTATTTTCGTCGCAAACATATTTTTGCATTAAAAAAATTCATTAATTTTTTCTCCCAATACCATATGAATTTTGTGCTTTAAAATATAACGTTAACTTTGAGAATACTTATTTTTAGTCAGTAAGAACCGTTAAAATTTGAACAAATGCCAAATTTACGTTAAATTTTGCTGCAGCAAGTTCTAAAAAGTGCAATAATTTTTTTAGTTCAACGTTAGGGGTGCGTGTTATACTCGAGTAACTTCCGTATTTGCTAAAATCTTCAAAACCTGCTTTATCTATTAAACCGGCCATATTGTTTATTACCATTGTTTTAAACAGCACCTCCGTCGACCAACTGAAAGGGTCGACAGCTGTTTTACCAAAACAGGGACTGACTGACAATGATCTAGGCCCCTGCGTTAAAAAAGGTAGTCGTTTTTTAATCCACCCCAATACAGATGTACACACTCTAAACCAGAGAGGTACCCTCGAAGTGAAGAATCGCAGTAAGCGCTATTTCGTTCACTGTCAGCCATGGGTTAAATAGTACGACTACTGCTCTTCTAGAAAGATGGATTTGGTATTATCCCAAGAAGGATAATATGCCATTAACAAAACAAACTTCTAATCAGACATTTCTTTGTAAAGATTTATGTCTCGGCGCCCTATCGGCAAGGCTAAGAATATGTTGATTGTATGCCCTACCGACGGGTAATAGCTCCTCCCCAAAAAAAAGTGGCGGGGTCCTGAGTATGACAAAATGTATTTGATGGTGAGGTTCCATTTATGGAGTTCTGGAGAATGGGGATTACTCCTGCATTACCATTACTCCAAGGCCTACGCTGACCCGGGATTCATATTCGATCCTATCGAATACGAATAATTAAAGAGATTAATTTGACTCATGATCCCCAACGCTACCGAGTCCTCTTCCTCCTTTTTTTTTTTTTTTTGACACATATAGTTTGTTTATGTCATCTGTCATATGTGCATAGTCAAAAATGTTCTTGTCCATTGGTCGAGTTGTCTGAGTTCCTCCCTGATTTGGTTTGGTTTGGTTTGGTTTCAAGTCCCGGAACTTTAGGGAATGTGGTATACGGTATCACTTTATAGCCATTACTCTTAGTTCCACCCATAACTGGTACTACTAATCTATGGATTAAATAGAACCGTTCACAAAGCATTATTTTTAGTTATTTGAAATTATAGGGAAGTGAGGAAATTATTTAAACTACATCGGAATACTAAATAAATTGAATTACCTAATATTAAACATCAATACCCTTTACCATTTAACAAGATGCAAATAAATGAAGAATATTGAATAGAATTATTGGTGTTAGATGGTTTGGTTTGGTTTCTTTGTTTAATGGCATATCAACCTTTGTAGGTTATTTAATGCCAAAACTATTCTTCGAGAAGAACAGTAGTGGTACTATTTGACCCATAGCTGGGAGGATACGGGGGTTCATACCTTTCCCAAGGGTATTTGCCCAAAAGTGAACGTAATAGCGCGACTGGAGTACGAACTCGCTTACTACGATTCCGCAGTCCATCGCTTTAACCATTACACCACGAGGACGCTCCCTTGTCCGTTGTAGTTGACTTATGTTAATAAAAGTAACACAACACGAGTGCTACAAAAATACAGAAGTTTTATTCTTGGATACATCCTAAAACAAAGAACTGAAATTGTTCTCGAGTTAATTCTCTGTGGGCAGTTGTGAATCTTTTGGAGTGGAGTTGATATGTAATCGTCCAACTTGATCGTAACTTGATACGGGTCGTTCCGCGATCAAGCAAGGAGGGCTACTATGAGACTCTGAACCACAGTTGTGTCTGTCTTGCCTGGATGACAAGTGAATTCTCCTCCGATGCCTTCGAAAATGCTTTTTGACTTAATAGTGTTTGGTTGAGGGATCACGCACATGCGCGTTAGCTCCGCAAATTCCTAACAAAGAAAGTGTTCGTGTATTTTTTTTTTTTGCACACCCAATTGGTCAAAAAATGTAGTCGAGTATTTTGATTTTTTAAGTTGGGGTTTTCCCCAAAATTCTTGAATTTTCTAGAAACCCACGAGTTGGTGTTTTTGTTGGTTTTTTTAGATTTACAATTGCGCCAAAATTGATCCGCTTTTTCGAGAACTTTCTTTGACGAGGAAATTGCATCATTTCCTAAATCCGTTTCAAGAATGGTCCCGAGTATCTTACTAGGGGGACTGACCAGGTGTTTATCGCTTTGATGAGATTTTTACTGCAGAGCTTGGGTCCGAGAAGAGGTACTGTGGTACTGTTTTTCTTATTGTTTCCTTCATGTCCGCTTGTTTGATGGCATTTTCTTCCAAGATTCCCAAGTAAAAGAATTTAAAGAACAAAATTCAATATAAAGAAAATGACACTAAAGCCATATTTATCATTTAAAGAGTAACGTTTTTAGAGGGCTTTTGTATGTAATTTTAAATAGTAAGTTCAAATTGGTAAATTCCGCAGTTTTCTAGTTTGGGCACTGATTCAAAAAGATAATACAGACAATAAAACTTTAGAAAGGAATTTTATACAAAGAAACTCAATTATAAAATTCAGAAGGATGGAAAAGATAAAGCTTGCAAATTTTAGTGTTCTTTGCGGGATTATCTGAGAGCGCGTGTCAAAAAAAATTATTTGAATTAGAATTTTTTTTCTTTTTAATCTCGTTGAAGAGTTTCAATTTCCTTTAATTTTGAGCCTTCTGTAAGGTTGTCTTTCGGCAGAATTCTTAGGTTGAATTTTATCTTTCAGTTGGTTTTAATTGAGTCTTTTTAGTTTTGATTTGAGTCTCCGGTAAAGTTATCTTTTCAGAAGAATTCTCGGGTTGAATTTTCTTTTAGTTTACTCAGGTAAAGTTCAGTAGAATCAACTTTCATAGAATGTTTCGGGAAATTTCCTGCCTGTTAGAATGCTTAGCGGTTTTTCAAGAAGCGAGTGATGAACCTTTCTGCTGTCTATTTTTTCCTGCCTTAACAGTCTGGTTCCCAAGTTCATACTAAAGATTAAGTAGTTATTATCGACAAATAGCGGGAAGTAGCTTTTTGTGTCGTCTTGACCGAGATTACTTCTGCCTTTTCCACTCAGGCTGGTTGGTTGGTTGGTTGGGTTTTATGCATATCAACCTTTGTAAGTTATTTAACGCCAAATCCATTTTTATGCAAATAATCAGTTCTATTTCAAACAATTCCCTTTAGCATAAGCCCGCAGTTTAAATGTAAGTACAGTTTAATTGTGAAAAACATACTTCAAGCTATTCAGTTTAGTCAAGCAGTTCTAATTCAGCTAATTCTGTTTAGTATAAATACAGATTTTGTTTACACAATTAAATGTCAAAACAGTTCTATATTAAACTAATCAGTTTAGTGTAAGCACAGTTTCAATGTCAAAAACAGTTCCATTTCAAATAATTCAGTTTAGCATAAGCTCGCAGTTTAAATGTAAGTACGGTTTAATTGTCAAAAACATTTCTATTTCAAGTTATTCAGTTTACTCAATTCAGTTTTGCATAAGTATGCTGTTAGTTCTATTTAACCGATAGATAGGGCCCTATCAGGTGCTACCACGCCGGGCCATAGTGGACCTGGGAGCGATGGCGATAGCAATGGCAATGAAGGAGTGCTCTGCATTACCCAAACCCCCAGCATCACTGGAACCTCACCATCAGACTGTTTAGTGTCATACCCAGGACACTTGTTGTGGGGCGGGGTCTTACTACTCTGCAAAGGTGCAGTCAGTGTTTTCTACAGCCCCAGCCGATTGGGCAACTTTCGTTTTGGTTATTTTCTACAATATAAATAGAAACTATTATCATTTAATGATATAACTTTTTCGAATTTCGTAAATTTTGTTTTTAAAGTTACAGTCGAAGTGTTGTATAGTCACCATCATGACCAACTATACACATATACATGCAGAATACATATTGACGCAATGAATAAAGACGAGCGAAGACTTCTTTAAAAAAAATATATACCTCTCACTTTATTTGAAAGGTTGTGTGTGTGAGAGGGAGTTGGAGACCGAACAGAACTGCAATATTTTGATTCACACTCTTATGGCCATCAGCGTTGTGTCTTTCTCGTTCTCCAGGGCTGCTCAACCGGAGGCCTGGGGGCCCTCTCTGCTGGATGCTGGCTTTCTCTACCATATCTTGTCACCAACGGGTCTCCAAACTAACTGACTTCCTGCCTTCCCCGAGTTATATAATAGTTCAATCGCCCACTCAATATTTGATCGTCATCAAGCGGAAATAACTGTCATGCAGTTCACTTCCGGTGCATCGGTCTATGACTGTATCGCGGGATTTTAGCTTGTCCCATTTTGTCAGCCAAGCCTGCCTACGCGATTTCTTCCCATAACTGCCATCGGAATGTGTCACTTCCTTCCGGTGCATCACTTTGGAATGGCATGTTTGGCCGGGTCGAAGGTCAATATACAACAGAAGTTTTTTTAAAATAAACCACGAGAAAAATCACAAAAGTATTATTTGGTTAACCGTGAATATTTCTCAAAACAAACGAGAAGCCATAACATACCATAGGAATACGTGAGATAATATGTTGAGGACGCAATAGTACCAACGACTGAGGGTTGGCTTTGCACGCTTGTCACTATTCGAGTACAATAACACGCGCTAACAATAAAAGAAGGAGAAGTAACACTATAGGGCTACAGGTTATAGTTTCTGTTCTGTTTTTTTCAAGACAGAAAGAAAGGAGGATGATGGTATCTTTATTTCAACATTTCATTTGGGATTTTTGCACGAATTCTGTAATGAGGAAATGTCTTCCTGGACTATTTGGGAACAGCCACCTATACCTCCCATTACGAAAACTATTAAAGTTAGACGAACCAAACATGCAGGACATTGCCGGAGAAGCAGGGACGAGCTCATAAGTGATGTTCTCCTATGGACCCTGTCATATGGCCGAACAAAAACAAGACGACCAGCTCGAACCTACATACAGTAGCTCTGTGAGAATACGGGATGTAGCCCTGGGGACCTGCCAGAAGCGATGAACGATAGGGAGGAGTGGCGAGAGAGGGTCAGGGATATCCGTGCTGGTGGCACGACATGATGATTTTTCCTAAATCAGGCGTTGAAATTCACTAGTCGCCTTCGGGATTTATAATGTCCATTATTCGGTGTTTTTAGTCGCGAGTTGTTGGTAACAGAAACGGCTACTACCAGTGGAAGGGTTAACCAGCGTCCCGCATAAAACGGTCATGTGGCCTTCCACTAGCAGCAAGAAAGATTTAAGTGTTTTCACTTCACCAGTCACTGCTGAAATAGAACGAGTTTCTTTCTTTTGCTGAATGCGTCGCCTCACTTCCTGTTTGGGACTTCTAGGAGCTTCTGCATTTTTTAAATATTTTTATATTCCCTACTACACAAGGGTGATGAGATCTATATAAGATAAATAAAAGAAAAACTTTATTATCAGTTGGTTTACCTTGGTTTCTTTGTTTAATAGCATATCAACTTCCGTGGATCATCTAATGCCGTATCAGTCCTTGTAGAAGAACAGTAGTTGTACTATTTAACACACAGCTGGAGGGATAAGGGGGTTTCATGCCTTTCCAAAAGGTATTAGCCTGAAAGGGAAGATAATAGCGTGACTTGAGTTTGAACTCACTTACTGCGATATTGGAGTTCAGTGCGTTCGCAACTACGCAACGGAGACTCCTGCTTGTTATCAGCCAATGTACAAGGTTGAGCTGTCATCACATTATATAATTCGGTTATCGCGTCTTATATGTTGAGGTTGCTGCAACTTAGCGACAGTTCAGGTTATTTTCGGAGTTGCTACTGCTTCGTTACCACGTTGAGATCTCAACTGCCACAACGTCTTAGTAACCGTTCAGGATCTCTTCAAAGCTGCTGCTTAGTCGTCGTTTGTCGCCTCAATGATGTGTCAGCTATGGTAACCGGTTTCTTTCAGCCCGTTGGAAAGGAACCTAGCTTCTTTTATGCATATGATCAAGCTCGAATCGGCTCAGAACTCAACTTACTTGGTCGGAAAATATTTTATTTCCTCTCATATTTTTTCGCATTTTTCCCAAAAGACAATGCCTGAGCAGGTAGCGATTTAGATTTATTTCCTGTCATATTTTTCTCGCGTTTTTCCCAAAAGTCAATGCCTGAGTATGTTGCGATTTAGATTTGTTTTTGCCATATGAGCCACAGCTGTCGAAGTGAATATTTCAGATGAGGTTATTAAAAGAAGTTCGATAGGTTACAAATATGAGGAGTACAAAAAGTTCTCGACCAACATTTTTTTTTAGAGTTAAACAAACTCAAGAAACAATGTTCCTTTTCAGCTAAATCTAAACGGTCACACTTTCTCGTATGGTGTTTGTCATTTCAAGGTGTTAAATATACTCCTTACTGGTCGCCAGTCCTAGTGAGTTACCAGATTATAGGTTCATTTTCCCTTTAAGTGGTAAAATTAAGTGGTGTTACATTGGAGGCTGAGGTAAGAACGGATTTCTTTCTAGCGCCGGTAGGTCCGGTCTTTCAGGCATGCGTGGTTCCTATTTCCTGTCAAAGGTTTCTGAGAATCGTTATACTTTAGGACTTATTTTATCTCTCATTTTTTTCTAACCCCCACAGATTTAATTGTACAATAAAAGCAGATAATTACTAGAGAGAATTATTTTCTGATAGCAGGGAAATCTATTTGTCGTAATGGTTAATGTGCTAGATCGCAACATGGTTGCAAGTAAGTTTGAGTTCCAGTCGAGCTACTATGTTCACTTTCAGACAATACTTTTGGAAAAGGTCTGAACTCCCTTATACCCACGTCAGCTAGAGGTTAAATAGCAGCCCTATTGTTCTACAAAGGTGGCTTTGGCATTAAATGTTGATGAAGGTTGATATGTCATTAAAAAAAAACCAAACCTTTCCTTATAGAAATTACCATGTTTACTCTAAGTTTAATATTGTTACACTCAAAGACAAATTTATTAATGATTCCGGACTCTTTCGCCAAATTCAAAAATTAAACTACGCGACCACACAGAACACTGGCTGACTGTTTACTCTATAGACGCAATCTGAAGGCAGGTCACATAATCGCTATTGACCAATTAGAAGGTACCACGAGCAGTGGTCCTTAAGCATATAAATTCAGAATGACTTCTAGTATCAATAACAGTATCGTTCATAGACATGACATAATTCGGACGGGCGTGCAGTGAACGACGCGGATCATACTTAGTGTGTTTTGTCTAGGGGACAGTCGGTCGAAGCTGCTTGACGTGGGTGCTGAGGAAGCCCGGCATTCACGTGACGAGGCCGATACTCCTCGTTCCCTGAGGCTGTAGCTCTCCTCGAGAGGTGGGCTAGGTTTATTGCCTAACGCCGAAGGTGCCCCTTTTTAGAGAAATGCCTAGGAGACCAGAGACATTTTTGTTCATGGCGGAAGTGTCTGGGCTACGACTCAGCACCAAGAACCACCTCTAAAATGGCCTTATGCCGAAGTCATCCAGTTGGTGGGATGAACTTCAAATACCAGCATCAGCTAAACATGCCAACGGACCATGGACACACTTGACAGACACATATCCAAAACCATTTATGTAAGGCGTCACGTAGGACCACCAGTTAGAACACATGGCCGTTTTCAAGTTGGCTGCTTAATCACTGTTAGAGCTCTCTGAGCGGCAAACTTTCTCTTTCCTCCAACTTCTGTGCAACCATCAATAGAACAGAACCTTTCGCTAAACCGATTATGTGTTTAGCTTGTCATGAAGATTTATAAATAAATGTTTCCTTGTCTGTTAACGTTTCTTTGATGGTCATTTGTTTCTTTACCATAAGAGACGGTGTGTGACAAAACGATGAATTTGATTCACTCTAATTCAAACTGTACTACCATGGACGGTTATAATATTTCCATTGGTCCGGTTGCGACACTATGGATCTTTGGTGTGGTGGTTCACAGAGTTTAATGCGTGGTTGCGAGTTGAATATATATATATATATATATATATATACACACCACACACACACAAATATATAGAAATATATATACAGTTTCGTTGTATCACAACCCTTCAGTGTTTGTGTGTGAATTATATATATATATATATATATATATATATACACACACACACACACACCCGGACAAAAATATAAGACAACCCTCAACAATGAAGAAAAATATATTGTTTACAATTTTTAAATAATGAAAATCAGATGTATGAAAGATAAAGAGACATTTGAATTTAAGATAAGAAATTTCAATTCAATGTTTATATGTATATTAGCATTTATGCTTAATTTTAAAATTTATTTTTGACATAAATATAAGACCACCGATAAAAACTAAAGAAAAAAATGGAGTTAATTTAACCGAAAAATTTATTATATATATATATATATATATATATATATATATATATATATATATTCTACGTAATATAAAAGCTATTAAAACTAAAAACATAAATGACTGCAGGAACTAATTTATCTGAATTTGTGGAAGGCGAGATTACAGCTCTGAAAAGAGTTGGAAAATACCAGAGAGAAATTTTGAAGGCTTTAGGAAAACTTATCTGCAGTTACTTGAAAAGTCCAAAGTATGGAACAAGAAAACTGACTGGCAGGCTAGAAAAATTATCACCACAATTCAAGAGAAGAAAAGCTCGTGGAATAAAAAAGTAAAAACTTTGTCAACATCAAAGATATTGAAATCTCTAGTGGATGCCCCTTGCAGTACTAAAACAATTAGAAGGCATTTAAACAACGAAAAAATTATGCATAAGAAAAGAATTCATCGTCCAAGGTTAACTATGAAGCACAAACAGAAACGACTGGTATATGGTCGTCAATACCGAACCATGAGCGCTAAAAAATGGCGAAAAGTTGTTTTCTCGGGCGATAAGAAATTTAATTTAGACGGTCCAGATGGCTTTCAGAAGTACTGACACACAAAAAATTTTCAAGAGAATTACTCAACAAGACATAATGGAGAAGAATCTCTTATGATCTCGACGAGGCCTTTTTGTCTTCAGGAAAACAAACTACAATTTGTCAGTGGTCAACAAAAGTAGCAAATTATGTGAACATGCTAAATAATTAACCTCTCGCACAAGAAGGGCGTCATCCATGTGGAGAAGAATAGATTTTTCATCAAGATAATGCTGCGATCCAAAATGCATCTATTACAAAGAAGTACTTGCTTGAACAAAAATAAGATTTCTTGACCACCATGCATGCTCTCTAGACCTCAATCCTATAGTAAATTTGATAGGATTGATTGTTGCAAATGTTTATGAAGGAGGTCGACAGTACTCAGCAATTTCTGAATTCAAAAACGTAATCTTAGGCGCATGGGAAATTTAATTGTCTTCATGCCTTATCTTTCAGATATCGGATTTTCATAATTTAAAAATTGTAAACAATATCTTTTACTTCAATTATATATATATATATATATATATATATATATATTCGTGGTAATGTGTTATCGTCGTTGTAAATGGATACAGCGACCAAAGTTTAAACCCTGAGAAAGGCTGTTTGCTTCTCACTTTGTGCTAATACCCATGGGAAAGGTATGCATACAATGATTCTCCCTCCAGCTATAAATAAAAAGTTGGACAGATTTTAACCTTGGTATGGCAACCGGTCTGGGAGATGGAAAACTGTATTCAAACTTGTTAAACCTCACTTAAAAATTGACAGTCACATCCCGTTTGAGAGGTTTGTTTGGTGTATATATATATATATATATATATATATATACACACACACACACAAAGGGGCCTACATGTATATGTGTGTAGTGGGGAAACATACGTTAAGTATGTGTTTTGTCGGTGTGGATGTTTAGGCGTACGTATTTTGTGCGTGGATTCTGGGTGAGAAAAGATCTTCGCTCACTTGTCCAAATCCGAGATAGTCAGCTCAGCTAAGGCCGACAGGACCACTCAGACCGTGACTTAAAAAGAGTTAAATTTTATTATCATACTTTTTACTGTGTCCTGGAGACAGAACATGGCAATATTTTTTATGTTCAGTCTGTGGGTGTTCTGGGTCCAAAAATAGGGAAAGTTTTACCTCTACACACATACCGGTGCAGTCAGTTAGATGAAAGGCAGTTGGTTGTCGGTGACAAGAGAGACGAGTTGAACGCAGAAGATGGAAGCAGTTTGTTGGCGCAAGAGCAGGTAGCAGAATTGGAGAAAGGTCCCGAAGTGACACCTCCCCTCCATCCGTAAGCAAGTCCATTCCGTTAAACCTTGGGTCATCTTTTCTTTTTCTTTATCCCGTTGACACAGCGGTCTCCTGAGATTACAACAGTGTAGGACGCTGACATCGCGGTTCAGCAGAATATGCAAAAGTGCACAAAGTATGCATAATGCACAATGAGCGGTAGGTCAGGCGGTTCCGTTATACAATTACTCGGTTTTGAATTTGTTTAATCGAAAACCTTGGATGTCTGCATGTTAAAACCTGAATTCTCCATAAAATTTGGAGCAAACCAGTTTAAAAAAAAAAAAAAAAAAAAAAAAAAAAGGACCATTTAATTAAAGAAAACCAAAAAACACTAGCAGAAGTATCCGTCTACGCCAGGTCTGGTAAGCGACGAAGACTTATCAGAATTAGCCATTTCACAATTTTTGTTAAAAATTATGAATTCATGCGGATAATTTGCAATGTCTATACACTTGTCGTAAATTGATACCCATTGAAAAAAAAATTATATTAACAAAGGAGACTGATTGATCGATTGATTTTAGTGTTAACCTAGCCCGGGGATATTTTATGCCAAAAGGTTAGGAAATTACGTACATTGCTTATATCTACAATTTTTGGGTAGTTTTTTTTTTTTTAATTAAGTTTTTGTTCCCAGTTATATATCAAGTATCAAATAAATAATTTAGGGGTTGTGGGGTAATGGTTAAAGCACTGAACAGCAGAATCGTCGTAAGCGAGTTCGAACTCCAATCGCGCTATTACGTTCACTTTCAGACAAATACCATTGGGAAAGGTATGAACCCCCTTATCCTTCCGGCAATGGGTTAAATAGTCTCAATGCTGTTCTTCTAGATGGATGGCTTTGGCATTAAATAGCCAACGAGGGTTGATATGCCATTAAATAAAGAAACCAAATGAATAATTTGCACACGGATCTATTCGACAGAGATGGTCCCTTAATTGGTCCCTTACGAATAACAGTGAATCTAAGAATAATGACAAAGAGCACTAGAACTGGAGCCTCACTACCAGATGCAGTTTATTGTCATACCTAGGACACCCCTATTTTAGGGTGAGGTGTCTTACCCCTCTGTCAAATCATTCTAAGTCTTAATGTTTGTCAAGAATTTACTCAATTTTTATCATGAAATAGTAACGAAGGCTCCCTTTTCAATAGCTACTACACAAGGGGAGGGTACTACTCCTTCCCTGGATTGCTCCACTTTATCCTTGATACGTATCTTATAATGCTGAGTGTTAAGCAAGGAGGGATCAAGTACCATTTTTAAGTCTTCGATATGACTCGACCTGGGATTGAACGTTGTCTATTTTTTAGCCTGTCATTGTATATCATTTATGATATAACACAAATCTAAGCCATGCTTAGTTTTTAGGGTGTTATTCACATGGTGCAAGGGTCAGCAAGTTAGATTAGCAAACCATTGCTCGTGAGTTCGATTTTCACTGGGTGCACCATACTTAAGTCACAGCTAAGCTAACCTTATTAAATAACCGATAGAGAAAAAAATAACCATAGCTACATATAAGAAACCAAAGGAATTGCTTAACCAAAGGTCTGAAATATTTAATATTTGCAGACATAGGAAAAATTGGTTAATTAGTGGATAAAAGGATTGATAAAAATTGTTCAACGTAGAAAATGGAAAAAAAAATTTGTTTCTTGAATAAAGGTTTTTTTATATGCTAATTTCTTTTTAGGTGTGGGGGTCTGTTTAATCAATAAACTGTATTTTATCCGAACCCTTTTCACCACTGAAGAGCCGTTTAGGTGTAACCTAGGGAGACTCGCTCTTGGCCATGTAGGAATTATTTTCATAATTCATTATATAATATATATATATATATATATATATATACACACACACACATACACAAACATACTGTATATGCTTGTGTATTTGTTAATCTCGCGTATAGGTCGGCCTTTTATTTATTGTCACAAAAACAATTATTTATAGGATTAGTTTCTGAAACCAACTATTATGTTAGATGTTTATCCATATAAAATTTTTGACATGTCTGTCGACGCTAATTTTTAGACTAAAGTTAGTTCTTTAATATCCAACCTACCTATGGCAATAAACTGATTTTTTTTTTTTTTCACTTAAAATAATAAGAATGAATGACTCGGTTATAGCAAGAACAGACTCAAATATACAACAATACATTTTATTTATTTTAATGATTTATTTTTTGAGAGTGATAAAGGAGGACTTTCTCTTTAAAGCTCAAAAACTTTAAGAATTATGCATGTGTACATATGTGTAAATCAAACATACATACAAAATTCCCCTTTTTTCTATTTGATGAACATATATGCAAAATATTTTTAAAATTGCAGGAAAAAATCATTTTGATAGTCGGTAAGTCGTTCGATTTTCATCATATATCTTTGAAACATTTACTCGTCCATTTACATGAACATTTTTTTTTGTTTACTTGTTGTTTTTTTAATACAGGATTTTTTAATTACCTTTTTTTTTAAGGGGTGTCCTCGTGGGGTAATGGTTAAAGCGATGAATTGCGAGATCGAACTCCAGTCGGGTTATTACGTTCACTTTCGGGCAAATAGCCTTGGGAAGGGTATGAACCCCCTTATCCTCCCAGCTATGGGTTAAATAGTACTACTACTGTTATTCTAGGAGAATGGCTTTGGCATTAAATAACCTACAAAGGTTGATATGCCATTAAACAAAGAAACCATCCCAAACCTTTTTTTTTTTTTTTTTTTTAACTAGTCTCATGTTCTGAATGTTTATACAGTGTATTTAAGAAAAATTGATATTATTTCACAATCGAATCAAATGACCAATTCTCGTTCGAATTTTAACACAAGATTTTGTTTAATATTTTTCCATTGTTTTTTTCCCCTCTCCCAAGTATAGAAATTTCATTTACTGAAAAAGAAAAGGGATTTTGTATTAGAGTATACTCGAACACAGTCAAACAAGACTGCGCAACCTGTATTTCTGAGAAAATTCGCTAAAACGAGTAAATTTGTTCATAAAATCCACATACGTTTGAATTCATCATTCAACTTTTGGTGAATAAATCTTATTTTGCTCAACATTTAGCCTGTTTAGTTTCATTTATCTAAAGTATTTAGTTATTCAGATATTTACATCTCAAATAATATCAAATGTTTTGAAACACCCTGTATAACCAATTATAAAGATGAATAAAATGAAAAATCAAGAACAATGAAAACATTTACTCAAGTACAATAAGGGGGTGTCCTCGTGGTGTAATGGTTAAAGCGATGGACTGCGGAATCGTAGTATGCGAGTTCGTACTCCAGTCGCGCTATTACGTTCACTTTCGGACAAATACCCTTGGGAAAGGTACGAACCCCTTCATCCTCCCAGCTATGGGTCAAATCGTACCACTACTGATCTTCTAGGAGAATGGCTTTGGCATTAAATAACCTACAAAGAGTTGATATGCCATTAAACAAAGAAACCAAACCAATCAAGTACAATACAATCTTAAAGAGAATATTACCCCTACATATTTGGAGCTGAAAAATAGTTATCTATCTTATATAATGCGAGCCTTACACCACATACAACGATCTTCCTATCAGTGTCTCTCTATATATATATATATATATATATATATATAGGATTCTGATTTACTATAGTAGTGAAACATAACTGTCTTCTCTTGGATTAGTCGGCAAGTCTTTGGACATCACGTCTCTATTGGTCACGTGAGAACTCAAAATCCCTTATTCTTTTTTTTCTTTTGTCAATATTCTTCAAACGGATAAGACCTGCCTTTTCATCTCTGTTCATTGAACGGTGAAAAAAAAAAAGATTTAAAAATTCTGAATTGTCACATGACCAATAGAGACGTGATGTCCGAAGACCTGCTCACTAATCCAAGAGAAGACAATTATTGTCTCCCTATACCACCTTTCGTTGATTTAATAGGAAACAGAACTCCTTGAAATCCACTGTTTGGTTCTTTAGGAGAAGTTCCAAGTAGAGAATGGAGGTGTTCTTGCATTACAGCAATCAACACAAGAAACGGAATTCGGTGAGCCAAATTCAAATCCTGGATGAGGCCATCTGCATTTCACTTTGCGCTAATTCCCTGTGGAAAATTAAGGGTAAATAAGTTATAGAGCATACTAAACTCTTTAGCCTTAGTATGACAACCAGTCAAAGAGAAGGAAACCTCTGAATTCAAACCCGCGATATAAGTAAAATCAGAGATTGTTCATGGTTACTTGTACCATGTAACCCAGTACAATCTGCCACTTGGAGAATAGACACTGCCAAATAACTGCCATTTCATCCAATGACTAAATAAGGTTATGAGGCATTTGTAAAGTAGGGAACTCTCTTCCAATCCAGTAATTTTGACATGACGAGTCATTTTACTTTAAGCTATATATATTACACGTGATGCATTCAATAAGTTTCCAGATTTTTTGTATAGGCATTTAAAATTATCATAAACTCTTGAAATTTCAGTATGTTATTGCTATACATCTTATGAGATGACTGACCAATTTTTATGATTCCACGTTCAAATGAACAGCTACAGCAGCAATTGGAATACACCCTACTAAAGCCTGTTTGTCACAGCTGGTGAATTTCAAAAATGCAATCTGGACATGAGGACACTTTAGAAGAACGATATGCAATAAAATTCTGTTTTAAACTTGGAAAAAATGCCACAGAAACGTATGAAATGCTTCAGATTGCTTTTCAACCATCTTGCATGAATCGAGCATCAGTTTTTGAGTGGCATAAGAGATTCAAGGAAGCCAGGGAGTCTGTGAGGGATGATGAGAGGTGTGGGAGGAGTAAGGAAGTCAGAACACTAGAGTTGATTGGCCAAAAGGTAAGGGTTACTATGTTGAGGTTTTAAGGGAGTTCAGCAAGAGATTCCGTTGGAAGAGGCCAGCACTCTTCAAAATGGCTCAGTGGCATTTCCACCAGGACAATGCACCAGTCCACAACTCCATCCTTATCACAGACTATTTGACAAAGATGGGCATCAAGACAGTTCCTCAGCCTGCCTATAATCCAGACCTTGGTCCCTGTGACTTTTACTTATTCCCTAAACTCAGAGGCTGTCGTTATGAGAGAATTGAGGAGATGAAAGCGGCTGTGACAAAGGTCATTGACATGCTCACACAAGAGGACTTCCATGGAGCCTTCCAGAAGTTGTTGGAATGGTAGAACAAGTGCATTACAGCTGGAGGAGATTACTTCGAAGAGGACTAGAGTTTCATGTGTGTACTATCAATAAAAGTGCCCATACGAAAAAAGTCTGGAAACTTATTTATGATCCTCGTGTGTATATATATGTGTGTATATATATTCACACACACACACAGAGTTAGAATAATGGAATTTTCAAGCCATGATTAAATTCTAGGCAAGGCTGTTTTCATTTCACTGATATCTTTGTGAAAGGCATGAATCCATCTCTTCTCTCCCCCATCTATGGATAAATTGTAGAACAGACTGCACTCACTAGCACTGGTGAGGCAAGTGGCCAAGGAGAAGGAAAACTGAATTCACATCTTCTACTGACAAATCATGAGCCAGTGTAAGAACCATTACATCCAAAGTCAAATAAACCTAAAAGGCCTTAATCCTAGCTCTGCAATAAAGTAAGGAAAAGGCTAATGGAATGAAATGGGTGTGTGTGTGTGTGTATATATATATGTCTCAATTTACATGGGACCCATGTGACTACTAATAACTCTTCTAATAATTATGTGTTCTTTTTTGTTTCAGATTTGTAAATAGTATTTTATAACAACTATTAATCCTCAATCACAATGCCTTGGACAAAAGAGAAAAAATATTTTGCATCACTACTTATTTGGAGACAAAAAAAAAAATCACACAAAATTTTGCAGGAAGTTTAACTATTATCTCCAGAAAAGCCAAATTGACCACTGGCTACACAAATTTCAAGCCACAGGGTTAGTAAACAACCTCAACAAGGCAGCAGAAAATCCCAGATCTGGCAGGAAGTTGACTGCAAGATGTCTTGACAATGTGGATGCACAAGAAATTCTGTCGGAAGGAATCTGAAAAAGTCCCCTCACCTGGAAGATATTCCCAAGAACTTGGTTTTTCACGTGCATCATTGCAAAGAATCTTCAGTTGTACCCATACAGAAAACAGATCAAGTATAAACCCACACCAGATGACATGGAGTTTCTTGTCTCAGTAATAAATCATTATTTGGTTGCATCGATTTTGAGACACCCTGTATGTGTGTGTATATATATATATTCAAATTTTGGTTGGGTAAATTAGGTTTTTTTAACCTTGATAGAAGACCTCATGTAAAAGAAGAATAACTATCATTCTGGTAGAGTCAAGTCCATTATTCACAACACACTTAAGACATTGGGAAAGGCCAGAGAGTTCCCTTAATGAACTGCAAAGAAAGAAAGGGCTGATGTGATAGAGGGATTTTACACTTCAGTATAATGTTATGCTGCAAGTTTGATAATAGATATCTTGCATCACAAATAAGTAAACACAGTAAGAATATTCTGTCTAATTAGGCTTTGATGACAAACTCCAAGCATTCAAGAACTATACAATTTAAATCATGTGAGTATTGTAAAAAAAAAAAAAAAAAAAAAAAAATAATAGATTCAGCTAATTTGTATTTAATGGCAACACAGATAAGTACCAAGTCATACACAAACATTACAAGGTTTTAAATACAAAACTGACATGACAAAGAGAGTGGACAAACAAATTCTTGATTTTGTAAGAATTAGTATTTAAACATCAAAAATAAAGTTATCATTTACGGATAGTTTTAGGCAAGCATCCTCATCTTGGTTGTTGTCATAGTCACAATATTTTGACCGTTCTCTTTGGGCCTTCCTGCAGTGACTATCATAGCAGCCTTCTGGTAACTTCAAACCAAACCCTTTATTTACTCTATGGGGGAAAGAGTGTTCTCATCTTGTTAAGATAACTACAATATTTTCACTGTTACTCTTCAGTGTTATTTAGGTGAATGTCATAGCAACCTTCTGGTAACTTCAAACTAAACCCTTTATTCAATCAATGAGGAAAGAATATTCTGATTCTGCCAATCATACTGTATTTTGATACTAATCAATTGAAGGGAACATCAGGATCTTACCAAAGAACATAAGAATCCCTTATTTGTTGGTACTAACAACCAATTTCTGAAAAATACTAATTTCAGCTTGAACTATGCAGAAAGAGATTTTCTATTCAACCTTATTGCTTACATTCATTCTCAGTGTCTTGACACCATTAACAGACACCTAAAGAAGACCAAAGAGTACAATGGCTGAAAGATGGTGATTATGATAACAAAGACGAGGATACGAGTCAGAATGTGTCACTGAATAACAATTGTTTTTCCTCACAGGAAACAAGATAAAGAATAAATCTATCAGTATTTTTACCGTTTTAGATTTTAAAGGAATCAAACTATAAACTTAGCCCTGAATTATTTCATAATTTTTTTTGATAAATCATTACACTATCCAAAGGAAAAAGTCGTTCCTGATTTATTAAATTTTCATAAATATTTGTTGGCTGTTTTGTTTGCTATCAAACTCATTTTTACAACTTATTGAAAAATATTAACCGATTAAAAAAGAAATAGAAATCAAAAACAGAAATATATACCAGACATGATAGTGAAAAGTAGTATCTCATTGGTCGATGGAGACATTAGATTTACATATCCCAAAGATGCACTCTGAATTGTCTGGCAAGGATATACATGGTGCAGTGGATAAGACGTTTGGTCGGAAAGTGCTTGAGTCAAATCATCTGGAGGTTGCAGGTTCAATCCCAACTACAGGTAAGAATAACAAGGAGTACTTACTATAGTTTAGTGCTTGTACCTGGCCATGGTTAACAATCTACTCCCGTGGATTAAATAAAGGGTTCAGGTTGAGGTTGTGTATAGGCTCCTGAGTTCGACAAGAAACACCTGAGGAGGGACATCTTGGCTGAAATAATGATGAGGTCAACAGTCCAAATATTCGAAGTGATAAAAATCATTAACCTTCATCTCAGAAATTTAGACAGAAAAAAATCATTTATGATATTAAATTTTTATGAATATTTGTTGATTGGTTGTTATCAAATTCATTTTTACAGCTTATTGAAAAATATCAACCAAGTAAAAAAGAAAAAAAAAATTTGAATATGAAGCTGGATAAAAAGAAATTAAAAAAATTTACATAGATAAATCAGGGAGAGAAACAGAAAGAACAAATTTTATGACCCCTGTCCCCAAGAGGGTTATTACATCTACATGTAACTAAAATAATCTTTGTATATAACCAAGTTAAAACAATACTACATAGCAAGATTGCTATCAGAGCAATATACTTAAAATTGCTCAGAGAATAAAGAGATTTCCAGTCCAATTTGAAAATTTCATTTTTTTTTTTTTTCCTTTATATAATGGAAATAATCCTGAAATGCTAATTAGGATCCTTCATGTCTTTCTAAATAGATGCATCAATATCACAATGGATCACAGTTACAACAGGTTATCTCGTTTTCATACTCTAAATGTAAAAACAGTTATGGGACAGAAGTAATTCTAAAATCAAAAAGAAAATTCCAATTTTTTTTTTTTTTTCAAAAGAAAATTTTTATTTTATATATATATACTAGGGTGTGTTCAAAGTTTTGAAATATTTTGTTACAGGCTTGTTTGCAAAGCATATATCATGTAACTGACCGCCATGGTACATACTCATTGTAATTGGTAGTATTGTGGTAGGTGGTGTTGATACATTGCATTACTTCACAGTTTGATTTCAAAGCCATGCAAATGAACATGAAAAATAATCTAATTCAAAAATTTATAACTTGAATAAGAGCCACAATGCTGCAAAAGCAACCAAAAGAAGAAGTAACCAGATGGTTCTAGAAATTTTGCTCAGGTTGCAAAACCCTCAATGATCAGGCAAGGTCAGGTAGGCCTAAAACCATGAATTCTAAGACAGTGGCAAAGAGGCAAATCTAGAGGCGAGTATCAGGCAAGCAGGACATCCATCTGAAGCTGCCAAGTTGTGTCTAACATTACCAAAATATTGCAAAAACATTTGACTGACTCTAGTATAATCTAAAGAAAAAAAAAGAAAAAAGAAAAAAAAAAGAAAAAAGAAAAAAGAAAAAAAAAAGAAAAAAGAAAAAAAAAAGAAAAAAAAAGAACAGGTTGAGAAAAGGAAAATTTCAACATTCAAAAATTAGAAGAAATTTGTAATTTTGTTTTTTGTTTTTTTTTAATTTTTATTGAATACCTCCACAAATATTTGTCAATTATTCATAAAATGCATATTTGTTTAATATTTTTTTAAAAAAATAAACAGTAAATACATCAGTAGTGGAATGTCAACATAGTTTTAGGAAATTTTATATATATAAAAAAAAAAATTGAAAAGAAAAAGTTTTGTTCATTTTTATAAATTTCATGATTTTTGTCAAGAAAAAAAAATTATGAGAGTTTTAGTGAAATTTCAGTTTTGTTCATCAGAAACTAAAATTAATAGCATTAGTGTACCCCATCCCAATAGGTTATATAAACTATGAAAGCACAAATTTAGTTTTACAAGTAAAGACAAAAACAAAAATTTTTTTTTTTTCCAGTCAAATTCTTTGGAGCAATAATTTTTCATAGACTGGCAATTAAAATATTCTCAATACTGGTGGGAATTAAAATTTGAATATTTGGTCTTTTAACTAAAAGACATTATTCAATGGTTTTCCTACAATCTTGAAATAATAAACATCATTAATTACATTTTTTTTCTTTTATAATTGGAAAAATTGGCAAAAAACTGAAAAATTGTTAATGGGGGAGAGGAAAACCTAACAAACTCTATAAAAAAATGAACGACTTTTAAAAAGGAAAAAAAAATGAAAGAACAGTAAAAAAAATCTAAAACTATAAAAAAAAAAAAAAAGAAAAAAAAGAAACTTTGAAAAAGCAAAAATTGAAGGAAAAACAAAAGACAAAACACAAAGAAGGAAAGAAATTGAAAAATAACATGAATAAAAAAAACTAGAGGAAAAAAAAGAGGAAAACTAAAAAAATTTTAAATAGAAAATAAAAAGTAACTAAAAAAAAATTACTTAAAAAAATAATCAGTAAAATAGAAAATCCCATCAAAAAATGAAATGTTAAAATCATAATTTTAAAAATGTGCACATTTTTAATGGAAGAAAAAGCAAGACGTTTACTGAAATAATTACTTCAATAAACTGAAAACTATGGAACTTTCTCTTTTATACATTTGTCATAAGATAAGAAAATCTTAAACCTTAAAAACTTATATTGAATGCCAATCTAAATCTTCAAATAAATTTTCTACATCAACATCTAATATTCATTTTCAATGAAACAATATATATCTTATAAAAGGTTCAATTTACAATAAGATGAACGACTATAAGATTGAAAAAAAATTGAGAGTTCTTAGCAAGCTTACACACCAATGTAAGTCCTCTCTCACTCACAAATTTTATAAGGTGTACAAAGTGTCAAGGATGAATATTAAAGTAACTGCTTCATGATTCTACTGCCAAAATAAGTATATTATTTAACTCTCCTACCCAATATAGGCAAATTTGATACAAGGTCATTTTTAAAGCAAAGACCATACCAAACATAGGTGGGCTTAACTCCTTCAGCATTTTTTTTAGGGGTGCCTCAGACATCAGGCAATGAACTTGACCCTACCCCTTTCAGATAATAGGGAGATGCTGCTTGGAAGGAGAACTCTTCCCTAACCCTGAAGCTAAGTTCTTTATTTCACCAGCTGGTGCAATATAAATACAGTAGTTATTCTCTTTATCAACCATTCTGCCTTGCTAATGACAAGAATGCAAGGAGAAATGGACTCATGCCTTTCTCATTCATTCAAAATGAACATCACCAATCTAAAGTTGAAACTTGCCAATTTCTTTAGTGCTATGGTATCTACTTTATGGACTATAATGAACTCTTCCTATCACTATGAATACCAGGAGAATATTCATCTCGGTGTTAAGTTAACCCCAGCCTAACACTTTGGCAGTCAGACTGATGTTCAACATTCTTTTACCTATGCTGTATTTATACTTTCCTTCAATATACTTGTTTCATGTAATCCTGAGTTCATGTCTTTCTTCTGGACCTTTTACTGATCCACATCACTTAGTTTAATAGCCACGTCAAATCTCCAGTGTTTATCAAAATATAGTTAAACCAAAATACAAGTCAAATTTTAGATTCTTAAAAATTAAATTAAATGATTCTGTAATGGTTAATGAACTAGGCTAATAGAAAATTAGGGAGTTTGGTTCTCACTGAGTACCTCATACTTGAAACCCAGCGCTAAGTTTAGTCAATAACAATAAGGTTTTTTATGACCATCGTCTGGACGTCTAATGGTTACAAAGCTTGTCATATAATACAGTTGAGTAATGAATTGGATCCACACCAGGTGTTGCATATTTCCAGCCTTGAACCAAAGTTGAGCCACACTTATTCAAGTGTGCCTTAGATATAACTAACAAGACAAGCTAATAAAACATTGTTAGTGAATTTGATCCACACTGAGTAAACATTACTTTTAGCCTTGAGCCAAACTAAGCTTAATTTAGTAATTAATGATAAATTATCTGTGTGTGTACACACAAAATTGTCAACAAAATAACTATAATAACAAAAAAGTCTTTTCTCAGTATCTCACAAAAATTTACTGTATGTCAAGGTTGAATATGGGAGTAACAGCTTCTTGATGCTGCCACCAAAATAATATATTATTTTGACCCTCTACCCCACCATAGGCAAGTTTCATTTTTACCACTATTTATCCTTTATAAATAACAACATCCTTCTTATATTAACAGTTCTTGCTTAATAAAGACAAATTATTTCTATGTACAATTTTTAAAATCAAATAATGATTTTTTTCTATTTTCAAGTCAGTTTTTTGTGATCTCTTGAAATAATAAATTGTTTTGCAGATAGCTTATATAATTAAAAAATAGTTTGTCTAGACATGCTCAATCTGTCACGATTAATGTTATATGTTTTATCGCTAGAAATATGGGGAATTTCTGCAGTTTTTTTTTAAACATTCAAAATTGCATTTTACAAGAAAGTTAAGTTCCTTAGAATTGTATTTTTGCCATCATCTTCCTAACACATGTTTTTATACTATCATTTCTTGGAATTTAACAATTCTTTTTTTTCTAGCCTTTTTTCTTTTAATATCATTGCTCAGAGAGAAAATTGTGACAAACAATAATAATCAATTTGAAATAGTTGACATTTTAAATTCCATAAATTGAAAAATTATTTTACTGCCTGAAGAGATTAAATAACATTGAAACAATCTGCCAGATTGAGAGCCTATATATAAAAAATGAATGTAATATTTACACTCATTTTTACTTTTAAATATAGAAAACCCTATATTTCATAATGTAGTCATATTGGACAGTGTATGTAATTTGCATATGAAGGAATGGGATAGATAAATAGTTTCATTACTAATAGAGAAAAAGAGGCTAGAGAAAAAGAGGCTATACAAAAAGAGGATATTCAATAAAAAGCTGGAGTTGGTCGTATATATGTATTGCATATGATTATTCCATAAAAACTGATTATATCAATGAATTGTTGCTTTCGAGATGATTAATCATTCCCAAATAGCAACATGCCTCAAACTTAACAATTCTTAATGGGGTTAACTAATTTGTATATTTGGTTTTTACATTGACATTTTTTTTTTTTTTTGCATATCAACCTTACCTAATGCTAAAGCCATGCATATAGAATAACAGTAGTGTTACTATTTAACCCATAACTGAGGGAAAAGGTGGGGCATATACCTTTCTGAAGGGTATTAGTCTGAAAGTGAATGTAATAGCATGACTAGAATTCCAACGAACTTACTATGATGCTGCAGTCAAGCAAGTTAGCTGTTATCCTATTTACCAACCCTTCCGCTCGGGCAGGATATGACACAAGGTCAATTTTTAAGCGGAGTTTAACAGGTTTGAATTCAGAGTTTTCCTTCTCCTAGACTAGTTGCCTCACCAAGGCTGAAGAACCCAGTCTGTCCTACTATTTACCCATAGCTGGAGGAAGAATAATTGGATTCATACTTTTCCCAAAGGTATTAGTGCTATGTGAAATGCAGTCAGTCTTGTCCAGGATTTGAACTCGTGTCGCTGTGTCCATTTTCTATGATGATAGCCATTACACCATAAGCACCTCCGCAAGTTAGCTGTTATGCTACAAGGATTTCCAACAAAATGCTTCCTTTTTTGTTTAAAGTGAAAGTAAACAAGCAAAAATATTTTCTACCCTGAAATCAGTAATGATCTCAGCTAGTAAAGAAGAGTAAGTGATGAGATTTTTTTTTTTGTACAAGGTATGATAAAAAAATATTAAGACAGAATGTTACACATTAACCTTTGACAGACCAATTAGTTAGGGATTTCAAAACAATATATGCCCCTGTGTAAAGAAGGTACAGTGGAAATGAATCACATGAAAAAAGCAAGAAGGAAAAATGAGTGGGCGTCCAGAAAATATATAATGTGGAAGTCTTTTAACCAGAGAGTCAGGTAGTCAGTTAGGAGAGAAGCAGTTAGCCGAGTAGATAAGAGACATTGTTTTGGGTACTAGCCAGAGAGCAGTGGCCTCCGGGTTGAGAAGCACAAAGAAAAGTTCTGAAATATGTATTGTGGGTTAAGAAGATATAGTGGAAATCTGAAGATATGATATAAAACCAAGCAGTTCCCGACTGATTCTGAATATCTGTTCCAATGTGGTGACAATCATAACAACTGTCTCTCATACAGCCATTTCAACCCTTTCGTAAATAAAGAGACTTATATTTTTAATAAACAAGTGATATTGTTCCTTCCTTCTGTGGTAATACAAGAAGCTTTCACTTTTTTTAAGCTTAAAGACATGCACAGCTGAACAACTTATAAAATGAAAGGAAGATATCTAGATGAATCGTCAGTTTGAAACAAAAAAAAATATATATATAACCAGAACCAATATTTTTGGAATGACATATAATGGCAAAACAAGATTGGGTAAATGCAACAACCTCTATATTCAATAGACCCCCGATCTCAGTATGATTTTTGTCTCAAACTGAAAATTCATCTTAGAAGTAAGAAATATATATAAAAAAATATATATAAGAAATATAAATGATAATATGACAAGATAACTTAGTACCATATCAAAAGGGTAATTTCTGAGATGCTTCAACTAATGGAAAACTTGCTGGAATGACTATGTTGAATGTTAAGTGGACTATTTTTGGGGAAAGAAAAAAAAAAAAAATTAATGTTTCATCCATTGTTCATTTTTTGTCTTGGTAAATAAAGCTTCAGTCTTGATACTTTATGAACACACCTTGGATATTTTAAAAATCTAACAAAATCTAAAATTTAAATCCCAAATTGTTAATTTTTTTTAAAGAATTATCAATAAAAAAATATATAATTTAGTTAAATCAATTTGCTTTGTTTAATAATAGATTTATCTTTAAATGATTTTTTTTTCTAGAGATTTATGTCAGTTGTCTCCTATAGTGTGACAAGTTTGGCATAAGGCCACAAGTATAGAGCCCCCCTGTAACATAATGGCTGAGGAATTTCGTTTTCTATATCTTGCCTTTGTTTTTAGTTAGGCTGAGAACCTTTCGGCTCAGTGCATAGGTTAGTTAGGTGCAACATGAGCGCAGGTGTTCACACACAGAGAGGATGTGTCATTCAGAGATGTCAAAATAAAAATCCCAGATAGGACTTGGGGATGTGAATGACATCATGCACTGGAAGCGTACGCGGAGGATTTGGGGGGGGGATTTTTAAAAAGTCAGTTGAGTTGAGTCTTGCGGTCTGAAGAAGACGGTTGACTTTCGCTAGCTCGCAGTGGCCTTGTGTTTGGGGAGGGGGACATGGAAAAGCCAGCATAGAAAGATTGTGCCTCTCTCTCTCTCCTTATGTCGAAAAACCTTTAAACTCAAAGGTAATAAAAAGTTTCGTACCTGAACTAAGAAGTCGTAAGTGTTTTTCGTGTTTCGGGATTCCCATGTTCTATGTATAACATTTTATGAACATTCTATGTATGTTTCCCATATTCATGTATGGGTATGTTACAACTAGTGAAAATCAAATTCACAGTAACTAACCTGGCCAGTTAATTATCACATTACATAATGACAATTATGGTATTGAGAATGGTACCTTAACTAAGCTGATCTTAGTTTGGCATAAGGCAAGAAATATGGGCACCGCAGGAATTATTACTAGGAATTATTTAACAAGGACTGCTTTGCTTTTGAAAAGATGAAAAAATAAACAAACAAAATAGAATTTCCTACAAAATATCATCACTGATGAAGCAAACATAACATTTAAAATTTGAGCTTGATCCAAACAAAATTATTGAATCTAGTAGCTTTTTTTTTGTTGTTTGTTTTGTATTTCTAAAAGAAAAGTTTATGCATACACATTAACATAAATTTGTATATCAGCAGTAATTTCATCTTCTACGCCAGAAGAGAGAAGGGAAAAAAAAAAAGGCACTTAGATATGCAAGACAAACAGGCAATAAATACAGTTTTAAAACAGACATTACAGATTTCTAAATTAACAACGACACTCTCTCTCTCTCGAACCCATGATAGTTGGGACATTTGCACATTTAACTCAAAGATTATCTTTTCTTTACTATTTTGTTTCACTCATCTATATTTTTTATACTGCATTTTGGCTATCATACTATCCTGCCTCCTTTTAACATTAATTGATGAGATATATATATATATATATATATATATATATATATATATATATATATATATATATATATACACACACACACACACACACACGGTTTACAAAGAAGATTAGGTTTGTAAGTTATTTAATGCCAAAGCCATTCTCCAAGAAGAACAGTAGTGGGACTATTTAACCCATAGCTGGGAGAATAAGGGGGTTCATACCTTTCCCAAGGATATTTGCCCGAAAGTAAACGTAATTGAATGACTGGAGTACAAACTCACAATTCCGCAGTCCATCGCTTTAACCATTACACTATGAGAACACCCCCCTACAACGAAGATTAGTTAGGAAGAATTCAGTTTGAGAATATATGAGAATTCTTATAAATCCCCAGGAGTACTCACAGTGTATAATAAATTTATAAATTTTACACAGAGCAAATTCATATGATTGTAAAAAAAAAAAAACTCAAATTATAGATTTATTTCAGCTGGCCACTCACAAAAGCAACCAACCTATATATATTTCTTCATGAGTCCAATAGATATACCATAGCAACATTACATTGCTTTTCATATAGCATCCCAACTCTGATAAAAAATTCTTAATCGTGGAAAACTTTCTTAAAAAAAAAAAAAAAAAAAAAAATGTTATTCAAAAAATTTTTTTTTTTTTTTTTTTTTTTTTTTTTTAAATCTTTCCTTTTCCCCACCCCACCAAGAAATTTTTCTCTAGATGACCTCAGGTCAAAACTAGTTAAGAAAACTCAAAAAATAAACTATATATAGATAGTATTCCTATTTGTCTTATCTTATTTATCTTAATATACACACCATAAAATATTGATTGGATTCTTTCCCTTTTATATCTATATATATATATATATATATATATATATATATATATATATATATCACACATTTTTTTTTTTTTTTTTTTTTTACACAACATAATGGCTGTATACCACATTATCCCAAAAATATTTACTTGACCTTTAGATGGGACCCGAACAGGTACTACCACTTCAAGTCAGAGTGAACCTGGGAGTAATGCTAATGTAGGGAAGAATCCACAATTTCCAGAACTGGAACCTTATCACTAGATGTAGTTTAGCATCATATCCAAACAAATAAGTTTATCCTTAAAAAAAAAAATACAACCCAAAACAATTGACAATAAATATGTATAAAGACTTTGCATGATTTATTTAAAATGAACCAAAAATATTTGTGTCCTGAGTACAAAGCTAAACTTCATGAAGAATATATATAACAACTAAATTTCTGATTTATGCACATCAAAATAGAAAATATAGATAATAAAAAAAGAAAGAAGTATCTTCATTAATTCATGTCCAGATAACCCTAAATGGAAAGTTTTTCATGGTTTGGTGGGTTTTATGGCATATCAACCTTTGTAGGTTATCTAATGCCAAATCCATTTTTATGTAAATAATCTGTTCTATTTAAAACAACGCAGTTTAGCATAAGTACACAGTTTAATTGTCAAAAACATTTCCATTTCACACTATTCAAGCAGTTATATGTAACAATTCAGTTAAGTGTAAATACAGTTTTAATGTTGAAAAACAGTTCCATTTCAAATAATTCAGTTAAGCATAAGCACGCAGTTTAAGTGTAAGTACGGTTTAATTGTCAAAAACATTTCTATTTCAAGCTATTAAGTTTACTCGAACAATTCATTTTAGCATAAGTACGCTGTTAGTTCTATTTAACCCATAGATAGGGCCCTATCAGGTGCTACCACTCCGGGCCAGAGTGGACCTGGGAGCAATGGCAATGAAGGGGTACTCCGCATTCCCCAAAGCTCCGGCATTGCTGGAACCTCACCATCAGATTGCTTAGTGTCATATCCAGAACACTAGTTGGGGGGGGGGGTCTTACCCCTCTGCAGAGAAGCTATCAGTGTATTCTACAACCCCAGCCGACTGGGCAAAAAGTTTTTCATGAAATGTTATAATTAACCAACAATGATAGCAGGCTATCAATAGTCAGTTTGATTTTTTTTACTGTGTGCTCTCACTATACTTCCCAAATTAACAATTTTGTTTTTAGTCAATAAATTTCACAAAATACACACAGTACATGATTAGGCTAGCAATCTTTGTTAGCCGTCTTGTTGCAAAGATAAATAAGTAAATATCTATAACTCTACACGATTAATATATTTTGGTCTTAAAAGAAAATGAAAAACTTGACTCAAAGTTGGTTTTTTTTTTTTTTCAATTTCTTTTTTTATATAATGAAGAGGATAGAGAAGGGACCCCTGGAACTAATCAATTTATCTTATTTCTTTCTTCCAAATTTAATGTAACTGGACTCTTTAAATAAATGAATTATCAGCCCATATTAATTTTAAGTTAATATTTTCCCTCAGTTTAATTTCTAGTTTGTTTTTTTTTCTTTTAAATCACAACTATGACAAAAATTATCAGAAATATTCAGAGTAAAAGTAAACTCGATGACCCAATAGCTACTACACCGAAGTGTAGGGGAGGGCGCAACTACTTTCCCCAGATTGCTTTACTTTACCCTTGATCCATACCTTATAATACTGAGTGTTAAGCAAGGAGGGATCAAGTATCATTTTTTAAGTCTTTGGTATGACTCGACCTGGGATTGAACCTCGGTCTCCCAGGCCATTGGCAAACACTTTAACCATTATGCCAATGGGCCGGTAAGAGTAAAGAAAGAAGAGTTTAAAAAAATTGGATTTATGTTTCTACTAACCGGTGGCTCTTCATAGTTCAGACGGATAAAGTAGCTGATGTGTTTAACTAGGCTTCCCTGAGATAAATGTGAAGAGGGTTTGAACCTCACTGAGAGATTATCTACTGCTCAAGACTGAACAGCTGAAAGTTACAAGTTATTATTATTATTATTAAAATTAAAAATAACCAAAAAAATAAATATATAACAATAGCAGATGAAAGAAAATATATCGGCCTCATAATAGTTAATACACATGCATATAAATTTCATATATGAAATGTAACAACTATTATGGGACAGAGGTAGTCCTAGCCAAAATTGAGCCTTCTCAATAAACCATTTTCAAGGCTTCAAAAAATCTAAAATAGTTTGAATACAAGTTATCACTCAGAACATACGATAGCTCTCTTCCTGTTAGTTCAATGATATGGTTTCAAGTATTCCTATCTAATACAAATAATTTGCACAGTGATATGATCTCTATACTACCTGGACTTTAATGAAGTGCTTACAGAAAAAGCTAGATGGGAACTGTACAAGGATGCTGTGTGCTGTTTTGAACAAAATCCTGTAAATTACACCCCACAAAACAGCAGCTATACAGCCACTTACATCCCATCTCACAAATGTTCTATGGACTCCTACTCATGGACATACCAGTGTTGGCTGACCAGCAAAAATTTACATTCATCAACTTCATGCAAATATTAGATGCCATCTAGAAGAATTGCCAAGAATAATGATGGTGATAGAGAGTCAATGAAACCTGGGCTATCAGTAAGGCCTGATGATGAAGTAATACCATCTAACTAACACTAATAATTTGCACAGTTATATGGTATCAAGTATTCCGATTAAATGCAAATAATTTTCAAACAGATCTATTTGACTCATAAATGGAACCCTAACTGTTACTATCACTCCAAGTAGACCTGGGAGTAATGACAACAAAGAGTGATAGATACTTGGAACAAGCTGTTACAAAATGGTTACTCATCTAAGTACTAAACAGGCTTTCATGATCAAACAATTACCCATCCACACTGAAATGGTCTTTGGTGTTAGCATCTGTAACTGGTTTATCTAAAAATATAAATTAAATCAACATCATAAGCTCAGCCTCAATGACGAGGTATGTTTAAAAAAAAAAAAATTTCAACTGACGCTGCATTTATCAAGACATAAATACACAATGGACCTGGGAGAAATGGGAATTATGAAGTACTCTGCATTCCCCAAAGTTCCAACATTGCTGGAGCCTCGCCATCAGATTATTTAGTGTCATATCCAGAACACTCATTAGGGAGTCTTACCCCTCTGCAAAGATACAGTTGGTGTATTCTACAGACCCAGCCAATGAATGAAAAGATTTTTTTCAAAATAGTCCTGCATAAAAAACTTATTCCAAAAGTTTTTTTATTGGTCAAAACATCTCAGAACCTCTCCTTTTCCTTTAACATCAACATTCATTATGCACATCAAAATAAAAAATATTGACTTGGATAAAATAGTAGCATCTTCATTATTTTATCTCAGATCCCTTCCAGACATGGGAAGTTCTTATGATGTAATAATTAACCAGCAAGGATAGCAAGCCATTAATAGTAAGTTTGGGTCTTACTGAGTGCCCTATACTTCCCAAATTGACAATTTCAATTAATAAATTTCACAAGATACAAAAATACTTAACCCTGAGACAAAGTTCCAGTTCAAGAAACAAGTTGTACTGAGTGATGTCTTACATTATATCAGACTATTATCCTCCTCTTGGTTGTTTTAGTCTCATGTACATTCCAGCCTTATTCAGGTGTCCTAACAAGTATGCGGTAGAAACCCGAGTCCATATTTATTTGAGCCCCCCCTTTTCATTTAAATAATATTTCTATAATTTATTTGACCGAATTTTCTTTAACAATTTAATTTCTTGAGATCGAATTTTCTCCACAGCATTATTTTCTGAAGATGGAAGGAATATGTAGGGTTAAAACAGGATAAGCACCTGGATTTGAAATTATTACAGTGATTAGGTGGGATATGTCTTTAAGCAGCCACCATGATCCGATTTACCCAACCCCTCCGCTCGGGCAGGATATGACAAGGTCAATTTTTTAAGCGGAGTTTAACAGGTTTGAAGTCAGAGTTTTCCTTCTCCTAGACTAGTTGCCTAACCAAGGCTGAAGAAATCAGTCTGTCCTACTATTTACCCATAGCTGGAGGGAGAATAATTGGATTCATACCTTTTCCAAGGGTATTAGTGCTATGTGAAATGCAATCAGTCTCGTCCAGGATTTGAACTCGTATCACCGTGTCCATTTCCTACGACAATAACTATTACACCACGGGCACCTCCAGCAGCAGCCACCATGATGAACATCATGCATAACTCATCTCACTACAAGACATCTCGTAGCCACATCACTCACCATATGCCCCTGGGATTACTTCTTTGACAAAATAGGGGAATATTTAAAAGCTCAGGTCTTTAAATATAGGCTGCAGACAACTGGACCGAAAAACTTTGTCATCAAATCCCAGCAATACTAGAAGGATGAGGCAAATGCAGCAGAATTTCAGAAATGTAAAGTTTGTGAGAGTAAGCATTTTAATTATTTTATATTCCAAACCCTAAAGATCATTCTGTCAGATCCTGCACATTAAAAAATACATTTTTTTTTTTTTTTTTTTATAAATCAATGATTAATTGCATCTTCATCAGTTACTTTCTTTAATCTTTTAAAATGGACAAAATTTTTGTAGAAGGCCATGCTGAAATAAATCAGTCTTTTTAATTACTTATTTTATCAGAAGTTAAAAATGATACCATTCATTCTGTTATTTTTAATTCATTTAATCATATATTAATAAATTTTGTGTGTGTGTATAAGATAAATTGGGTATAAAGAGGGCTCAGTGCAACTATAGCAGAGCAGATCTAAAACTTGAACTATCCAAATTATGTCCTCATCAGGTCCCACAAAGTTTCAAGTCAAGACAAATACAGTAGTTTCATCTGATTATAAGGTGATCCACATGAAACTAAGTAATGGACTCAAGTACATATATATATATATATATATATATATGTGTGTGTGTGTAAGTGTGTGAAGATGGATGGCTGGACTTTCTTGTTAAGTATGATCCAGTAAAAATATCACTTAAAGACTTTAGTATAAAGTTTTGTTAAAAAGTTTTTCATGCAATTCGATGAAAAGTCTTTGGCAAAGATGTATGTCAATTGTATCTGCCTTCAATGAACCTACAATTGTATTATATTCTGACATACAAAGGATGCAGAGTATGGTTTCCAGCCTGTACACCTAATAATTGGGATACATATAACACTTATGAACTTAATAGGTGAAAGATTAAACACGGGTATACTTTTTTTTAATTCTTATTTAAAAACTGGGAAACAATACGACCACCTAAAGAAAATGTAGAACAATGAAGGAGTAATCAGAATGATAATCTGTTCATCATTTGAAAAACAGCCTTTATTAATCTTTATTTAGGTTAGGTTATGGCATAATGATGTAAGAAATGAATTTGGCAAAGAGAGTTCAAATCCTGGACCGAGCTGTTTACATTTCCCTTCATGCTAATGCCTCTAGAGAAAAGGCATGAATCCACTCTTTTCTCTCTCTCTCTCTCTCTCTGCAATGGATAACTAGAGTAAACTGGGATCCTGGTTAGACAACCAGTTTAGGAGAAGGAAAAATTGAATTGGCAAAGTAATTTGCACCAGCGGAGTGATAAAAAAAAAAAACAAAAAAAAAAAACAGAAGCTAAAGTTCATAAGGCAGTCCAATATTGCGTTCAAACATGGTTGGGTTTGGTTTCTTTGTCAAATAGCTTATCAACCCCTGTAGGTTATTAGATGCCAAAGCCATCCTTGTAGAAGGACAGTAGTGATGCTATCAACACACAGCTTGGGGAGTGGATAAGGAGGGTGGTTCTTTTCCCAAGGGCATTAGTCCAAAAGTGACTGATAGTTCAACTCAAGCTCAAATTCACTTCCTACAACACAGTCCCTATGCAACAGGGACCCCCCCTCCCAACTGTGTTTAAACCAGTTCTCGCAACTTTTGTGGTGACACTAATGCCAAGTTGTACATCATTTTTTCCTTAATTTACAAGCAAAATTATTTTGAAAATAGTTCATTTTTAGAGGGAAAAAATACTGAGATGAAAAAAACCTTCAACTATAACATATTGAGGCATTTTAAGACATTATGTTTGGCAAAAAATGTGTTGTATATTGGCAAACACAAGAAATGTGTAATTTAGACAGAAGATATATATTGATTGCAAAAGAAAAAAAAAAAGTACAAATTAAAATGTGACTAAGCCTTCCATTTAAGAAATACTAAGCACAAACAAGTTCCGCAGGTTTTTAAGAGAAAAGGAAAAGAGAAAATAAATGAAAAAAAAAAAAGAAACAATATCAGTCATAAATTATAAGTATATACAAAATTTGGGGTTAAAAAAAAGTTGATCTCTACCGGCGATTCTTAACATGGGTTGCATGCCCCAAGGAAAGTAGCAATTTTAATATTTTGGGGGTACAATTTGAAATTTCAAAGAACAACCAAAAGCATTCTGTGGCTAAGAAAGTTTGGCTATGGCTTAACTGATTAATTTTTTAAATATTCAAATATCGTTTACTTAATCTTACAACATTCCTTTTCCTACAAATTGTGACCTACGAATAACAATCATCTTCATATTCTTGTTTCATGTAAATAAAACTTTTCGCAGTATGCGTCTTCACCAGTTTATTGCTGTTTATGTCATAAAACTAACAAGCTTCCTTGCCTTTTGATTTTCAGTCTAAAACAACTTGTAAAATAGGTTGGTAATTGCCAATTTTCCAGTGGTTTTATTTATTTAATGGCATATCAACTCTTCATGGGTTATTTAAGGCTGAAATTTTATTCATTTGAAATCAAATATATTTTCAGTGTTCTATTATACTTTTATTAGTCTATGATAAATGTTTGCAAACAGTGACATGATTTCAAGTATTCCAATCTAATACACATGATTAACAAACAGTTGTATGGTTTTAATAATTATTATTTAATAGTAGTAATTTATATACAATATGGTTTTAAATAGCTATTTCTAGTTAATAATGATAATCATTTGGTTGCATGTAACACTATGAGTTAGATATATGCACATACATGTATACACACGTGTGTGTGTGCACCCATACCAGTGTGCGTGTGTGTGTATATATATATATATATATATATATATATATATATATATATATGCGCCCACGCACACGCACACCTACATATACACACACACACACATATATATATATATATATACACACACATATATATGTGGCAAGATGAGTTAGATTCGGCCTGGGTATCAAATTTCAAATGTTAGGAAAACCCATTAACTAGATTAAGGAAATCTAGATAAGAAAATGTTTATATCTATAGCTGCGGACATGTTAAGTACTTATCAGAAACTTAAAAGAGTCTGAATTTAATGTCCCTGTATCGGAGACGGCCAGTCTAGGAATTAATCTTATGTCCAGTTTTTTTAAGAGAGAACTGGCTCCCCAAAAAGTTATGGGTTTATTCGTAGGTGTCCCATTAGCCGGAAATAATAATGAAACATTCTGTATATATACAGGTGCATTTTGGGTCCGAGAGTCAGACTTAGTTTGGGTTCGAAGGGAGTTGATTAGACCGAGACAAAGAAACAACGAACAGCGACATTACCAGCCGGACCCAGTTAGTTAAGATAATCTTTTGCCAGCCAAAACTCAAACTAGAATTAATTATCCACAAAGTGTTACATGCTCCCCATCATCCCTTGACGTTTTAACCACAAGTTGTTGTTGTGTTTTTGTTCTTTTCTCTGTGAACCTGCTTCTCGCTTTGATCCGGCTCACATAAGTATTCAGACGAGGACTTAGTAACTTATGCAACGAGCTGCAGAAGCGGGTATTATCACAGCACACAGTTATGTGATTTCAAGTATTCATATTTAATACTAATAATTCATACATAATTATATGACATAATGGTTAGTGTGTTCGCCAATGGCCCGGGAGATCTGGGTTCAATCCCAGGTAGAGTCATACCAAAGACTCAAAAAATGATACCTGATGCTATCTTGCTTAACACTCAGCATTATAAGGTACATATCAAGGGTAAAGTGGAGCAATCCAGGGAAAGGAGTAGTGCCCTCCCCTGCACCTCGATGTAGTAGCTATCGAAAAAGGAGCCTTCGGGTTACCCTCGACTACGGTCGCCAACTAAGAATAATAAGGTTTAAAGTAACTATTCCTATTTAATTATAATCATTTATACAGTTATATGGTTCCAAGCATTCCTATCAGACCCACTAATTTGCAAGCAATTACATGATTTCAAATAACAAATAATAATAATCCTTGTTAAATAATTATAGTTTCAAGTAACTATTCTAAATACATATAATATACTCAGTTATATATCAGTGCTCAACATATCCTGTTTATCTTACTTGGATGATTTAAACAATGTTCTCCTATGAGCTACTAAACATGGACAAACCAGTATTGACGGACCAGCAGAGACTTAGATTCATCAGCTCTGTGCAAACACTGGATGTTGATTGGAGGAAAAACAGCGATTAGCCAACAGGGACGGATGGCAAAAGAAAGTCAAGAAATCCATACGATCAGTATGTGATACAATACCATTTATTCCTAATATAAATCATTTTCAAACATTTTTTTTATTCCATAGATGGGACCCTAAAAACTTTCCAGTGGAGGGAGAAATAAAAGGATATATAGTAAGAGAGAGAGAGTACACTAACTTGTTTTAGCTAATACGGTAGGAGTGTAGTGTAAAAAGCTTAGGGACCACTGATCTATACACTTAAAATCAGAGTTTAAATGTTTGCCTCATTCTGGCAAGACTGGAATGTGAAAGTTTTCACCGTTTTCAGAATTTGCATTGAATTTCCATCCAACACAAAAAAAGTCAACCAGTAAAAAAAAATTAAAAAAAAAAAAAAAAAAAAATGATAATTAAAATTTATTCATATAAATTCTCATGAAACAAACCTTTTTTGGTGAGTTTCTTTGTTTAATGCCATATTGACCTTCATGGGTTATTTAATGCCAAAAGGGTTTTGACATCAAATAACCTGTTAAAAGAACAGTAAAGGTACCATTTAACCCATAGCTGAGAGGAGTAAATAAGGGGGTTCATACCTTTCCTAAAGGTATTAGTCCAAAAGTGAATGTAATAGCAAGTTTGAAAACCAGTTGCACTAACGACACTGTTGCAGTCCAACACGTTAGCCACTATGTCATGGAGACTGCCCCCACCATTCTTATTTTTGTTATCATCAACCCATTAGCTATCTATCCAATACCATACCATGACACAAGTAGCTGAGGGGTGGAGTATTTCTTTGACTTCCTACCAAGTCAGAATTAACAAGATGTCATTTTATAATGTGTGAGATGGGGAAGCATATATGAAGCAAAACTTATAGGTGACGGTTTACAAAAAATGCTTTCCACAAGCTGGGAGGATTGGGAGTGCTATGTCAAAACAATCATCAAAATATTTAATGAAGGGACTGAAAAATTAGTTCTCACTTCTCTTATGATTGATAATCAATTTACCATATGATATATATCACCTCACACACAATATATTATCACATTGGTAGCTCTTAGGATCTGCACAAGCATACAAATAATATGAATAATAAAAAAAATAGAAAATAACTGTTTTAAGGAGTCAATATTGGTGATAGAACATATATAGATGTAGGTTTTATACACAGTGACTGTCAGTTTCTCATGTATGCAATCATCAGAACAAGTCTTATATATATATAGCTCTCTTATCACAACATATGGGTGCCCAACAGGTCATAATGGCAGAGAAATAGAAGAGTCAAAAGAAGATGACAAAGTACATAAGCAATTTACACTCCTATAACTCTCACATCAAGAAGGCTACTATATCCATTTATAGTGTGGACAAAATGTTAGTACATTAATCATTTGACTGACAAATTATATATCAGAGAAAAAAAAAATTAATAAATCCAACAGCATGTAAATATGAAAAAACATATGTCCAAAGGATGTATTTATTAATATATGCCTACATTAAATGCTTTGGTGGGTTTTTTTTAAAACCATCTTCAGGGAAATGACAAAATCATTAACACTTTCCAACACTAATACATCACACATTTTAAAATAATAATAATAATAATAATAGTATGCAAAGAATTTTCTCATATTTTTCATTTTAAAAAATCTTTTGGATGAGACAACATTACATTGCCCTGAAGATGGTTGGACAAAAAAAATATCGGCATATTATTCACATAACAATAAATACATCCTTTGAATTTTTTTTTTTTTTTTCATGTATATGTCTACAAAAGAAATGGTCTCAGACATTTATTCTAAGATATTTAGAAATACTGACACACATGATACACAATTTTGTAGAGAAACATGTTTTACCAGAAATCTGGCACTGTCAGAGTATGCAAATGATTATGAAAAATGAACCTCTATTAAAATGGAGATAAAATAATTCATGTAAAGTATCAGAATACTTAATTCTAAAATTTTACTGTATCTATCTGAAAAGAAAGGTTTTAGTCAGTTACATTCAGTTTTTGTTGTTTGTGTCTTAGTATGACACATTCTACGAGGGTTAATTAGGAGAAGAAATGTTAATGGCAGACTTGTCGATCAAAGCACACAATTGTCTTCACCAAGAAAGAGTTAAATCTTAAAATTCAGACATGTTATATAAATTATATTCCTGGCCTTTTAATGTAGATTATTTTTTAGAACATCATTTGCATCCTGACTATGTCAAACCTTGGACTAGACATGGTAATCTGATTTTCCAAATTTTATGTTTCATTCAAAGCATACACACACACACACACACACATTATATATAGATATATATATATATATATATATATATATATATATATATATATATATATACCCAACACAGTGATTAAAAAGTAACTCCCTATTTCAAAATTATTTATTTCTTAACATTTTTTTTTACAAGAAATGAATCAGAATTTTAAGATAGAAAGTTATTTTTCAATCACCTCATATATACACATATACATACAAGGGTCATTCAATCAGTTTCGAGCCTCATTCAGAGGGAGTTATAGAAATAAGACAGTTTTCTAACCTTCTTCAGTAACATCAAAGCACTTGGTCCATGATGCTAAATCATGGTAATCCCACCATGGGAGAAGGTGGTATCCTGGTCCTCGAAAAACTTCTCCACAGCACATGACCTCATTATTTCGGAAATGGTGACTACACAGTTGGGATTTGAGTTTAGGAAACAGCAAAAACTCAGACGTCGCTAAGTCTGGTGAGTAAGACGGAGGGAGTAGCAATTTAAATCCACAGTCAGCTGCAACCTGAGCAGTGTAAATGGGTACATTATCCTGGAGCAAGAGCACCCCAGCCCTCAGTTTTGCTATGTGTTATTCTTATTCTTAGTACGGCCTATTGATAGTTTTTTCCCCCTTTTCCAGGAAGTCTATTATGATTACACCTTTAGAATCCAAAATAAAACAGAAACTATCCCCTACGCAACAGACACTGCCTACTTGAACTTTTTAGTGGATAGAGAATTTTTATTGTTTGCATTAAATCAAATTCAAAGTGGTAAATCTAGGTTTCATCTTGAGTAACTAATCTGCAGTGGGAATTCTTAGGATGAGCCTGGAAAGGAGTCAGAAGTGTGCAGGAAATGTCAACATCTTTCAGCTTGTACTCTTATATCAGCATACTTCAGAATCTTGCAGACAGTTCGCCCATTCCCAAGATCTCAGTTAAAACAGTGTGGACTGAACCACAACTTATGCCTATGGACTTAGTTATCTACTGGACAGTAAGACTTGTCATTTAGATAAGCACAGTGAATAGCATCAACTTGTTCATCAGTGATGGAGTTTTTTTGGACATACTGACCAAAGGTCATCTTCTGGGCTGTCTTTGTCCTTCTTCACAATTGCATAAGAGGGAGAGTCCTCAGCAAGTATCTGTACCATGTCAAAATGGATTTCTTTGTGTGACGTATTCTTTTGTAGATACTTTATCACTGTTCAAGCCTCTGGTTTCTCCATTTTTATATTTGTCACACACTTCTTACGTTCAAATCAGCCTCACATTCACTGAAATCAATACAGAAATACAGATTAGTTTTTCTAGTTTTATAAGAAGTGGTTATGTGTTGCCATAAAAAATGTCCAACTATAGCTCTTCTTTTTGAGTGAGGCTTGGAACTTTCTGAACAACTTTCATATATTTTAGCAGTATTTGGCGACCTTAGTCGAGGGTGCTACTCCACTTTACCCTTGATCCTTAAAATGTCGAGTATAAAAAAGATGGCATCAAGTACCATTTTTTGAGTCTTTGGTATGACTCAACCAGGGATTGAACCCCAGTCTCTAGGACCATTGGTGATCACTACTCATTAGGCTAATGGCCCAGTCATATATATATATATATATATATATACACACACACACTGTCAAAATAGATGGTATATATGAAATTGGTATATTGTTTAATCCTTGTTACCTTTTTAGAAGGTTTTAACGTTTAAATGCACAAATAAAACTTTTCAAACTCTAGGTGTGATCCATATATGAATTTATTCTGTCACAGTGTTAAATTTTTTAAAAGCAGTGTGCAGCTGGTTTAAATTCTTTTTTTTCCCTTTCTCCTTTACTAGTTACCTTAACAAGGTTAAAGAGCCCAGTCTACCCAACTATTTACCTTCTGGAGGAAGAATATTCGGAATCATAGCTTTCCAAAGGGTATTAGTGCTATATGAAATGCAAACAGCCTTGTTCAGGATTTGAACTTGGGTTGCTGATTCCATTTCCTATGATAACCATTACACTGTGAGCACCTTAGTGTCGCATATGATGCCATGAAATATAAATATGAAGATTTTTTATAAGTGCAAAACAATCAGTATGAATCTAACTCCCAATAGCATTAATAGTCAGCAAAAAATAATACTACTTATTTCATGTGTGTGTGTGTGTGTGTGTGTATATATATATAAGATTTTTTTTTTAAATTCTAAAGAAAAAAAAATGAAAGTGCTTGAAGCTATTGTAGATTTGGTTGGTTTGTTTAATAGCATATCAACCTTCATGGGTTATTTAATACTAAAGCCATCCTTGTAAAAAAACAGTAGTATTATTTATCCAATACCTGGGGGAATAAGAGGGTTCATGCCTTTTCCAGAAGTGAACATAGTAGTACAACTGGAGTTTGAACTCACTATTATGTCACAGTCCAGCACATTAGCCACTATACCACATGGACCCTGCTTGCGTTATTATAGCAAAGTAGGATAATTACCGAAACATAAAACATATACAATCATCCTGCATTACTTATTCTGTTCAGAGTTTTATCCATCGCCACAGTCAAATGAAAAATGAAGCCTGTGTAAGTGGCTTGACTTCTATATTTATTAAGAAAACTTGATCTCATGAGATAAGATGTGTCTTTATGTGTGAGGGGGGGGGTGAAATAATTGATGTCAACATTTCGACTAAAGAATTTATTTTTAACCATTCACTAGGTGGGAAAAATTTCTATCTGTTGAGTGTGGTGAACACAAACTCAAAAACAGAACAAGTAACACAGGATCATATATATATATATATATATATATATATATATATATATATATATATATATATATATATACACACACACACACACAAAATGGGTACATGTATGTATGTATGTATGTATGTATGTACCATATATACTTGTATATCATGTGACTTACCAAGACCTAAATTTTACCTTAATATTTATGGATCATGCCTTACATGAGATACAAACTTAGTGTGTGTAAATAATTGGCCTAGGCCAACTGTTATACCTACTATTTTCAACTACAAAAGTCAAACACTCCCTGATAGTGTAAGATGATAGAGAGAGAGTGTGTGTGTATATAAGAATGGTATCTTCACTTTTATCGCTCCCAAATACCATTGTTATTAAGTTACATTAGTTGTTTTAAGCCATTATTTTTTTTATAAATTATTTCAATTTCCTCTTATTGCATGGGCCAGGAGCACTACCACTCCAGGAATATATTAGTTATTTAATTCACGGTACCATGGTGTGTGTGTATATAACATCAGTTAAAACTCTACCAACTAATTTTGATGAGAAAAAGATAAGGTAAAATTTTCAGCAAGGTAAATAAGAAAAAAAAAAAAAATTTTTTAAGTACTAATATTAAATGTGATAAAATCAATATAATGAATATTATCAATGATAGCACTTTTAATCTGCATAATAGCTTTTAAATAATGACAATAGGTATATGAAAGTTGCTCTAAAGTCTGAGCTATTAGGTAGTGCTAGGTAGCTAATTTTGGCTGACTAATGTGAATTTTAAGATATTTAAAAAAAAAAAAAAGGTGTGCTTTATATGCTGTCAAATATGATAAGTAAAAAGATTAAAAACTCATTCTCTATTAATTTTCAAGATAAAATTCTATTTCACAAGAATTCTGTTCAAATTGTAAAGTTTCATTTGTACTACACACATTTCAATCTATTTCCAAAATTTATTTTTAAAAAAAGGGGGGAGTTCTAGTCAACTAAATCCCATGAAAAAGAATTCTTAATGCCACCATTAAAAATTCATGAATTTAAACAATTTTTTTTTAATCACTAAATTGAAACTAACATCATGAAGCTGAAATGTGTCTTAAGTTTTAATGGGATTGGAGGCGAAAAAAGGGTAAGTCATAAGAGGATTTGCAGATGACGGAGAAGCAAGGCAAATAAAGAGAGGAGAAGGAGAAAACAGGATAAATCCTAGGAGGAGGAGGAGAAACAGAAAACAGGCTAAGTCTTTAAACTTCTGAATTCAGATAAAATATTCAAATGAAGAATGGCTTTACAGAAGGAATTTAAGAGAATAGAAAAATCTCCCCAAAAATAAGAATGCAAAAATATCTATACCGATAAGTTTTCTCATAGGTCTCAGACAAAAGACAGCAGGAAAAAAAAAATCATAAATCAAATGGACTTTTAAGTGTATTTTATAGGCCAGTAGAAAAAAAAACTAAAAATAAAACAGTGTAAGAACTTTTTTTTAAGATTTCATTGAAAATAAAGTATTTCAAGATTTAATTACCGAGTTCTTGCACTCCCCAGGAAAAATCTTCCAGATAAATGGAAATATTCAAAGCACTAAATAATTATTTTTTCAGTAAGAGTTTTCGGACTATTGTCTTTGTCTTTATTGTTTTTTTCACAACATTTCGGCTGCTGTATCCTCTGGCCCTCCTTAGGTGTCTCCTGTTTATCAGGGTATAGAAATAATTCAACCAGAGAAATCCTTTTTTAAAGTTTAAATAAACTTTAAAAATGATTTCCCGGGTTGAATCATTTCTATGCCCAGATAAACAGGAGACACCTGAGGAAGGTTGGTAGATTCAGTGGCCGAAATGTTGTGAAAAAAACAATTAAGACGAAGACAATAGTCTAAAAACTCTTACTGAAAAAAAAAAAAATCATCAAGCTTCGTCTCAGAAATTTAGACAACTAACAATTTTCTTGGTTAATGAATTTTTGTAAATAGAACATAGTTCACATTGGGCCTTACATGAGATTAATCATTTACTGCTCCGATAACATCAATGAATCATTGTCCAATGAAATATTTATTACAACAAAAGGGGACATCAATATCTCCCTATGTGTATCAATCTTGGTGATAACTACAGAGAAAACTAGCATAGTAGTCCTGGTAACATATGCACAATATTTTATTTGTATAGTAACAAGTTATTAGATTAACAAATGTTTGCACTTTATTTTTAAGACCTCACAATTTACATATAAACTATTTTATTGAATTGTATGGCACTAATAGAGATGAGAGAGTTTCTTGCCAAGAGAATTTTGATAATATAACTTCATGTCAAAATTAACACTACAACAGGGGCCTCTATGTTAGATATTTAGGGTGGGGGAACCCTGATATTTTAAGGTTACTAATAAAAACAAAAATAAAAAATAAAGCTATACAGGTTTATTTTCTATTTTTATTTTTCAACAAAAATATCAAATTTTTTGCAAAAGATTTTCAAAAATCTTATACAGTCACGCAGACTTCATAAAAATCAACACAAGAATCTCATCTTTTTATTATTATTATTATTATTCACAGAGGATTTAAATTAAAACTCATTCATTTTATTTGATTAATAAAGAATATCATTCGGGTCTCTTGGACTTCATTTTGGTATATAAAACTAAAATATGACTAATTCATGATATACAGGGCGTTTTAGAAAAACTGACGTGATTTTGTAATCTAAAAACTTAACCCATTCTTATACAAATCAAATGGCTGCAGAATATATTGACTGCATCTCTGCAGAGGGGTGAGACTCCCCAAAGTGTATCTTGGATATGACACTAAACAATCAGATAGTGAGGCCTGAGCAATGCTGGAGCTTTGGAGAATGCCGAGTATTCCTTTATTGCCATTACTCCCAAGTTCACTCTGGTCTGGAGTGGTTGTACCTTATAGCATCTATCATTCAAATGGAGCTGTTTGACATTTAAACTGTACTTATGTTAAACTGAGTTGTTTGGGATAGAACTATTTTTACATTGAACAGTGTGTAAACAAAAAAAAAAACAAAACTGTAAATACATTAAACTGAATTGTCTGAAATAGAACTGTTTGATCATTTAAATATGTGTAAACAAATGAATGAAGTTTAATTGAATTGTTAGTGATACATAGCAATGCTTGGAACCATTTAACTTTGACATGATAAATTGAATTGTGTGAAATAGAACTGTTTTTACATTTAACTGTGTATTCGTACTAGACACAAATAAGTGAAACCATTTAACTGTGTGAAAAAAAAAAAAAAATGAGCTTAGGCTCATTTGGAAATAGAAATTATTTATTTAATATATGTATAAAAAGGATTTAGCATTAAATGACCTTCAATGATTAATATGCCGTGAAACCAAACCATACAAATCATCCCGAATTTCAACAGAGTATGCAGAAACAATTCAAATTTGTATGTTTAATGTTTTTTTCTTTTCAGGTGTAGAAACACAATTCACTTGAAATGAAAAAAAAACATTAAACAAAGAATTTTGAGTAGTTTCTACACATTCTGTTAAAATTTGAGGTCATTCAGATGAAAACTGGTGATGTTATTGAATTACAAAATTATGGCATTTTTTTTCTAAAACACTCAGTACATCTCAAATGATATCAAAATCTGTCAATATTGACAAACAAAAAGATTGAAGTCCAGTATAAACAACTAATTTATTCTTTGACAAAATAACAATTATAAAAAATAGAAATTATTTATTCATATATACAAGTTAACTTCAAAACTTTAGAACCCTAGCAGCTGGTATTTGTGCCTATATATAAAAAGTATATATAATGAGGTTGCCTGAATGTCGGTTGGAAGATTCTTATTTCTATAGTGTTATTGCCAACGAACAATACAGCCAATCACATGGCCTTCTGAATCAGCCAAGACTCAATGAACTCGGCCAATATTTGTATCACTATGCTGAAGTACATATACATATTCACTCAGATGGCCTGAATACCTGTTTGCTACATTGTTATTGACTATAAAGGGGCTCAAAGCATTATAGTTGCTGTCATAGGAAATGGACAGGGCGATCAGAGTTCAAATCCATAACGAGGATATTTGCATTTTACATAGTGCTAATACCACAGGGAAAGATCTGAATCAAACTAGTCTCCCTTCAGCTATGGATAAATAGTAGGGTAGACTGGCCTCTATAACCCTGGTATGGCAACCAGTCTAAGAGAAGAAAAACTGAATTCGGACCATACCAAGAGATACATGGGTTCCACCAGGCTATTCTGCCCAAGACGCTACATAAGTAGCACCCTCACAACCCAACCAGGCTATGGGATAAATTGTTAAATAACATTTTACACTTTCAGCTCAGAGCCAAATCTGTACTCTCTATATCTATGGAGAGTACAGGGTTCAAAGGGTAAAATTTAGGCATTTTGAAGAAACTTAAGTTCTCTGCCACACTCGTTCCAATTCAAATTTCTCAAAATTCAGATTCAAATTTCTCAAAATTCAGATTCAGATTTCTCAAAATTGAAAATCATACACTTACACAAGATTTGGTAATGTGTTTGCAATATAGCATATACTTAATTTCTTACAGTTGACTATTATCCATATTATTAGTACTATTTCTGTGTTGTAATTGTTATTACAAGAGACGTTAGAAAAGTAAGGTACAAATATTCAGTAATACACTATGTTTATTACAATAGAAATAAAACAGTCTTTATGTTACCACATAGATGCCCTCAAAATTAATGTACTTGTCCCATTGGTGTATTAGCACACAAATGCCCTACCCAAAAAACATTGATCAATTGCTTTGGCACCCTATGAGATGACTCTTCATGATATCCCAACTTCTTGTGGATAATATTATGGATCTCAAACATGGAAAATTTGCACTAACCATCATAGCTTCAAAACGTGCAATGTTGACTTCTGTTATTGCTAAACATGGACTTATCCTGAAGATTTGTACACACCCCCTATGTGAATGCAGTAGGAGGCTAATGTGGAGGCATAATGGTTACCATCCAAGTAAATGGATTCAACAAATCAAGTTCAAAACTTGGGTGTTTCATTTTTGCACTAACATCCTTGGAAAAGACATGAATCCAAAATTTCTTTCTTGAGCAATGGGTAAATAGTCTACCACACTGGGTGATACTAAGACAAGGAAAAACTGAATTCAAAATCAGAGGGTATGGAGATAGCAACTCCCTACACCATAAAAACCTACTTGCAACTGCACCATCACAGACCTAATACTATACTCCTCAAGAAGCCTACAGTATACAGTAAATGCATTCTGAATGCACTATACCAGACCAATACCTGCATTCTGTTCATTTATGCTCCCCATACTTAGACTTCTGTGTCCCTTGTTTCATGGTGGCAGACATCTTAGTGACATAACATATACATGTGCTCAATATCAAAGCTGTTCTGGCTGTTACTAGAAGTATTGCATACCTCCTATTGCTTTATGCTTACAGCTCACAATTTTTCAGTTCCAGTCGATTTATAATGTAGAGATGTAATGTCTCTGTCCCACAGTTTTGAGAGCATAGGGCCACAGCCACACAACATTAATAATGGCGCTGCAGTATGGGTTAGAGTTGTTATTTCTACACTCCAGTTTTGAATTCAGAGTTTTTTTGCTTTTTTTGTTCCTTCTCAGAGATCAGTGGCCTTACCAAGGCTAAAGAGTTCAGTCTGTCCAAACCAAAGCTAGAGATACAAGAGAGGGATTCCTGCATTTCCTGGGGCATTAGCACAAAAATAAAATGCAAACATTTTCATTCAACATTTTAAGTTGAGTAGCAAAGTCCATTTTTCAAGATAGTAACTATTACGCTATGGTAACCATTACATCATGCACCTCTGATGACAAAGCCGAGGTAGTACCTTATTTTTTGACATCTCATACTTATCCATAAAATCTATATTATATACAGATACAACAGGATGGAAGTTTTAACATGTTTTTAAAAAGAGCAGAAAAAATAAATAAATAAAACAAAAACATTGAGTAAGTCATTAAAAAAGCATTTCAGAAATGTGGTAATAGTTAAACAGTTTCATATATAACTAAGTTTCTAGTCAATTATTTTTTGTGGGTGGGGGTAAAGAATTTCAGCAGTAGTCTGTTTTGCTTACCACTTATCTTATATTAAAAGTAAATAACATAGCAATGAATTTCTATAACTTCAAAGTTCATACGTAACATAGCAATGAATTTCTATAACTTCAAAGTTCATACACAATTGCCCATGCATGAAAATCTTTGGTAATTCTGAGACAATATACAAAAAAAAAAAAAATTCAATAGAAATATCCTCCATCTAGAGAAGGAAAACTCTAAATTCATACCAGCTGTACTCCACTTAGAAAAAAAAAAAAAGAATGACTTTTTGGTGTATCTTACCCATCACGTGGCAGGTGGGTAAATGTTTCAGTGATTTGATTCATTTTTTAATAAACAGTTAAATTCTAAAACTATGTCTTCATTTAACTACAATTTAGCTAGGAGCGATATTTCTTAAATTGTCCCCCTCTTCGGATTACTGCTGATTAGGACCAACTTAATTTTGGAGTTAAATTTACTCTTATATGGATGGAGGAAAGTAATTTCTATATCAGTTATGTTAATCTTACTTCAATGTACAAAAAAACACATTCAAACAAAATTAACAAATTTTCATAGGTGAGCTAATTCTGTACAAGGAGCACAATTATAATTTCTATAATATTCGGTTATACAATACATCCCTGTAAAAATGAACACCATATAACTTCTCTGCTAAAATGGGAATTCAAAAGATTCTTTTTTTCTTAATTACAATTTTAAAAAATTTTAAAATCAATACTATCTTTGCTTTTTGTTAGAGAAAACAAAAAAAATTTAGACAAAAAAAATTTAAATTATAACCCTCTGAAAAACAATGTCAATCTTTACTTGGGTATATCACGTGCACAAAGTCTGAGTAATTCACCCTCTCTTTTGAAACCTGTCCACATATGATCTGTATTTGAGATCATTTACTATAATCCAGTTATATTACTTATACAGTAAATCTTATGTAAACTGGGGGGGGCACATTCTGGGCACTGCAATTTTATAAACTATCACTGTTTAAAATTCTGGAACTTTGCTTTTCCTTCCATTTTATTTTGCAATATTGTGAAGATTAATAAAAAAATGAAATGAAAAATTTTAAAATTCAAGACCCCACATTTACTTTTCATACTAAACCCATCATTATATCCTAGTTTTCGATTTCTTTTATAAACCAAATTTAAATATACATATTTCTTAAAAAAATTAAAACCCCATTTAATTCTTTTGCTTTTTGTTTTTTTAAAAGCATAATAAATCTTGCACAATACTTTTCGACAGAAAAAAAGTAATTTTGCAATTCATTTCTTAGGTAAATCATTTGCAATGCATTTAAACAGGAAGTCCTATTATTTAACATTTATGGTAATAAAAAAACATTACATATATTGCAAAAAAAAAAAGAAAAAAAAAAAAAAAAAAAAAATGAATATAGAAATACGAGGCAAATTTATAAAAATGCATTGGAAAGAATTTACTAAAACGTTTTTTTTTATCTTCTTTGGTTAAAAAAAAAAAAAGTTGTTTTTTTTTTTGTTGTTTTTTTTTTTTTGCAGATCAAAAGTTTAAAAATGCTGGTATAAAAAAAAGACACTGTGTGACAATAAGCACATTATTCATGTTAACCCATTTACTGCTGGAATAGAATCGGCAACCTGCACATCACTCAAAGACTTATTAACACTCGTATTATCAGAAGCAGAAATGTTAGTAGCAGCAGCAACAGCATTGTTACTATGGCTACCTACTACGTCGTTAGTGCTAGGATTCTTCTGTACATTGTTCTTAATATTATTTTCCTTGAGACTGTCATTGTTCACACTTCGAATTATGGAAACGTTGTTTGTTAGACGATTTTTATGGCCATTTTGGTTACTACTGTTCATTGCAGTCTTTTTGGGGGACATTTTACTGCTGTCTAAGTTAATTGTTACATTGTCTTCTGGCTCGGAGTTATCAAGTGAGCCATCCTGAACTTTAAGCTTTTTGCAGTTGTTGTTGTTTGAAATTGTTAAAGAGTCAACAGGGCACTGGCTGCGTTTATTCTCGGCATTTCGGTCCACTTTCTTGCTATCCAAAAGTTGTAGAATATAGCGCTCAAAAGAGTCAAAGAAACCATTTATTTCTTTGTATCCTGAGAAAAAGAGTGTGAAGAAAGAATTAGACAAACATAATGTTAGGCAATTTTTGTTTATGAAAGAGTTTGCAAATTATTTCTTTGAAGCATTGGGTATAGATAAAAGTATATATATATATATATATATATATATATATATATATATATATATATATATACATACACATACACAAATAAAGACAAGTGGAGGCAAACAAAAAGACAGACAAGTGGAGGCAAACAAAAAGACAGACAAGTGGAGGCAAACAAAAAGACAGACAAGTGGAGGCAAACAAAAAGACAGACAAGTGGAGGCAAACAAAAAGACAGACAAGTGGAGGCAAACAAAAAGACAGACAAGTGGAGGCAAACAAAAAGACAGACAAGTGGAGGCAAACAAAAAGACAGACAAGTGGAGGCAAACAAAAAGACAGACAAGTGGAGGCAAACAAAAAGACAGACAAGTGGAGGCAAACAAAAAGACAGACAAGTGGAGGCAAACAAAAAGCAAAAGAGACAAGTGGAGGCAAATAAAAAGCAAAAGAGACAAGTGGAGGCAAACAAAAAGCAAAAGAGACAAGTGGAGGGAAACAAAAAAAAGATAGACAAGTGGAGGGAAACAAAAAGTCAGTAACGGAATTGTAAGGCAGAACGAGTAGCCAGCTAACTCTGGTTCACCAATTAATCTCTACCGTTTGAAGAGACGAGTAGTGTGTTGTATATGCAGGCAGAACAGCGGACATAAATTTGGGTTCATTTGATTACAAAGGTTGACCAATGCTAAAGGACACTTATGCAAATTTAGCAACCATCCCTGGCTGCATAAAAACAGGGGGCAAGTCAGTCGGTGAGGGGAGAGAGGAAATGTGACAATAATGCGACGTGGAGTGAATTCCATTCGTGGTAACACCAGAAGGAGAGAGGATGGAAGTGACGAGTGAACTTGTTTCTGTTGTCTTATTCTGCGGACAGCATTGGACATTTATTTTTGAAACCCCTCATCTTCAGTTAATTTTTATCTAATAAGCTATTTCGGCATTATTAAAACTGGCATCCAGACAATTTGATATTTGGTTAATACCAGCATTCAGTGGCATGGCAACATATATTCCAATAATGGAATAGCTAGAAGACTTGGAGTTAACTTGTGAACTTTGTGAAATAACCAAGAAGGAGTACTGCCACTACAGTTGAATAGCATGGCCCAGGAAACATATCAGCATCTGCCAAAAGAATGGAATGACATTGAGGATGTTAAACATGCTCTTGTAAAAGCCTATGGAACAGATTTGTTCGTGGCCTTCAAACAACTTTCCAAACAGTCTTTGTTCAGAGAAGACTGTGAATGACTTCCTAACTAATTTGGCACAGCTGGTAGAGGAAATGCCACCTGAATGTTGGATGAAGAGCACTTTTATAAATGAACTACTGAGTCAGGTCAGAGAACTCCTCCGATTATCAACCAGGATGGAAACCCTAACTTTAAGAGAGCTACTTGAAAGAGAGCTACTTGTGCCATAGACACAAGTAGCTCTTGTGTCTATAGACACTGCTGCAGCTACTTTAAGAGAGCTACTTGTGCCATAGACACCATGGACAAACATCTACCTGCTGCAGCATGACCTAAGCAGGCCTCACCTAAACTGAACCTTCGCGAAACAAGTCAGAGGGGTCTCAACTGTTTCAGATGTGGGGGCCCAAATCATCTGATCAGGGATTGCATGCAGCACAGTAGTGTTAGAAACCCAAGAGAAAGATCAACCATGTGCTGTTATCTCTGCAACAAAGCACCTAGTGAAAAACTGTCTGCGAAATGGAAATAGGGGTGGGGAAGACGTTAGCGCCACTCTCTTCCCAATCAAATTAAAAGAAGTGCTCCCCATGATTGAAGCTGCGGTTAATTGCAAGAAGTGTTTAGTACAGGTATATTTAAGATGTTCTTGGTCCCTGGTGACTAAATCAGTGAGCAATCTCTCAAGCCAACAGACATCCTGACAGTTAACAGTGAAATTCTTCACGGTGATAGCGTCAGTACTATTATGCTGGCTGAAGATAGTGTAAACCTCATGAAAGCTGATGCTCTGGTTGTGGAAAGCCCACTGTTAGGTGTTGAAAAGCTAATCAGAATGGATATTATCAGGGTGCTGGATGGAGTCCACATAAACCAATCCAGCAATGTCAGCTTCTCAAGGATGGAGCCATGTGCCTGTGCTGTGATCAAAATAGAGGAACCAGACTTCAGCGCCAATGAACAGACCAAGGTTTGGACAGCATTGTGGAAATGGTCAGGTAATCAGCCACCCAAAAGACTTACGAATAAAGTGCCTGAGTATCCTATGTCCACTCAGGTTCCACAAGAATATTGTCATAAACTGAAAACATGACTGAACAATGGATAGCTGCTTCCCTATCCTGAGGAGGAACTCTGACCCCCAAAGGGCCTGATTTCATTAATGGCTATCTTTCAACAGAATAAGTCTAAAGTGTGTCTGATGTTAGACTTTCGTGAGTTGAATGGACACATTGACGCCTACATGGCCCACACTGACATCTGTGCTCAAAAGTTAAGAGTGGAGAAAGAAAGGCTCCAACATATCGGTGCTCAATCTTTGAAGGGCCTATTTACAGGTACATGTGCACAAATCTTCATGGCTGTAACAGACTTATCTTTGAAGGGAAAAGGTACTGCTTAACGGGTATGGATTTTGGATTCAACATGGCATCATCTATCATGCGAGCTATTGTTGAGGCTACACTCTCAAAAGATGATACTATCCGGTAGGCAACTTCAGCATATGTTGACAATGTTTTCATCAATGAAAATATAGCTTCCACATCCAGGATAAGATAACATTTAGCTAAGTTTGGACTAGCGAGTAAAAAACCAGAGCAACTGAAGAACGGTGCTCAAGTGCTTGGCCTAACAGTTCAGGAAAAAGGCAACACGTTGATACAGGAATGAGGGAATGAGGTCCCAAGCGTGCCACACATTCTTGCCCAACACAGAGCATTCTCATTTTGTGGAAAGCTAGTTGGGCACTTCCCAGTGGCTAAATGGCTTAGGGTGGCCACAGAATTCATTAAGAGAAAAGAAGTCATCGCAAGGGTACACCAAGAAGACCCCATAGAAGGAAAGTGATGTGTTAGCAGTCCTGAGTTAGACGTTTGGGTTGATAAAAGTTCCCTGGCCACAAGAGTGTCAATGAAGCACAATGGAGCTGCTGTGGAGGATGCAAGCTGGTTGCAAAAGGAGAGGGATATGAAACACATAAATTTGGCAGAGCTTTATGCAGTGCTAAAAGGTATGAACATGGCATTGATGTGGAAAGCAACTGTACTGCATCTTCACACTGACTGCTTGTGTGCACAAATGGATCATGGACACCCTTATGGGAAAGGCTAGGGTGCACACCAAAGTGGCGAGATGTTAATCAGGTAGCGACTTGATGTGCTCACAAGCTTGGTCAAGGAATATGAACAATCGGTAGATGCAGTCCTGGTGAGGTCAGAACATAACCAAGCAGATGGTCTGACAAGAGTACCACAGGGACAGGTTGATCTCATCAGGAAGACAGCTGAACCTTCATACTGAGCGCGTGCTGTGTCACCAAGCAAACACAACTTCGACCGAAGCAGCCATGCTGACATAAGGCAAACATTGTAATTTATCAGGCAGGTTGATCCCATAATTTCTAAAGCGTCAGTGAGCGCTGCAGTAAGAAATTATGAGAAGTGTCAATCGATTGACCCACGCATTGGCCGAGAAGGAAGTTGGAAGTTAGTGAAAGTTGGTTTCTTGTTGGAATGGACATCACCTACTACCAAGACAGACTCTACCGGTAGCTTATTGACAGTGGGCCTACATGGTTTTCCATTTGGCATTATTTGAGACAAGATGCAGCAAGTGTCATGAACTACTTAAAAGGCCTATTCTGTGAGCACAGTGCACTGGCTGAAAGGCTCATTGACAATGACACAGCATTTTGCAGCAAGTTCTTCAGGGATTTTCAAAGAGAATGGGGAGTTCGATTGCATTTTCGTTGAGCACATGACCTCTCCGGTAATGGCATTACAAAATGGTGTCATCGGAGCATGAAATGGATTGCAGCAAAGAAACAATGCTTCGTAATGGATCGGTTTCTTTTGTTTAATGGCATATCAACCTTCATAGGTTATTTAATGCCAAAGCCATCCTTCTAGAAGAACAGCAGTGGTACTATTTAACCCATAACTGGGAGCCTCATAATGGAAGCAGTCTATTGGTACATAGTTACCCCAAAGGATAATGTGTTGCTGCTGATTGCCCCTGCCAACCTGATTTATCCCTACTGAGTGACTGAAAGGTATTGATGCACTCTCTCAAGATGAGACCAAACAGCTGCTGCAGACTGGATATGACATGGGCGATCATGTCTGGATAAAGATCCTGAGTGGACAGTGGACATTCTCTTATACACATAACACCCGAAGGAAAAAAAGAGGAAAGAAACAAGAAGTGACGAGTGAACTTGTTTCTGTTGTTCTATTTCATGGATGATTTTTGATCCCCCTCATTTTCAGTTAATTCTTATTCAACAAAAACAAACAAGAAGAGGGAAACAAAAAAAACAAAAAAAAAAGACAAGCAGAAGGGGGAAATACAAAAAAAACAAAAAGACAAGCGGAAGAGGAAAAAAAAAAAAAAAAAAAGACAGACAAGTCGAGGGGAAAACAAAAAACAAAGACAAGCAGAGGGGGAAACATAAAAAAACAAAGAAAAACGGAGGGGGGAAACATAACAGAGACAAGCAGAGGGGGAAACACAAAAAAAACAAAGACAGACAAGCAGAGGGGGAAACAAAAAAAACAAAAAAAAACAAACAAAAACAGACGAGCAGAAGGGCAAACACAAAAAAAAAAAAAAAATAGACAAGCGGAGGGGGAATTACAAAAACAAAGACAGACAAGTGAAGGGAAAACACAAAAACAAATACAGACAAGCAGTAGAGGAAACACAAAAAAAACAAAAAACAAGGACAGACAAGCGAAGGGAGAAACACAAAACAACAAAGACAAGCGGAGGGGGAAACACAAAAAAAACAAAAACAGACAAGCGGAGGGGGAAACACAAAAAAAACAAAAACAGACAAGCGGAGGGGGAAACACAAAAAAAAAAAACAAAGACAGACAAGCAGATGGGGAAACACTAAAAAACAAAGACAGACAAGCGGAGAGGGAAACACAAAAAACAAAGATAGACAAGCGGAGGGGGAAACACAGAAAAAAAAAAAAAAAGAAAAAAAAAACAAAGACAGCAAGCGCGGGGGGGAATTACAAAAACAGACAGACAAGTGAAGGGAAAACACAAAAAAAAACAATGACAGACAAGCAGATGAGGAAACACTAAAAAACAAAAAACAAGGACAGACAAGCGAAGGGAGAAACACAAAAAAAATACAGAGACAAGCAGAGGGGGAAACACAAAAAAACAAAGACAGACAAAGGAAAAGAGCAGGCAGGGAACTTTTATACACCCTTAATTAACATAATACTGCAAAGCAAATAGAAAAAAATGTTTAAGCTCTAAAATTCAGAAATTATCTCCATACAAAATTATACTCAAACTTAATGTACTTTACATTTTTTCTATAAAAAATAAAATACATAATACACAAGGTATGTGAGAACACACTTTTCATAAGCCATAAATGGAAGGTGATCTAATATGGAACATTTGCCAAATTTTAATATCTTTATTTCTCTTTCAGACATATTGAAACCATAAAAATGAATCCAGTCTGATATAGGAAATTAAAACTCATGGCAGGAGTCACAAACCAAAAGGATGTGGTCAACATTGACAGAACTCGGGTGTTTCTGTCAAGATTCATATCAAAATGGATGAAATCATAAGCAACCTTGGAATTCAAAATAAAATCAGACATTATTGAGATGAAAAGATTAAAAAGGTTTTGGCCTCATGGTGTACAAAAACAATGCCAGCAACATTGATAACATGTACAGGAATGGATTTGCCAACAGACAACCCAGAGGAAACCATCAAAATGATGGAATGATCAAACAAAATACAAAACTACCTCTACTAATAGTGAAAAGACTGGCAAAAGACAGGAAGAAAGGGAATTTGGTTCGTTAGGTTGTTGGCCCAGGAGACCTGGGTTCAATCAGGTCAATCCTGGGAAAGGAGTAGCACCCTTCCCTACAACTTGGTGTAGTAGCTACTGAAAAGGGACCCTTCGGGTCACCCTAGACTACGGTTGCCAACTTTACTTACTCATGCAAAGTTCAATCTTTTACACGGGCCTCAGGTTGCTTACAGTGCCAACTCTTCTTTAATAGTCATTGTGGCAATGAGTCAAATGCTGGCTTGCAAAAAAGACACAAAATTGTATGCATGCTAGCTGGCAGGAGGAAGTACAAACCGAAATTAATGACAGTTATTTCTTTCAACATACAGGTTTCTCATATCTGTCACTTTTTGTCTTCACTGGATATATCCGAGTATTAAGGGGCAGTCAACAGAAATAAATGAACACATGCAAAGAATGACAGAACACTGGGGTCTGTGTTGATGTTCATCACAAAAGTCCCCTGTTGTTATAAGTGTTTGTGAAAGCTTTTCTCTCCTTTAAGTTCAGCTATGGTTAAAGTATCCCCTTTTTGTTGTTAGTGTTCACCCCAGGTCTGGGTGCATTTTGCTACAGCCAAGCTCATTACTGCTTATCATCAGGGATCTGTTTTCATCATGACTTGACACTAAGTCATAAAATGGAGGTCTTATGTTGGAAAATACATGCAAGGAACACTTGGGAATTTATGCACGTGATGATTTTTTTCTCAATTACTTGGCACACCCTGTATCCAAAACTCTCCCATTTTTAAACAGGATAAATGTATGCAATTATGTAACCAATATGCTACAGGGTTTGGATATGACTCAAGATTGGTTTAATATGAGATGCCTTGCAGGAAAGGAATGGATACTCAGTTTTGTTGGCATTTCTCTACAGGGGCACAACAAGTGACAAGCAATCAAACCCAGCCCTTATCCATTTTAGGCAAGAGTGCAGGTGTTTCCTTGAGTGGAAAGGCCAGGAACATAAGCCATCAACATTATCACACAAACCACCCAGCAATTCCCTGACCCCAGCAGAAGCTCAAAAGAGGATTGTCAAAGTAACCTACCTGGAAAGAGGTTGATATCAATGATAGCATATCTATTGGTCCCACACTCAATGATGACATCAACACCAAACAAACCAAGCTGCAAATGAGAACGAATATGTCGGCCAAGTTCCTTCAATTTGGCAATGTTTGGCTTAACTGGTGAATCAACTATTTCGCTTTTATCCATCTGAAAATTTTAAAAAGATGGCAATCAGTCAAATCTTTAAAAAGAATTTTTTTTTAAAAATCAATTTAAAATCTATAAAACAAACTGGAATGTCAAATTGATAAATGGCATGTCAACTCATCTGGGGTTATTTTATATCTAAAAGAATAGGAAATCACATACATTGTACATTTTATTTTTTGGTTTAATTAATCAAGACATTTTGCACACAGTTATATATCAAGTATTCCTATCTAATACAAATAATTTGCACAAAGTTGTATGGTTTCAAGTATTCCAATTGAATATCAATTATATGGTTGCAAGTATTTGTTTCTACTTCATAATAATCCTTTGTTTACACAGTTATATGGTTTCAAAAACTAATGACAATCCTTTGTAAACAATTATAGCTTCAAGTAACAATTCTTAATACTGATAATTCACACAATTGTATAGTATCAAGTATTCCTACTGAATACAAATAATTCTCAAATAGATCTATTTGAACTAAAGATGGGATCCTAAAAAAACACACTGGGTCAGAGAGGAGCAGAGACTAATGGAAATAAAGGAGTACACTATACTCCTCGGTGTTCAAGAACTGGAGCCTCAGCATCAGGTTATGTTTTAGAGTCATACCCAAAACATCTCTTTTTGACAATGTTATTATGTAAACCTATGAAATCAGAGACCTTTCAGTCACTCAGTAGGGATAAATCAGGTTGGCAGGGGCAATCAGCAGCAACACATTATCCTTTGGGGTAACTATGTACCAATAGACTGCTTCTATTATGAGGCTCCCAGTTATGGGTTAATTTTATTAACCAGAAAAAAAAAAAAAAAAAAATTTGGATTTTAGAAGAATAAATAGTACATTACAAATGCAAAGGTTGGCACAATGGATTTTTGAAATGATGTGTTAATCAATGTTGAAATTGTCATTTTTTGAGGGGGGGGGTAGAATATATTGATATTGTTCAAGCTGAAAGCAGTCTGAAAGATATGTGAATTGTTTTAACAGAATGCTGTTTTTACAAAATAGTTGACTAAGAAAAAAATCAGAAAGACAAATTCAGATCAAAAACCAGGGCCTGTCAGCCATCAAAAGTAGCCAAGAACCAAAAAAAAAAAACCTGGATTTGAAAGGACATTTTTAAAATTTTAATATGAAAAAAATTTTCCTTTAAACATTTTCTGATCCAATAACATATCAGCATAGAATTAGTAATTTCAAATTAGGGTAGACCCCCCACCAACACACACTTTTGCGTGATGACGAGAGAAAATGCATATACACGATACTTAGAGAGTTCAGCAAGAGACGAGGAGAAGGCACTAATTGAGTTCATGTTGCTCTGTGTTCTGGCCTTGTGCCAGACTGGAGAGGTAGAAAAAAAGTCATTAAACATGTACAGACATGATGTAGTCTCACTGACAGAATCTTATAAAGAAGCAAAGAAAGACTGAGATAATGCAACATCTTGAAATAACCTTGTACCATACTCATGAAATTAGAAAAGTGAAGTCTTGAGATAACGCAAGACCCTTGAAGTAGCTTTTGTGCCAGACCAACAGAGATAGAGAAGTTGAAATAGAGAAATGGAGAGATGATACTTCAGAGAGGAGAATGTGAGTCAGCTAGCACCTTCCACAAAACTGAGTTTTTGACCTTGTACCAGAAAGTGAAGAAAGCTCATACTACAACACTTTGAACGAAGCAAAAAGAAAGAAAAAAAAAAAAAAGTATCATATTTGGTTGGTTGGGTTTTATGGCATATCAATCCTTGCGGGTTATTTAATGCCAAATCTATTTTTATACAAATAATCAGCTCTATTTCAAACAATTCAGTTAAGCATGAGTACACAGTTTAATTGTCAAAACTGTTTCTATTTCAAGCTATTCAGTTTAGTCAAACAGTTCTAATTCAAACAATTCAGTTTAGCATAAGTACACTGTTTAGTTCTATTTAACCCATAGACAGAGCCCTATCAGGTACTACCACTCCGGGTCGGAGTGGACCTGGGAGCAATGGCAATGAAGAGATACTCTGCATTCCCTAAAGCTCCAGCAATATTGGAACCTCACCATCAGATTGTTTAGTGTCATATCCAGTTCACTCTTGAGTGGAGGTGAATCTTACCCCTCTGCAGAGGGGTAAGATTCTTGAACACTGAGGAGTATAGTGTACTCCTTGCCGACAGGGCAAGCCTAACCTATTACAATACTTGTGAAATACAAAAGATCAAGAAAGGCAAATATAACCGCCATTGGACATTGCCTTATGATAAGATTTAGGCTTTTCTATTCTCATCTTCTATAAAGTGAGAAGAGAAGAGCCTAAGACTTATACGATAAATTGAGAGGCTTTGGGCTTTGACTTCATTGTGAACTGGATCTCTGACTAAAATTTCCAACCGATGAGATGCGTGAGTATATGAATACACGTACCATCTTTAAAGACATTTTCTTTCCCTAAATATTTTTGTAAGCAGTGTTTTGCTCAGTTTGTTGGCATCAATGTTGTTTTTTTTTTGCTTTCTTAATGAAGCGGTCTCATCCAACTATTCATCAACTGGCAACTCCAATTAGTGATTGATCTTTCTGGATCCAAAAAACACATTGTGGGCAGATAGCAGATTAGTCATATAATCCAGAAGAACAATCAGCAGATTAGAAGTGCAATCATCCCCATGTTCAGTGAGGGCAGATGTACTGCTACACTTACACCTCAACAAAAAAGCAACAGTCATTGTATTCTTAGCTCTACAAACAGGATGGGAACAGGTCAATTTTCCTTAAGACTAAAAAGTGACACATTTTTGACCATTCAGTTTTGTTGAAAGTCCAATTAAATTTGCACATTTCTATTTGATATACCAAAGCATTTCTATAAAAAAAACAAAAAAAAAACACACAAAATCTCAAAAATGTGATTAAAAAAGGTTGAAGTTTCTACTTCTTTTCAACTGAATTCAGAAAATCTAATTTTTCAGCAAAAAAATTGGTATTAATCTATATACAAGTAAGAAATTTTTAAAGTTGAAATTTGAACATTGAGGCTTAACCCCCACCCCACAAATTAATTCAATGAATTGATGATTTTATCGAAAAATCAATGCTTAACTATTGCACAACACTATATATATATATATATATATATATATATATATATTACACACACACACACCCCTCCACACATACAGGATGTGACATAAGGTCAATTTTTAAGCAGAGTTTATCTGGTTTGAATTCAGAATTCTCCTCCTAGACTGGTTGCCTAACCAGGGCTAAAGAAAACCAGTCTGTCCTACTATTTATTCATAGCTGGAGAGGGAATAATAGGATTCATACCATTCCCAAGGTTATTAGTGCTATGTGAAATGCAATCAACTTCATCCAGGATTTGAACTCGTGTCACCGTGTTCATTTCCTACAACAATAACCATTACACCACAGGCACCTCATATATAGAAGTGTGTGCATTTATGGCATGACAGTTATCACCACAAAAAATGGTCTCCATGAGCCAAGTTCAAATCCTGGATGAACCTCTTTGAATTTCACTTGACATTAATGCACTTGGGAAAGGCATGAATCCAACTCTCCTACCCACCAGTAATGGGTAAATAGAGTAGACAGTTCCCTAGCCTTGACTGCTAGGTATTACTAAATCCCTATCTTCCTTGAAAAATACTCCTTGAAGTGGGAGTGAGTTTTTAGTGATGTTATATACCTGGCTGGTTGGTTGAGTTTTATGGCATTTGAACCATTGTAGCTTATTTAATGCCAAATCTTCTTCATACATATATATTGAATCTGGGGTGGGAAAACTGTGGCCCATGGCCCGCATGCAGCTCACTGCACTGTTCTGTGTGGCCTGTGGGAGCCTCTAAACAAAGAAAAAAAAACAAAAAAAAACACTTGCACTTGAATTGAGACTAAATTCATTTGATTTTTAAAAGATGCAGCCCTCTGATAATTCATAAAGTAATGCACCCCTCCCACTAAAAAGTCTGCCCACCCCTGTATTAAGTATATATGATTCATAAAAACTTTGTTGATAACATTTTTATATTCAATATATGAGCCTCAGCTCATTTTTGTGCAAACAGTAAAATGTTGGCAAGTATTGCTATGTTATACCAATAATTTAATTGAGGTACAGTTAAAGAACTTGAAATATTACTATTTAACACCAATAATTCTATTCAACATTACTCATTCATTTGCATGCAGTTAAATGGTTGCAAGTATTGTCATGTATCACTAACAATTCAATAAGACAATCATTTGTTAACACAGTTAAATGGTTAAACAGTTCTGTTTCTAACAATTCAATATAAATCCTTTGCTAGTACACAGTTTAAATGTCAAACAGTTCTAGATAGGACCCTATCAGGTGCTATCACTCCAGGTCCAAGTTGAACCAGGAGCAATGATAATGAAAGGATATTCCCTATTCCCCAAAGCTACAGGAATGGATCCTCACTATCAGGCTGTTTAATGTCATATCAGGACATTCATTGGAAAGGGTCCTACCCCTCTGCAGAGATGCAGTTGGTGTATTCTATAATCCTAGCTGGTTACGGCTGAAGAATATACTTGGGGTTACAACTACAACTTAGAATCCAGCAGCTATTTGCTAAATGATTTTCCGACAAAATTGACTTATTGAAGAACTCATCACTTTATACATGCTACTCCCAAGTCTGATGTCACAATTGACCAATAGGAGTCACAACATGGCCCCAGCAGTAGTTACATAATCTAAGATAAAGTTTATCAATGTTTCTTTAAAGATTTTTGGTTCATTGTTCAATTTTTTGTAGACAATGAACAATTGATACAAAGTAGATAACGATATGTTGGCATATGATTGTATATAATGTACATACAATACTGGCATACCAGACGTTGGCATGATAGAGTCTTCACCAATATCCCGGGAGACCTCGATTCAATCTCAGGTCGAGTCATACCAAAGACTTTAAAAATGGTACTTGATGCCTCCTTGCTTAACACTCAGCAATATAAGGTAGGGATTAAAGGTAAGATGGAACAATCCAGGGAAAGGAGTAGTGCCCTCCCTTACACCTTGGTGTAGTAGCTATTGAAAAGGGAGCCTTCTGGTCACCTTCGACTACAGTCGCCAACTTTACTTTTTACTTATATACTGGTATAAGATAAATGATAGTATATAACACAGAAAGAGCAAACGTGTCTTTATTGACTCATATTTCTACTGTTACACCAATGATATCAGATGAACTATTAAAAAAAAAAAAAAAAAAAAAAAAAAAAAAGATTTGGTTAAAAAAATTGTTGGATTGTCTTTGTATAAGACGAACAACTTCCTGTCTAAAATAAATAATCGTCAACACTGCATTCTGCAAAAAATGAATTTTCTAATTACTAAAATTTTACCTATGTAAGCCTATCAATGCAACATTTTCTACGGGGAAAAGGACATGTTCCTAATGTTGGAACTATTATTTGGAATTTTGTCCTTTCTGGTTGGTTGGTTGGTTGATTGTTTTGCTATACAGCATATCAACCCTTTCTGGGTCATTTAATGCCAAAAAGTCACTTGGTTAGGTTTAATGGCATATCAACCATAGATTATTCAATGCCAAATCCATCTTAATACATATAAACAGTTCTATTTCAAACTCAGTCTAACCTAAGTACACAGTTTAAATGTCAAAAACGGTTCCATTTCAAACAATCCAGTCCAGTATAAGTTCACAGTTTAAATATCAAAACAGTTCTCTTTCAAACAACTCAGTTTAACATAAGTACACTGTTTAGTTCCATTTAACCCATAAATAGGACCCAATCAGGTGCTACCATTCCAAGCCAGAGTGGACCTTGGAGCAATAGCAATGAAAGGATACTCTGCATTCTCAAAAGCTCCAGCATTACTGGCACCTCACCATCAAATTGTTTAGTGTCCTATCTAGGACACTCATTTAAGGAGTCTTACCCCTCTGCAGAGATGCAGTCGGTGTATTCTGCAGCCGACTAGGCCATAAACTTTTGGGATTTAATGCTAAATTGGATTGTGAAGTCTTTATTAATTCAGTTTGGTTTAATGGCATATCAACCTTTGCGGGGTATTTAATACCAAAGCCATCCTTGTAGAAGGATAATAGTGGTACTATTTCACCTATAGATAGGAGGCATATGAGGATTCAGACATTTTCCAAGGTTATTAGTTTGAAAGTGAACCAATGGAGTTTGAACTCAGTTACTATGTCGTCACAGTCCAGCATGTTAGCCACTATACTATAGAGACTTCCCCTATTGACTCAAGACTTGATACCAATCATATGTAACTGGGACTAAACCATTTACAGAAGTTCCTTCTCTGTATAATTTCTCTATGTCACATCTTCGAACACAAGTTAATCAAAATGTAAAAACATAAGGTATAAATACGATCAAACAGTTCACCACCAGATGCAGTTTAGCACAATAACCAGGACTCTCTTTCTGGAGGGTGATCTTATTATCATGTAAGAGATACCATCAGCATATACTAAGCCCTGTCGAAAGATGGGTAAGTTTGTTTTGTCTTAATCCTCTTTATTTTCCTCTAGGTGGCGACAATGGTCTTCAATTGACACTGAATGTCGAGGAGTATGAGTATGTGTTGGAAACGGAGGGTGGCACTGGTATCCGAGTACTACTTCATAATCCACACGATTTTCCTGCTGTTAAAGAACTTGGTTTTGCTTCTCCTTCCGGAACACACTCTTTTATTGGGATAAAAGTTGTGGAGGTACTATTTACCAACCCCTCCGCTCGGGCAGGATATGACACAAGGTCAATTTTTAAGCGGAGTTTAACAGGTTTTGAATTCAGAGTTTTCCTTCTCCTAGACTAGTTGCCCCACCAAGGCTGAAGAACCTAGTCCGTCCTACTATTTACCCATAGCTGGAGGGAGAATAAGGGGGTTCATAGCTTTCCCAAGGGTATTTGCCCGAAAGTGAACGTAATAGCGCGACTGGAGTACGAACTCGCGTACTACGATTCCGCAGTTCATCGCTTTAACCATTACACCACGAGGACACCCCCCCAAAAGTTGTGGAGGTAAGTCTTTGATGTTGCATGGTATTTGTTCTGTGTTAGCATCGGTGTTTACTCCATCAAAACAGATGATATTCTAGGTAGCCGTGGTGGAGGTGCCTGTGGTATAATGTTTATCATCGTAAGAAATGGACACAGCGACACAAGTTCAAATCCTGGACCAGGCTAATTGCATTTCACATAGCACTAATACCCTTGGGAATGGTATGAATCCAATTATTCTCCCTCCAGCTATGGGTAAATAGTAGGACAGACTAGGTTCTTCAGCCTTGGTGAGGCAACTAGTCTAGGAGAAGAAAAACTTTGAATTCAAACCTGTTAATCATCATCATCATATCGTGCTGGCAGCACGGATATCCCTGACCCTCTCTCGCCACTCCTCCCTTTAAAAATTGACCTTATGTCATATCCTGCCCGAGCGGAGGGGTTAGTAAATAGGATCTAACAGTTCAATAACAATAATTTTTAAAAAACAGAGAAAATTATGTTAAAGTATAAAATTATTTAATATATGCTCATCAGAATTTTAAGTGGGATATCTGAGATAAAGCTAACCACATTGCTTATTTCTTCAATCTAGTTCACTTTACCATTACTAAGTTTCTTTATTAGATGGCATATCAGCCTTCATGGGTTATTTAATGCCATAGCCATCCTTGTAGGAGAACAGTTGTGCTATTTAACCCATAGATGCAAGATAAGTAGGTTCATACCTTTCCAAAGAGTATTAGTCCAAAGGCAAACAAGTGCAATTTGAACTCATTTACTTTGAGGCTGCAGTCCAGCACTTTTGGGCACATCACTGTGGGGAGCCCCTACCCCAAAATATTGTGGGCAAAATGGAAAGCTATCTTTGGATGCAAATGAAATCAAAAGAACAAACAAAATCATGAAATAAAATAAACCCACCCCATTCAAGTAACCGTTATCAGAACAGCAAAGAATTGTCCTATTCAGTGCGGCTTCAGCAAACCAGTCTTCCCCATCACAAGAGTTGACAGGGCTTAGAATATGTTAACTGTAACCCTTAAAGGGGAGAAATACATTTCCTCTACAGACAAAAAAAAGGGTATACTGTGTATGATACTAAACTGCATCTGATAAGCTTCCAAGCTCTGGAGAGAGTGCGGTTCCACTTCATAGTCAGTGGACCTGGCAGTAATGAGAGAATGGTAGTACCTGTTAAAGTGCAATCTATGGGTCAAAAAGATCTGCCAAAAAATTATTAGCATTCAATAGGAATACTTGATGCCATATAATCATAAATTATCCGTATTAAGAATAGTTACTTGAGACTGGGGTTCAATCCCAGGTCGAGTCATACCAAAGACTCAAAAAATGGTACTTGATGCCACCTTGCTTAACATTATAAGGTACAGATCAAGGGTAAAGTAGAGCAATCCAGGGAAAGGAGTAGCACCCTCCCCTACACCTCGGTGTAGTAGCTATAGAAAAGGGAGCCTTCTGGTCACCCTCGAGTAAGGTTGCCAACTTTACTTTTTACTTACTTGAAGCTAGAATTTCAACTCACTTTGAAGCCACAGTCTACTACTTTAACCATTATACCATGGAAACTCCCCCTAACTAATTTTGATTAGTATTATCCTTCATCTACCAAAATTTACTCGCACTTTTTTTAGCAACAAATTTAGATCATCACTTTTACAACAGTGCATATCAAAAGTATCATCATTAAATTGTGCCGATAGAACAGATCCCTTTGACTCTCTGGTCACCCAACTATTAGTCATCATTCTGAGTAGGTAATCTATGTAACATACCCATACATGAATATGTGAAATGTACATAGAATGTTCGTAACATATATACATAGAACATAGGAATCCCGAAACACGAAAAACACTTACGACTTCTAAGTTCAGGTATGAAACTTTTTTTTTTTTATTACCTTTGAGTTTAAAGGTTTTTCGACATAAGAGAGATGCACATTCTTTTTATTCTGGCTTTTCCATCTGCCACCCCCCAACACGTGTGCACCCGTCGCAAGGGCTCTGCAAGCAAGCGAAAGTCAACCTTCTTTTTCTCACTGACTATTTCAAAATCTCCCAAAATCCTCCGTGCACGCTTCCAGTGCGTGACATCATTTGCACTTCCTAGCCCCGTTTCCCATCTGGGCTATTGTGACATCTCTGAGTGACGTGAACACCTGCACTCATGTTGCACCTAACTAACCCATGTGCTAAGCCGAAAGGTTCTCAGCCTAACTAAACCCAAAGGCAAGATATATAAAACAAAATCCCTTGGCCATTATATTACAATCTAGACTGCATCCAGTGTCCATGCAGAGCTGATGAATGTAGGTCCTAGCTTGTCAGCCAATGCTGGTGTGTCCATGTGTAGGGGTCAACAAGATAATATCACTTAAGAGTTCATTTGTTTCTTCAGCAAAGCCCAACATGTCTTCTTCGTCTTTTTTGGATGGATTGTAAGATGGGAGATAAGTGCTGTAAGAGTACAATTGTAAAATAGGAGATAAGTGCTGTCTTATTCCAGGATTTTTTCAAAGCAGAATACAGCATTCTTGTGAAATTCCCATCGGAAACATGCAGCTAGAATTAGGAAAACAAAACTACCTTAACTATTTAGGTAGAAACATTTTTCAGCCCAAAAGTTGAGTGCATGTTTAATAGATGAGAATTATATTAACTTTTTCTGACCACATGCTTCACCATATTTGGGATAGGATAACTGAAAGTAAGTTATATCAATAGTCCAAACTAAAGTGTTCTATGTGATTACAGAGAAATATCCAGAGTGTTTATAATCTTGTTTCTACTCATATGAGCTAATTTTTGCCATAAGCTTGTGGCATTTTTCATTTGGTTTGATTTTATGGCATATCAATCATTATAGGTTATTTAATGCCAATCTGGTTTATTCATAGATATGATTTGTAAACAAAATTCCAAAATGTTAAACAGCTATTATTAACAATTCAATTAAACATCAGTCATTTGTTTACACAAAGTTAAATGATCAAACAGTTCTATTTCAAACAATTCAATTTAGTATAGGTCAAAGTTAAATGGTTCCAAGTATTACTGTGTATCACGAACAATTCAATTGAACATTAGTCATTCGTTTACACACAGATAAATGATCAAACAGTTCTATTTGACCCATAGATAGGACCCTATTGGGCGCTACCCATTCCGGGCCAGAGTAGACCAGGGAGTGATGGTAATGAATGGGTACCCATCTTTCCCCAAAGCTCCAGTATTAGTGGAGCCTCACTATCAGATTGTTTAATGTCATATCCAGGATACTTGTTCTAGAGGAAGAGGCTTACCCCTCGGTAGAGATGCAGTCAGTATACTCTACAGCCCCAACTGACTGGACTCTTCTCGTATTTTTGAGTGAACATATTCCTAAATTTCTCCTAAATACCATGTAAATTTTGTTTGGTTTGGTGGGTTTCATGGCATATCAACCTTTATAGGTTATTTAACACCAAATCCATTTTTATGTAAATAATTTGTTTTATTTAAAACAATTCAGTTTAGCATCAGTACACAGTTTAATTGTCAAAAACATTTCCATTCAGTTAAGCATAAGCACGCAGTTTAAATGTAAGTATAGTTTAACACCAGTCCATTAACCTAGCGGTTAGAGTGTTCACCAATGGCTGGGGAGACCGGGGTTCAATCCCAGGTCGAATCATACCAAAAGACTCAAAAATGGTACTTGATGCATCCTTGCTTAACACTCAGCATTATCAGGTATGGATCAAGGGTAAAGTGGAGTAATCCAGGGAAAGTAGTAGCGCCCTCCCCAACACATTGGTGTAGTAGCTACTGAAAAGGGAGCCTTTGGGTCACCCTCGACTAAGGTCACCAACTACAGTTTAAGTGTCAAAAACATTTTTATTTCAAGCTATTCAGTTTACTCAAACAATCCAGTTTAGCATAAGTATGCTGTTAGTTCTATTTAACCCATAGATAGGGCCCTATCAGGTGCTACCACTCCGGGCCAGAGTGGACCTGGGAGCGATGGCAATAAAGGGGTACTCCACATTCCCCAAAGCTCCAGCATTGCTGGAACCTCACCATCAGATTGTTTAGTGTCATATCCAGGACACTCGTTGGTGGGGTCTTACCCCTCTGCAGAGAAGCAGTCAGTGTATTCTACAGCCCCAGCCGACGGGGCAATGTAAATTTTGTGCTCCAAAATATAAGTTCTTATTTTTAATCACTAAGAACCAATAAAAAGTTGAACAAATGTTCAATTTGGGTTAAATTAAGCTTTGACAAATTCTAAAAAGCCACTACAAATTATAGATTATCAAAAATTTCACACACACACTCACCCACCCCCACCCCACCCCATTGCCCAGTCGGCAGGGGCTGTAGAATACACCAATTGCTTCTCTGCAGAGGGGTAAGACCACCCGCCAACAAGTGTCCTGGATATGACACTAAACAATCTAATGGTGAGGTTCCAGTAATGCTGGAGCTTTGGGGAATCTGGAGTAACCCTTCTTTGCAATTGTATCCAAGTCCACTCTGGCCCGGAGTAGTAGCACCTGATAGGGCCCTATCAATGGCTCAAATAGAACTAAACTATGTACTCATGCTAAACTGAATTGCACGAAATAAGACTGTTTTGACATTAAACTGTGTATTTATGCTAAATTGAATTATTTGAAATGGAACTGTTTTTTATATTGAAACTGTACTTACACTAAACTGAATTGTTTGAAATAGAACAGTTCATATGTATGAAAATGGATTTGGTATTAAATAACATACAATGGTTGATATGACATTAACCCCTCCACCACCAATTTACATCATTCAAAGTTTAGGGTTTGCATTATACACAAATAATTATAGTAGTCAAAGTTATAAATGATTGACAAAGCTTCATTGGAAATGAATAGAAATTTCGTTCACTTTGCTAAGGTTTTTTTTTTTAAAGACTAATTTGCTATTTTGGAGAGGGAGTTACTGATATTCTTACTGAGTTTTGTACATTTATTAGACATCTCTTCAAAATTCAATGTTTCTGAATTTTACAGAAATCAGATTTTTTTTAAATAGAGTATTCTACAAAAACAGATCACAATTTTGATTTCTACAAACAAACGTTCGTTTTAAACTACTTTGCCTAAAAAAGGTAAAATATCAAATACTTTTCACTGTTCAAGGACAGGAGGTTCTATTAAACAATGTTTAAATTAACCACAATCCACAGTAACTTAGAAATTTGATAAATTCAAACTTAAATACCAAAGGGAAACTACAAATGTGGATTTTATTTAAGAGTTGTCTCCCTTGTTATAAAATAATGAAAATTTTATTGTTAGTAATTGGTTGGTTGTGCTACACGGCATGTATAGGTAATTTTATGCCAAACCCTATTTATTCAAATCAAATATATGATTTCTAAAAATATTTTATAGATAACATGTATAGACAAACTTTGAGCTTACTTTTTTTTTTTTTGGTACATAGATCGAAATACTTGAAACCATTTAACTACCACAAATGATTCTATTATTAATCATTTGCTTGCACACAGTTAAATGATTTCAGTTATCACTATGTATCACAAACAATTTAACATCATTCATTTGTTTACCGAGATTTAAATGATTATACATATGATTTCTAAAAGAATAGCTTACCATAGCTTTCCGGCTATTCAAATCTAAAATTCTTGTTAAAAAATACAGCCTAAGTGATTCTACACACAAACCTTTTATATACGATTTGCCAACTAAAAGCCTGGTTATTTCAAATTTACCCACTTGTCTTAGTCATCCTAGCTTAGTCTCTATTGTCAATCGCATAAATCATGAAAAGTTTGCAGCATCTACATCCTTATCCATCACTGCAACAAGTGGCAACCCCAATGTGAGTTGACATGACTGGATAAATAGCAAAACCCAAGAATGACACGCTAAATTCTTACTTGTTTTGCATGATAAACACCACAGCTTTTAAAACTTAACTTATTTACAAATGTTCACAACACTGATGTCTATATCATATCACATCACTGCAACAATTTTGTCAGGATTTTCATTTTTAAATGATTTAGAACTAATTCGTTTGCTCACTAATATTGCTATTGTTTCTACATAGTTAAATGGTTTCAATTATTGCTATCCAACACTTGTAATTTTATTAAATATTAATCATTTGTTTGCAGAAAGTGAAATCGCTACAAATATTGCAATTTAATTATTCTATTCAATGCTATTCATTCAGTCAAATGATTCCAAGTATTGTTATGTATAACAAATAATTCAATTTAAGCACAGAGGGTCAAGTAATTCTATTCAATATTACTCATTCGTTTGCATATAGATAAGGGGTTGCAAGTATTGCCATGTATCACAAACATTTCAATTAAACATCAGTCATTTGTTTACACACAGTTAAATGGTCAAATAGTTTTATTTCTAATAATCCAACTTGATATAAATCATTCATTTGCACAGAATATCAAACAGTTATATTTGACCCATAGATAAGACAACCACTCTGGGCCAAAGTTGACCTGGGAGCAAATGGCAATGAAAGGGTACTCTACATTCCCCAGAGCTCCAGAACCGGAGCCTCACCATCAGACTGTTTCATGCCATATATTCAGGACACTCTTTAGTTAGGGGGAACAGTGTTACCACTCTGCAGAGATGCAGTCGGCATATTTGACAGCCCCAACCAACCAAGCTAGAGTTTTATTTAAGTTTACAGTAAAGGAAAAAGACCACAATTGACCTTCCAGAAACATCAAGCAGTTTCACAGAAGCGTGAAAAGGATTGCTGCCAAGAAGCAGTGCTCAATCCAAGTGATTGTTGTACATTATGCCCAGGGACAGTGAGCACAGCATTACTGTCCTCACAAACACACACTATTTATCCCAGGTTCAAATCAGAAGCACTGACAAAACATCTCGAAAAAACCTGAGCAGAAGTGTATAAGGAAGCAAACAGTGCTTGTGAAAACACCACAAATCAGGTCTACTGCTAAGCGTGAAACAGAAAAGGTCATAGGGATTATCAGTCCCAAGCAATTTTGGTCAGTCATATGCCTTACTACATCAGAGACCTGCAATGTGTTGCTTTATACAGAAGAGACAATGAACAAGTGTGAATCTATATCACTAGATGAAGAAGGCTAGCAATCAAAGCTAAAATGATTAGCAGAGGTGTTAACAGCTACCACCCAGAGACAGCAGACACTCACTAGACAGCTGAAGATCCTCCAATGCTCCCAGTTCAGAGAAGCACCCAACCCAAGAGATCATCCCTTGATTGTTGGTATAATGGTCATGAGACCAAATGGGAGTATAGTAGAAGAAAGACCACAAATGGCAAGAGTGAAAAAAAAAAAATTTTTTAAATTAAAAATTTATTTTTCTCTCAGCAGCCAAACAAAAATCTGTACCGGGTAAAAGGGAGCAGTTACTTTTTTTGACAAACAGAAGAAAAGAATATATCAGCACATTACAGTGTATAATTTACAGTAATATCCAGTTTGTTTCATTTCCTTACTGTCAGCATTTGTTTAAAAACTTGAACCTCTGTTCATCAAATTGTTAAACCTCTGTTCTACAAAGTTTAGTATCATCATTTGTATCTAAAAAGAACATTTTAATTGTTTATTTTTTAATGTTTAAGTCCAAGTAACTGCTTTGTTTATACCAAGCATGGCATATAGAAGATAGCAGCAAGTATTCACACAAGGAGGTTCAGGGTTCATAGTAATGATGCTTTGGCCCAAAACCATACCTGACCCAAGTGTCGTCATCAGATGAAGGCTTTGTTGGTGATATAGCTGTTATATCTTGAAGCAAGGATTACAACTACTGTTACCTAACAAATCAACATGTTGGAGTCAAAAAAGAATTTTTTTAAGATATAAATATGTGCGTGTGTGTGTGTGTGTGTGTGTGTGTGTGTGTGTGTTAAATAATAAAAACACATTTTCTCTATATAATTTAATTAAGATCCTTTCCAGTTTCCTGATAAGTGTCTTGGTTTCAGGTGGGAATTTACCAAAATTTCGGATCTTTCATAAGCCATCATCAGGGATTGCTTGCATGTGTAAAGGATGATTTTTTAAAAGAGTTTTGAAAGTTTTGGGGGTTTTATAATATAACAAAGCTATGCAAATGCAGAGTTGGATAAAACTGAATTGCTGATGAATTTTAAAAAGGGCTTGAGATAATTTCGGTAAATTCATCCACCAATTCCAACCCGAAACCAAGACACTTATCAGGAAACTGGAAAGGATCTTAAATAATATAGACAAAACATGTCTATTACTTAATCAAACATGCTTAAATGAAAGACTGCTGCCTAACTACACACACACACACACACATTATATATATATATATATATATATATATATATATATATATATATATATATATATATATATATATACACACATACATACACACACATCATCATCATTAAGGCATGCTGACAGCATGGATTCACTTGCCTCTCTCAACATTCATCCCTATTAACTATCACTCTTGGCAAGTTTTCTAGACAGCATCCAGTGTCTGTACAGTGTTGATGAATGTAAGTTTTTGATGGAAGTTCAAGTTTGAATTTTTTTATGGCATATCAACCTCTGGGGGTCATTTAATGCTAAGAAAGGTTAGGTTGATTTTGACTTCTATGTGGGTTGTAGGGCATGGCTTTTTTTATTGTTCTTGATTCTATTTAGCCAGATATTGGTGAAAAGGTGAGGATTTTTGGAAGACTCAATATATTTTCTAGTTTGGTTCGGTTTTATGACACAAAACCCCTGGAGGCCACTCAATGCCAAATTTCATATATACGCATATTAAACCCAAGATTTACAAACGAATACTTAGTAGATAATATTCCAAATGAGCCAGAGCCCACCTGCCGGCACACAAACTAATGGCTCCAAGCATTGCTGCTACACAACACCAATAATTCGACCCAACATCAACAATCCACCAGCACACAATTAAATAGTTATACGCACAACTTATAAGCAAATATGTATAGTTTTTAAAGTTAGACGAACCAGACATGCAGGACACTGCTGGAGAAGCAGGGACAAGCTCATAAGTGATGTACTCTTATAGACACCCACATATGGCCGGGCAAAAGCAGGACGACCAGCACGAACATACATTCAGCAGCTATGTGAGGATACGGAATGTAGCCCTGAAGACCTGCCAGAGGCGATGAACAATAGGGAAAAGTGGCAAGAGAGGGTCAGGGATATCCGTGCTAGTGGCACGACATGGTGATGATTATAATTTTTAAACATTCTGCTAATAATATTCCTCAACAAGCAAGAGTTTATTTTTCTTCACAGCCAAATGATTTCAAACATTTCCATCCAATACAAATCATCCTACTCACTCTCAATCATATGTTTGTACAGTCAATTGTTTGGTTCAACCTTTGTAGGTTATTTAATGCCAAATAGTTCTATTTCAAACAATTCAGTTTAGCATGAGTACACAGCATAACTGTCAAAAACATTTCTATTTCAAGCTATTCAGTTTATTCAAACAGTTCTAATTCAGCTAATTCAGTTTAGTACAAGTAGAGGATTTGTTTACAAACAGTTAAATGCCAAAACAGTTCTATATTAAAAAAATCAGTTTAGTGGAAGTAGAGTTTCAATGTCAAAAACAGTTCCATTTCAAACAATTCAGTTTAGCCTAAGCACACAGTTTAAATGTAAGTACAGTTTAATTGGGAAAAACATTTCTATTTCAAGCTATTCAGTTTAGTCAGACAGTTCTAATTCAAACAATTCAGTTTAACATAAGTATGCAGTTAGTTCTATTTAACCCATAGGTAGAGCCCTATCAGGTGCTACCATTTCGGGCCAGAGGGGACCTGGGAGCAATGGCAATGAAGGGATTCTCTGCATTCCCCAAAGCTCCAGCATCACTGGCACCTCACCATCAGATTGTTTAGTGTCATTTCCAGGACACTTGATTGGGGGGGGGTCTTACCCCTCTGCAGAGGTGCAGTCGATGTATTCTACAGCCCCAGCCGAGTGGACAAGTTTGCACAATCAAACAGTCTTGAACACTACTATGCACCAGCAACAATTCATCAGTCACACACTTTGATTAACATACAGGATATGTGAGGGATTAGTTTGTCAGTAATTTTGTTTTTACTTTTAAAATGGATGGTTTGTGAGTTGCATTTTAAAAAAAGGGATTTAGCTCATTTGTTTGCACACAGTTAAATGGTTTCAAGTCTTGTAGTTATTTATTATACCTTCCAGATCGAGGCTGGCATTTATGCAGTCTGTGTCACTGTCCATGCTTTCGATACTATATGATCTTTGTAGGGTTGTTTTCATCAGAATCTACTATGGCTGTTTCAACAGGATCTATATCCATTGGGCTGAATCTCTTGGATAATGGGATTGGTTCATTTATTAGTGCTTTTTGTTTATTTTGGATTTTTTTTCTGGTTTGTTTTCAGCGACTGTTGTTCTTATGATTTTCATTTCTTAAATTAGTATTCTCATCTTGTTTATAAGTTGGGTAATTACTTCAGGCTTTATTCCAGTTTGATTATTTTCATATGTTTGGTGTTGTAGAGAAGAGGAAAATCTTGTATTTTGGTTTGGCGCTCAATTTATTTCGACACTTAATTTCAACCAATCAGGATGACTAATCCTATTCAGCCCGGACCTTCATTTCCGCCCACCAAAGCTTGTAAGCCACCAAACCCAGTCTCTTTGGCTTAGGAACGCAGACCAGAACAGACATTCCTCTGGCCGTCCCTACTTAGCGATGCTTTTTAGCTAGACAAGCCGCCCAGTGTGGACATCTCACTGCGGCTTTAACATAGCAACACCAGCAGCAGCAACATGGACACTCAATGAGGGAACCATCTAATTTATGGATTTCCAACGAGGAATCCCAGTTGAACATAAATTAGAAACATACAACATGCCTTGCACAGGCCCAACTTTGTGTCACCCCAAAAATTGGCTATGTCGATCTGAGCGTAACTCCGCTCTCGACCACATGGAGACAACGCAGGCTCCTCCCCAAATACCAGATACAAAACTACACGGTGACTCTAAACACAATCCCTCACACGTCCCGCAACACAAGTGCCATCTCAACATCCCGCTACGCCATTTCGTCTCCAACACTAACAAGCCTAAACTCCACGAGTCTTGCAGCACCAAAAGCAAACCGTATTCAATGCTGCAAATAAAAAACTTTCTTTGTTGTGTTGTTAAAGAAAAGTTTCATTCATTTGTGTTGCCTAAAAAATATAGTGTTAGAGAAATTAACAATTTCCCGAAACGCTATAGTGTCCTTGTCAGTTTCTTCTTGGAATGTTTCTTTTTAACATTTCTGAATATTTCACTGCTTCTAGCATTTTCCTTGCCTCTGGGAATGAAATGGTTTTTGTGTATTTTATTTTGATGATATCTTTTTCCCTTTTCCAGACTTCAATCTCTGGAATTTGCAGGGGGATTTTTTTCTGCAGTTAGTACAGAAAGCTTCCTTTTGACAATCCATGGGTCTTGTGTGGTTTTCACCACATCTTTCGCACTATGGGGGGGTCTAGTACATCTATCTTGACGATGACTGAACTTCTTGCATTTGAAACATCTAAGTTGGTTCAGTATGTATGTTTTAACTTTTATTCTCATATATCCTTTGTTAATTTCTGTAGCGGGGTTTGGGGTATTAAAATTTAATATGTAGGTGTTCGCATTTATAGTTTTTCCATTTTTTTAATAGTGATTCTTTTAATATCTGTAACATTTTGATCTTTTAAATTAATTTTTATTTCATCAAGTGTACACAGTGAGAGTTCAGAACTCTTCACTAGACCTTTGGATGAATTTAAAGATTGGTAGAGGGAGGTTTTAATTTTGATGAGGTTTTAATTTTGATGTTGTTAAAAATTTCTTATTTTAGGATTTCTTCCACTTGTGTTTTTTTTTTTTAACTTCAATTAGTATTGTTCTGTTTGTTAGGTTTTTGATTATTGTTGGTTTTATTTCTTTTAAAAGGATTTGTTCAATTTTAAATTTTAGTTTTAAGTTTTGTTTCTTCTATGGATTATATTATCTTATAAAGTATTTTGGTAAATGATTCCAGGCTCACTATGAGAGTTTTCAAAGTGTGGTCTCTTGGTGGATTTATTTGTAGCCATTTATAGTAAGTCGATGAGTTTCATTGATTATGCTCCCCACCCATCACAGAGCCCCCACATGGGGATGTCCCTAGGGGGAAAACCCATTCACCTAGGGATATCAGGGCTACATAATCAGTATACTCATGCTGATGGTAGATGAATAATATTTGTCCCTGGGTTTTCATTCCCAAGATAATTACTCAACCAGGAAGAGGAGGGAATATGGGTCTTTCCTTAGCATGAGTGACCCTACAGCCATCATCCTCTAATTCAGATTTTTATTAAAATCTGAAAGAGGGCTGACATGACCAGCCAATTGGTTGGATCGGGCCTCTACGACCGCCCATCTAGCCCAGTAAGGGCCAAAGTGGAGTGTTGCAAGTCACATGACCTTTTTGGTTCCTAGGTCATGGACTGCTCAGCCACCAGGATCCCGTCCTCAAGCAATATGGGTCGACACCCACAGCCAAAAGGTAGCCTCATGTGGCGGGGGGGAGTACCCTTCTGCAAGGGTGCAGTCAGCATATTCTACAGCCCCAGCCAACAGCGCAGAAGTTTTTGTTGGGTAGCCAACACTAGTGTGTTCATGTGTAGGAGTTCATAGTAGAATATTATGCATTTGTTCTTACTTCTGCAGTGCCCAACATGTCTTGCTTATCTGACCTTCCGTCTCAAAAACCATCCAAATAAGTGGCCGTATAGCAGCTGTTTTTTTATCAGGGTGCTAAATGAATTAACAAGTTGTTTTAAAAATGGTTTTCTTAAATCAGGGGAGTACTCAAATACTGGCTACCAGAGCATGATAAAACCTAAAATGAACTATATTATCTTACTTCATGTCAAATATGTTACTAAAACTTTAATGTATTTGAAAAAATACAATAATCACAAGAAACATTCAAGTTAATTAGACAAAGAATTAATGAATACTAAATATTCCTCACACAAGGCAAAAAATGGCTGCATTGAACCAGAAGTAAAGAGGGAAAGGTGAAAAAAATTTACACTATTGCAAAATACAAAAAGAAATTAGTAATAAATTGATCCATAGAAATAGAGGACCTACTAAAAGCTCTCACTCATAAATATATAAGAGAGAAAGAGCTTCTTTCTTTTCACATGGCCTCTACTCTCGGTATGTACTCTTTCATTTTGTAAGAAAAAAAATTGCTTCTGTCCTTCCATTCTCTGCTCTAGGAAAATTTAAATGTTCAATTTTGAATAGTTTTCTTGTCCTGATGGAATTACTCCCAATTCCAGTTTAACTGGACCAAATAATACTTTATATATATATATATATATATATATATAAATGAATTAGATTGCCATGACCAGAAAATCTGGTACACACTTTGTACAACATGAAGTACTACTGGACAGCTGTTTCGACCTTATTAAGTCTCAACAGCAGTATATACCATGATCTCCACCACTGGAGATCGAACCAGCGACCACAGAATGCAAAGCTGAAACTACCACGGAGCCATTGGTCCACATTTCACACAAGCAATGCCAAATTAACTAGTCATGGTATTTAAAAAAAACAAACAAACTGTGTGTATGGAAAAAGGTAAACAGATGAAAGATATATATTTGGTGTAGTTGATGATATATTCATTATTCATCTTTTTATTTTTTTGCCAACATATTTCAACTTTGCTAAAATTTGCTCACATACAAAAGCATTCTATGAGAAAATTATTTTAAGTATGAGAATAAAATACTCGTCTTTGTAAAACCAGAACATTTAATCCTGAAGATGACTCTGGACTTGCGTGAAAAATTTTCTTATTAGGATTATTTTATACTCATACTTAAAATAGTTCTTTTAATAGAATGCTTTTCGTATGTGGGCAAATTATTAAATTCCTGAATATCAAATCAAAATGTGTTGGCAAAAATAAATAAATAAAAGGAAATACTAAATACATCATTAACTCTACAAATATATGTCTTGTATTCATTTACCTTTTTCCATATTTTGTCAGATTTATTTCATTCCTTCTCATATATATATATATATATCTGAAAATTGTGTGTGCGTGTGCGTGTATATATATATATATATATATATATATATATATATACACTTTCTTTAAAGAAAAAACAAAGACCGGTTATTTTAGGATTATAAATTTATTTCTATCCTATTTTGCATTTCTGGTGTAATGTACCTATATATATATATATATATATATATCACACAATTTTCAGAGAAAATAAAATTCTAACACTATCCAAAAATAATTGTTACATTTAGTGTATAGTATTTCTATTTAAATGTACCAACTATCAAGGGACATAGGTAGCAATTAAGAATTTTTAATGAAAAGATCACAATGAAAATAATGAAATGAAAATTCATTCAACAGATATTTAATTTTATATTACTCTAACAGCTGTTATATTTAGTGCATGAACCTTACATGGGAATGTACCAGTTATTAAGGAACAGAAGTCATGAAAATAAAATCATTATTACCATTTTTGCTGGGCTGAAATATTTTAATTTAAAAAGTAAAATTTAAGAGACATTTACCTCATTCAGAAAGTGTGTAGAATTGGGGGTTGAAACTTCACTTGTATGGAAAAAAATTGTTTTATCATCTGAAATGAAATAGAGAAAGAATAAAATTTACTAAGAAAAGATATAAGAAATAGTTCTGAAGATTTAGTATTTTTGTTTTGAGTAAAATTTAGAGAAACAAAGTAACCTGAAAGATAGACTAGAAGGATAGCATACTAACACTAAACAAAACAGAAGGAAAGACAAAAACTCAAATACAAATACAAAACATTAAACTTTCATATACATAATATAGATACTGGGGGAATTATAAAGAAAGAAAACAAATAATATAATTATAAATTTTGTTCCATGAACAAACAGTATGTGGAAAGGATACAAAATGGACAAAGAGCTTAATTCATGGTTGTAAGTAAATATAGTCATGTAACTTCTCTGTTCGCAAGCAGACTCAGTCTTGTGATACATCCATAGAATGCATACAGGATGGTCATCAGGGATGCACTACTCTCATCGCCAATTTTAGGTTCTTGTACATTAAATTAGCTCAAGTAGCAACCCTGACCAGGATCCAGAATTCCTGGTCGTCAACTTGTAAGCTATGTGCTACTCATCTGAATGAAAAAACTAAAAAAAAAAAAAACTTTCAAAAAATCTGAATGTTTACATGGTGAGATCCCAGCTAGTATCAGCCAATGAGAAATCTCAACTGCCTTATTCTTTGTATAAATTACGAATTTAGTTTCTTTCTTTTCACTCTCGGTATGTACTCCTTCATTTTGTAAGAAAAAAAAATTGCTTCTGTCCTTTCATTCTCTGCTATTTACAAAAGATTTTTTAGTTCCTATTTTCAACTAAAATCGCTTTCCTTCCTAAAAGGTATATTACCAATATACACATCGTCCTCTCACACCAATTTAAATATATACACCGTATAATTCGTACTTATTTACACTCATATATCAACTCGCATACCTGCACACAACTAATCTAATACCCTCCCCCAATCAAAATTTAATAAAATTCAAAAGTTAAGTAAAAAAATCTGTCTAAATTAGTTTTTGCCTAAAAACATGAGCAAAATTGCTACGTCTTAAAAACAGTTTCTATCCTACTAATCCCTGCTTTTTACATTATGTTTCTATTTTCTTATTCGACTAAAATCACTTTTCTTCCCTAAAAAAAAAAAAAAAAAAAAAAAAAAAAAAAAAAAAAAAAAAAAAAAAATGTATTATACATATATACACCCCGTCCTCTCACATCTATCTACATATATACACACCAAATAGCCTGTAATTATTTACACTCACATATATCACATACTTGCACGCAACTACTCATCGTACATCCTCCTCATAAAAAAAAAAAAAAAAAAAAAACAAACGTCTAAAACAAATCTTATATGCACCTAAAAACGTGAAATAAAATGCTACGTCTTGACCAAATAAACTTTTATCCAAAAGCATGGTTAAATATGCTGCGACTAAAAATATATAATTTCCAACTAATAAATGTGGCCAAAAATGCCGCATCAAAAGAAAAAAAATATATATATATATCTCCAAAACAACACTTCATAGCTAGGCAATGAAGATTTCTTGCCCGCATGTATGTTTTCAGGGATTTTTCATCCTTTCCCACGGCTCCGATGTCTTAAGCCATATCCATTTAGAAGCATTTAAAGCTTTCGCTGAGCTCTCTTTCAGCACCCTTGATCTTGCTGCGCCCAATATTCCTATTTTTGCGAGTGCTTTGCACAACAACTGGCCCGCAAACCCTCTGCAACCGACTTCTATGGGATCATAGTTCTTTTTTTTCCGCTCGTGCTCCCTCTTTAACGAAGATAATCCGATCTATTTTCTTGTGTGATTGGTATTTACTTTCACTTATATCGTTGGTCACTTCACTAGCGATAGCTCTGAGGACTCGGTCATGTCACCAATGGTAACGACCGTCCCCCAACACCTTAAGACAACTACTAAGGATGTGCTGTAAAGAACCTCACCTTGAACACACCTGGCAACCAGGAGTCTCCCTCTTTCCCCATATCTGTAAGTTGGATGGGCTCGGCAAGATATACACTGACTGAATCATGAACCGAACCTCGCTGAAGTCCGATCGCCATAACTGCTGCCAGGTAATTTTCTTTTTTTCGATACTCTCCCATTTTTTCCAAGCACCCTGCTGATGTAGGCTAACCATTTTGCGATAGTGCACTTCTTCTGTTCCTGTATGAACCTCCTCCTGAATGAGTTTACGCTTTTCTTTGCCCTTGGTCTTACTAATCTTGGGGCTGGGAAAAAAAAAAAACAATCCCGCTTTTCCTATAGCCACGGTTCCTAGTAGCACTTTATGCCTAAGCCTCTCTTCTGCTGCTCGTAATTCTCCTTCCACACTCCATTTTCTCCCTGACCTTGTCTGGATTCCTGCTAATGCTACTTTAGGGTCATTCAATTCAATATATTGTAGCCGTTCCCACATTTTCAATACTTTAAACTCCTCCTCGAGGCTGCTGAAAGGGAGCTGTAGCACGTTGCTTTTGCCATAGAGGGCGCCACAGCTTAGACATCTCAGTAACCCTAACCATCTCCTCAAACTGTTGCTAATTGTCCTTTCTAAGGTACCCATGGTTGTAATAGTGAATTCGTACAGGAGTAGTAACCACAAAATACAAGGCAATACAGCGTGCTGAAAAATCCATGCTTTAAACCTCCCTGGAAAACCTGTTTTGTCAATTTTGTTCAGCCATTCTTTGAGGTCTTGGATAGATTTCTGGATTGCAGCTGTGTCCCTCAAACAACCATTAAAAATCTTGCCCAAGCTCTTCACGGGCTTCTCATTCAGGGTAGGGATTTTTTTCCCCTGCGATTGTAAAACACACCCTCTCCATTACTTTACCCTTTTTCAAAACTAATGACCTCAATTTTGCTGGTTTAAAACTCATCTGGGCCCATGTTGTACTTTGTTCTAACCCTTTCAACAGCCACCTGCTTCCCGTGACTGATGACGTAGTCACGGTCAAGTTGTCCATAAAAGCTCTTATAGGGGCTGACAAATTCCTGATTTTGAAAGGGAACCACGACATTCCACTTCAGCCGCCTTTACTAGCATATTCATTGCCAATGAGAAAAAGATAGCTGATATTGTGCACCCCATAATAATCCCCTTTTCCAAATTATGCTACTCTGACCAAGATTAATTTGAACATATTCTCATCTTGAAATTTTGATAATAATTGTTGATCGGGTCACATATCGCGGTGGCCACATGATGTCTTCTTAATGCTTCTTCCACTAGTTTATGGGGAATGGAGAGGGTGTGTTTTACAATCGCAGGAGAAAAAAAGTCCAACCACAGTACTATTAGATTGCCTCTATTCTCCTTCGCTTCTCTAAGGAGTTGTGTCATGACCCCTGTGTGTTCAAGGCAGCCCGGCATACCTGCGATCTCACCTTTCTGTACAGATGGGTCAATGTAACCATTTCTGAGGATGTAATTAGAAAGGCGTCTTGATAACAAGCTGAAAAAGATCTTGCTTTCGGTATTCAATAAGGATGTAATCCTAAATTGATCCATTGACTTAGAGGCTTCCTCCTTCAGACTCCATATACCCTCCACAAATTTCCATTGATCAACTATCCTGCCTCTCCTTTAGATGATTCTTATGATTTTTCACAACCTTTGTAGGATCCCGGTACATCTTTTGTACACTGTATACAGGACCCCACTCGGGACAGGTGCTGAGGCTGATCTGGCTGCTCGTACAACTTCCTTGATTTCTTTCCAGGTGGGCATGCTCATATCGAATGGAAACTCAGGTGGCTTCTGAGGGATAAGACAGTTCAAGTTCCTGGTCTTTCAATGGGTCACTCATGGTGGTTTGTAGAAAGGTGTTTATTTCTTCTTCTGAAGCTTCTAACTTACTGTTACGTTTATCTCCCAATAATGTCCTTGCAAAACCAAATGGGTTAGAAAGGAAATTTGCTTGCTTTCTTGCTATTTCTTTTCACCTCCTTCTGTGCCATTCAGCTCTCTGGACAGTTTTTAGTTTCTCCCTTAACATGATTTAACTCCTCGAGGGGTTCTTGAACAAGTCCTGGCGGCAACACCCCACAAGACACCAACTGTACGGCCACCTGCCTCCTATCACGAAAACTATTCAAGTTAGACGAACCAGACATGCAGGACACTGCTGGAGAAGCAGGGACCAACTCATAAGAGATATACTCTTATGGACCCCCACACATGGCCGTGCAAAAGCAGGACGACCAGCACGAACATACATTCAGCAGCTATGTGAGGATACGGGATTTTGTCCTGAAGACCTGCCTAGGGCGATGAACGATAGGGAGGAGTGGCGAGAGAGGGTCAGGGATATCCGTGCTACCAGCGCGACATGATGATGATTGTTTCTTGTTAGATCTTAATTCTTTCCTCAATTCTTATCACTCTACGATTGGCACTGTAGTTCTTCATTGGCTGTTGGGGCTCGACGCATCCAAATTTATCTGACGCTATGGTATAAATGATCTTTGTCATGAATTTCCATTGTTTGTCTGCGTCCCTCATTTGCACTGGACTGTAGTATCTCACATATGTCAGTATCAAAATCCATTCAGGCCCTCTTGTTGTTCACAGGGAGCTACTTGATCTTTCTGGATAATACGCCCTGAGTAAGTGGAATTGAAGCTTGGAGGGTTTGGGCTCTGTGGAGTGATTCCTGGTCCCGCACCTCCTCTGTTTTACCAGGTATTATGCCTGTACATTGCTCCTTATTTCCTCATTCAAGGCATTTCACCTCTACCAATCAAAGGACAAGAGGTCAAGAAGGGGTTTTTAAAAAGTAATGTGATACTTTATGGGGCCCCCAAGAGAAGTGTAAATAATCTAAGAGAGATAATTATCAACTATATGTCGACGCTAGTTAAAATTAGTAATAATGATTGAAAATCTTTAACTAAAAAGTGTAGTTATTTTTTTAATGAAAGTTTGATTGCTCGGCACAATGGAAGGAAAAGGATTCTGTGATTCGTTTTCCCTACTGACTTTCCTCTTCACTCTCCACGTTATGTGTCCTCATCACTTTTCTTTGCTCACTCTGTCAAACTGGTGGTCTGCAGAAAGCAAAATATCATTGCTACTGGCATTGCTCCTTTTATGCAACAAAATCTGCATGCAACACAAATCTCGTCTCTTCAGAAATGAAACAGGTGTCCTATAAATTCCTCCTCGAAAAACAGCAGAGTTTTTTTTTTTTACTGCTGGCACACTACACACAAGACATGTTGAACGGAGGTAAGTCATTTCTCTTTATATCACCACTCCAGACATACGCCAGTCTGGTTCTCTTTCTGCAAAAACACGGTAGACCTTTATTTTCATGGCTCAATTCCCATTCACCATCACATCCCCTCCTGGTCTCATGATCACATAGGTAACAATGTGGACAATCTTTTATTTCAGGTGCTTCTGCAAAGGAGGATTGCCTGAACTTCATCCTCAGAGGAGCTCTCAGACTGGTTGGTGATTGGGTTTTCAGGTGAGTCACTAGTCTCCTGAGATACAGGCTCAAATCAGTAGCTCACTTTCAGATGATTCTCACTCGTTATCAATCCCCAATAGGGTCGTTTCGAGGGCAGGGTGGAGATCCTTCACATAGCACAAGGTACCATTGACTGATACGGACTGCTCACTGATAACACCAGTGACTCTTCCCTTTTTGAAGTTGGAGGTGCACCAGCAATTGGGAGGCCTTACCCAGACAGGATCTCCTATTCTGTACAGCCTGTGCATTTCTCTTCAACCAAGCAAGCCCACACCTTCCGATTCCTTCAATTCGAACCCTGTAGCTGTGGATCGTTTTGGCAGGTGCACTTGTAATGGACACATTGTCCTTTGGTGTCTCATTATATCTACACATGGCCTCTGTGAATGTACATTGCTTTCTGTCGATAATCCTTTTTACACTTCGATGACACTTCTCCGCTATGCCATTGCCACTTGGCTCATGCACGCATTGCAACTGAAGCTGGATACCCCAATTGTCCAGGAAACACTCAAATTGTCTGCTGCGGAAACCGGTATCATTGTCAGTAAGGATCTCCTCTGGCAGCCCTCATTCATGAAATACTGACTAATTGGCAGTTGATACTTGTAGAGCCCTGCAACAGGAATGGCTACCAGACTGCAAAACTGGAGGCCCCACAACCGATGAGCGTTAGGAAATGTTGGCCGCTGTAATGGGTCTATGGTCAGCCTACTCCAAGTGCTGCTTAATCACAGCTTTCCTTTCTGCCATTTGACTGGTGCAGGATCTATGGACTGGCACGTCTGGCATTCCTGGACTACGACCCTTACTTGTAGACACTGACAGATTAGTCAGCCACATGAAATTGCACATCCTTTGTACACCAGGGTGCCCACTGAGATGGTGTATTTTCATTATTTTGTCTGGATCCTCCATGGAAGCACCGCATACCAGCAGTGCAGACTCATCATACTTTTTTATGGAATCGAACCATCTTTGGGGTACCCGGGTCAACCCATCGGCAAGGTTACATCCATGGACAGTTCCTATTCGTCGGCCAGTTTATTGTTGGTGCTCAGTCTCCTTCTTATAAGTATCTCACTGGCTGCCTTAGTATTCACCTTGGCTTTGCCCATCAAGGTGTCTGACACCCAGTGGTACATGCACATGCAAATTTTTAGCCCCCACTGGAGCATCAGGTTAATACTCTTCAGCACAGCGTCTAGCTCTGCGAGATAAATATGTGCGACATCATTCATTCGCCGCAGCCGACATGTGTCCTCGATTACAGCTCTGTTCTTTTCCAATAAGATCCCAATCACCAAAGGGCTGGCATCAACCCGGACATTCATCTCTTTTCACTGCATACACCAATCTCCTCTGGTAGGATTGCTCTTCACTCTTGCTATGATCTCTGTCACCATACAAACAAGCAAGGTGTCAGCAGTCTTGTCATCCCAACCTTTGGTGACTATACCTGCCCTGTGCTCTATAGTGCTTGACACCACACAAAACCATATGCATATTGGTAGGTGTCCCATGAGCCTACCACACAGGGGAAAAAACAGCATGTCTTGTCAAGACATCAGATACTTCTGGAACTGAAGTTCTGTGCTTCCATTGCAAGGTTCCTTGCTCTCCATGGATATCCAAACCCAATACATGGGCCCCCATTTTCCAGCCATTCCAGATCCTTTACAAATCAAACCAAACTGGACCAATTTCATTCTAACATGTAGTGACGACACAATATTGTCATTCACATAAATGTCGTCAAGGTACACAGACGACCCCTCTTTTACCTTCTCTTCTTGAGACAACACCGCACAAATGATTATCATCATTATTTGCGGTGCCACATTTAGCCCAAAGCTCAGTCTGGTGAGACAGTACCTTCTGCCAGCAAACATTACTGTTTAAAATGGCCACAATGATTCACTGACTCGGATTTGCAGGTAGGCCCTTCTCTCATTCAGCATGGATAAATTTGATCCATGCTGGTGCCACTCTCTGTTTGCAGGCACAAACATCAGCATCAACCATAAATGCGTCAACATACTGGTTTAGTTCCTGATAGTCCATTACCAGCCTTACCTTTGCCTTGTTCTCCAGCACAATCACCATTAGCAGTATCAGGCCTTTAGAAGACCCAAGTTCTTTTTATGGGAGTAGAGAATCAACCAGCTATCATTAATCTATGCGTGGAGCTCCTATTCGTACACCAGTCTTATTTGGCCAGGCACATGGTATTTGGCAATGCTATTTTGGAGCTTGACCGGTCCCCTGGCTCCCAACTATTTCTATGAGGTGGTGCACACCTTCCGATGCTGGTCGAACTTGACGCTAAAGTCAGGTTGGTCAATCTTGAGTGCTGCACACACAGAGGCCTCCTCGCAAAACTTTACCATTCTTGTCCATGCGATTAGAACACCACCCATGGCATCAAAACCCAGCAGCAGGTCAAAGTTTAATGGCCTCTCATGTACTCATGTACTACTAGCGCTCGGAGATCAGTGAAATTCCCAGTGTCTTTGTGGACCTTTACCGTCTCTATTCCATGACACTTGCACATTTCACTGCTTTTAGTGGTCACTCTGATGTTCCTCTTCTTCCAAACTTGGTAAAGTCCCACACTTACAACTGAGAGAAGCCAGAGTCAATGAGTGCTGTGCATGGCATCTCATTGGCACAGACTCGGATGACTGACAGTATCTCATTCATAGTTTATCTGGAGAGGAGATCAACGCCATCTCCTCATTTCTTGAGAAGTCATGAGTTACATGTCTTGCTTTGTTGCAATGGTAACAGCACACACACACACACACACTCCTTGTCTTCTGCTCACACAATTACCATATGGCCTTGACTGCTGCAGATATAGTATACTATAGTATTGCGAAGTCTCAACTTGAGAAGCACTTTGACATTGCTTTGGCTCGCTTGCACGGCCGCAATGATGGGTTTCCCTTGTCCTTGACCGTCAGTCACAATGGCGTGAGCCCAGGTCAGTAGCTGTTCCAGTGTAAGAGTCTCCATCCTGGATGATGCTCAGAGAAGTTGTCTAACACACTGCGGCAGCCCTGACATCCAACGTTCGGGCAGCATTTCCCCAACCAGCTAAGCTAGGTGATATAAGTCTGCTAAGAATTTGTTTACAGTTTTATTCTGCCGCAACTATTGCACTATAAACTGGTCAAATGCATTAAATGCATCTGTCACATATGCGGTCATGAGGGCTGTCTTTATTTCTTCTGGGTCCACCCTGTTCTCATTCAGTTGCTGATATATGAGGTGGTGCTCTCACCATGTATGTAGAGGCAAGACATGCTCCACTCTGTCCATAGCGCAGAATTCTCAGACCAGCTTCATTTTTTCTATCCATTCAACAATAGGCATGTCTGTTGTGGGGCCACTGAACTCCAAAATCAACTGGATATCAAATGCCTTTCTTGTCATCGCCAAGAAAAGACAAGTGCTGAAATAGATTGTAGTTATTTTTAAGTGCAAGTTTGATTGCTATGCACAATTGAAGAAAATGGATTCCAGGATTTGTTTTCCCTACCGACTTTCCTCTTCACTCCCCACATTATTATGTGTCCTCATCACTTTTCTTTGCTCACTCTATCAAACTGGTGGTCTGCAGAAAACAAAAAAGACAACATTGCTACTGGCATTGCTCCTTTTATGCAACAAAATTTGCATGTGACAAATCTCATCTCACTAGAAACGAGACAGGTGTCCTATAAATTCCTCCTCCAAAAATGGCAGAGTTTTTTTTGTTTTTTATTTAACCGCTGGCACTCTACACACAAGGTGCAAGTTCAACCCCCTTAGTAGGTTTTGTTTGTCATTTCACTGCCAAAGTTTAATTCCTACTAAGTCCAGGGGCTAGTCTGACCATATTTTTCTTTTTCTAATATTATTTCACTGTTCATCCCCAGCAAGACTTCAAACCCTCCTACACAGCCACCACCAGTAATTACAGCAACAACAGCCTCCTCTAACAAGTCACCATCTCCCTCCTAGTTGCCTGAAGCAACTATGGAGAAAGAAATCATTACCCAGGACCTCTTTCAAAACAACCAGGAAACCTTCTCAAAGAAGCTGGAAGAGCTGGTAGCAAAACCCTCCACATCTTCTGAATGGCCTACGCTACCAGCTACGCAAAGGATCAATGAATCCTCATTCCTAGCCAGCTCCATTCTGCCACTCCAGAAAACACCTGCTAGCCCAGTAGTGCCAGTCTCCTGGGGTATAAGGAAAAAATGCCCAAAGAACATGAAAAGGACAGGGTGGGATAATATACCTCCTATTTTGAAGACAATATCATCCTGCCCATCCCAGAGCTTGTGGCAGAAATGGAACCCAAGGCCCTGTCTTTCATTGTGACACACTTTCTTTTACCCCATTAGCCTAAACTCCCTTCCCCACTAGGGAAGTTCCAGCTTGTTTTCGGTCCCCCTCAGAAAGCAGAAAACATTTGGCCTCCAGATTTTAGATGGGGGACCAATGGGAGGGTAACTAAACTGTTTTTTCTTTGGTTTTATGTTTTGTTTTGTTTTTTTTTCTTTGGGTTTTTCTTCCATCCATATCATTTTCACAAATTGTAAATATATCATTTTCTGTAAACAAATTCATACATTCTTCATCTGGGGTTTTTAAGGCCTTTTCTCACAGAGCAAATGTGATATTTTGGTGGGTGCAGCGTGCTTGATGAAGGATGAATGCTTAATTGTATTGTATGAATGGATCGGCAAACGTGGCTAGCTAGAGATATATATTAGTCCAGCATGACTGCTTCGCTTCCTCTTCCCCACAAAAAGCTTGGGGCCTTGTGCCCCCCAAATTTTGTAATTTTTTTTTTTTTAATTTGAGAAATAAAGCCGGCGCTCTACACACAAGACACATTGAACTGAGGTAAATAATTTCAACTCTACAACGCCAGACTAAGTTTGAAACTCTTTCGGTGAGAACATGGTAAACTTTCATTTTCATGGCTCAATTCCAGTTCACAGTCACAAAAAGTTAATAAAATTTAACCCTTCTATGATATAACTACTGCTTGTAAGGAAAATCCAGCTTCATTTAAGTATAAAACAAAAAAAAAAGGATGCTAATTTAAATGTAACTGATGTCTTATCCTTTGTTGCCAAAATGTGCCGTTTCTTTGCTGTCATAATGATAATGGCTCAATTGGGTAACAATTAAAAAGCAACAAAAATTAAAAAACAAAAATATAAGTTCAAATTGATAACTGAAAATCACCATCTAAAAAGTAAATAAAATTTTTTGACCCTAGTATGATATCACTATTTGGTCTGTTGCTATGAAATCATTTCAGCACAATCCTGACAAATCACTATCTGGTGACCTCAATCTAGCTCCAGCAAAACCAGATGACATTTATTCAATCTTCCATAGAAACGCTTATCAACTACCAACACCTATGTGGAACACTTCTACATGCATTTGTAATATTGGTCAAAAGTTTCCTCTCTCTTTAGAGACATTTTATCTCACCAACCTCCAGCTGTCAGGTTCTTGAGGGAAGGTCTCTCACAGACAAACTGCTCATCGCCCACAACATACACTTTATAAAGAACTGCATTGTGGTTGATAAAACTCTGAGCCACACAGGGCGGACGAATATCCTTCAAGCCTTCTTCATTGAAAATTATTGCCATCTGCAAAGAGAAGATAAAAGAGTTATTAGCGCTTATTTCACATGTAACAAATTATCACACCTGTATCAATTCAAATACTAGGGTCAGTCAAAAGTTTTACAATATTTTCGCAAAGTGATGCCTAACTTGGCAGATCCAAATGCTTTTGCAAAGGTCATGAAGGATGATGAACCACACTGAGCTCAAATGATACTCTTAATGCTAATTGTTGTATTTATCCTGATGGTTGAAAGTACAGCTGCAGAATCCAGTTTTAGGCCTACCTAACTTGGCCTGATTATTGAGGTTCTTGCAACCTAAGTGAAATTTCTTGAACCATCTGCTTACAGTACTGTGATCAAATGCACCTTCACTTTTTGCACAACAAATGTTTTTGGTTACTTCTGCACTATTGTAGCCCAATGCAGCATCAGCTACTGAATTAGACTATTGTAGTAGTAATGTCACGAACAATCTTATCTCAAAGAAACAGAAGGTGTGCTCTCTCTGCTGCCGGCACGTGGAAATCAGAAGAAAAGAATGCATGCGGTGTGACTTGTTTTATGGAGGAGAACAAGATAAGCCTACTTGAAGTGGCGAGATTTGATGAAGATAAAAGAGACTAAGTTTGAAGTGGAAAACCTCAGCATTTTGCTGATGTCTGATTGGTGCACATCCATCAGTTCATTTTGCAAGCGAGTTGACTAGTATCCAATAGGTTGATTCTTCTTCGACAAGACTTCTGAAACCAATTACAACTATACTGCACATTCATCTGCATGACCTTCAAATCACTTGGACTGAAGCAATGCAACATGTCAGTATACCAACTACTGCAATACTACCAACCCCAGTAAGTATCTTTAACTTGAACTGGTTTGGTTACATAATATATTGTGCTGAAAACTAATACAAACCAAAATATTGCAAAACTTTTAACTCACCACAAAATTTCCAGAAGCATGCAAAAACCTTTTTTTTTCCACTTAAACATCTCAATTCCTCTCAGATAATAACTTTCCATTTAGTTATAGCAGCAAAGAATTTGTTTTTAACTCTTGCGTTATGATAATATTACTTACATGCACTTTTCTATTTCCCCCTTCATTCGTTCCTTTACCTCTCAATTGATTAGCAGGAAATTGACCAATTAAAACCTACTACTCTATTCTCAACTCTGCAAAACCCACTTAACTACAGAGCTCAGGTAAGATACAATAAGTGAATTGGGCCTAGCACAAAAATGTCCAAAGAGTTAGGCTATATAGAATGAACCTTGAACAAAAATTTACTAACATATGTGAATTGGAGCTAGAACAAAATATCCCAGCATGTATGCTAAGTGAATTGGGCCTAGCTAATAAATGTCCAAACAGATATGTGAATTGGGCGTAGCACAAAATATCCCAACATTTATGCTAAGGGAATTGGGCTTAGCACAAAATATCCCAACATTTATGCTAAGGGAATTGGGCCGAGCACAAAATATCCCAACATGTATGCTAAGGGAATTGGGCCGAGCACAAAATATCCCAACATGTATGCTAAGGGAATTGGGCCTAGCACAAAAAATGTCCAAACAGTTATGTTACATAAAATGAATCTTGAACAAAAATTTACAAACAGATATGTGAATTAGGCCTAGAACATAATATCCCAACATGTATGCTAAGTGAACTGGGCCTAGCACAAAATATCCCAACAGGTACAATAAGTGAATCAGGCCAAGCACAAAATGTCCCATCAGGTATGTAAATTGGGCTTGGCACAAAATGTTCCAACAGTCATGCCAAGTAAATTCAAGTTCCTCCCTTCATTTGTTTTTTTTTACTTCTCTCACACATCAGGACAGTGACTAATGAATCCTTGTACAATATTTTCAACTCTGAAAAACCATCTTAGTTATGGAGCTCTGGTAAACTATATGAAGTAAATTAGACCTAGTACAAAAATGCCCTAACAGGTAAATGAATTGGGCTCAGTATAAAAAGTACCAACAGGTATGCTAAGAGAATTTAGACCTCGCACTAAAAAAAAATAAATAAATAAATAAAAAAATCCTAACAAGTACGCTAAGTGAATTAGACCAAGCACAAAATGTCCTAACAAATAAGCTTGGAAATGTAAAAGAATTTGGCAAAGTATTAAAAAATTTCTATATTTGCAGGAATAAAGAATATCTTTAACTTTATAATACAGAGTGAGCACAAAAACATTTTACTTGATCTCTAGTAGTCATAACATAAAAAATTGTAAAAATATGTTTATAAATATGATGACATCACATACATTAATACACAATATTTCTTTTCTCACTAGCAGAATCTCTGTGCACCCCTCCCCCACTGCTTGACAGCAATGAAATATGGTGTGAGTTGAAATTTGTTATAACAAACAGTTATTAGCATGCAGGCAACTTTCAGACAATTTAACATGACTTGGCCAATTAACAAGGTCATTCTGAAGTGGTTCAACAATTTAACTGAGATAGGATTCATTCTGAGCTCATCACATGAGATATTTGGTAGAAGAGAATGTTTGATTGCCAAAACTAAGGAAAGATAATTGATGGCTTACAACTGGTCTTTTTCTCCAAGTTATTTATATATAAATAAAATAATAAATAAATAAATATATATTCGTTTTTATATATATCTAATAGTATAGAAGCTTGTCTGCAACCCCAGATTTCATGCTGTCTAATAAATGACAATCATCAGGCAGAGAAAGAGATTTTGGAGAAATCCCAAAATACAGTTCTTTTGATTGTATTTTTGGATTTCTCCAAAATCTTTCTCTGACTAATGATTGCTGTTTATAAGACAGCATGAAACCTGTGGTCACAGACAAGCTTTCATGCTATTAAATATATATTTATTTCTTTTATTATATAATAGCTCTATCACAGATATTGAGCACTCTCCAAATTATACCGCATTTGGTCTGCCACAAATCCATGAAGTGAGATAGTGACAACCACCACTGTTTATATATATATATATATATATATATAGTGCATTTGGTTGGCCACAAACCCACCAAGTGAGATGGTGACAACCATATATTGCTGTTATATATATATGTTAAAACTGCTTTCTAACTTTTTCACGTACAATTTCACAGAGAAAAAAAATTTCTCTTCAAAAAAAATGTTTTAAGTTTTAAAACATGTTCAACTATAATTCCACAGCGTACTATCAAAATTGCTTACAAGGATTGTCAAAGGTTGTATGAAATTCAAATTTAACAATGACAATAGGAGTTCAACCTAAGTTGTACACAGAAAGTGCCAGATATTTGAACAAGATTTATATATTCACATGAATAAACAATATCTTCTTTAACTCTGTAATATAAATAAGCATTTCTCCCCTTAGATAACTTAAGTGAAAAAAAAATGTTTAGATACAGTTATAGTAAAATACATCAAATCTTTTCTGATTCATCCACTTAACTCTTCACACACCTAACTACTAAAACACACAAACACAGACTGACAGACATCGACACTGCTGAAGAAAATAACATCTACTGGATGTTGACCCAACAACAGCCAGTCTCAAAGTGAGAAAATCATGGCTTCTGCGCATAGGCTCCACACATAGTCTATTCAAAATCCCCAGAAAATTCTCAGTTATAAAAAAGGTCTATTTTTCAACCAATCATTTTTTTTCCACAAATAGTATTTTCTGGAGCCGGTGTTTGAAGTCGGGAACATATAAATAGGGCAAGCAGAGGTCACTCAGGCAGTTGAATCCCTGGCCATCGCTGAGAGTGTCACCCAACAACACCATCAGACTAGATCAAAGCAACTGCTTACCACCGACCAGATAACCACCCGTCATCCAGCTAGATATTCCATTCCCTTGTTTATTTTATTTATTCCATAAACGAAATAAACTAAATCTTCTTGTCAGCCTTATTTTTCTTGCAACCGCATACTTGTATATAACAATACGAAAATCTAAGTGTGAGACAGTTGTGTTAAAGATATCCAGAAAGTTCAATACTCACCTCGTGTGATAAGCTTTCTCCCTGTGCAACTAGAGGCTTATTCACTGCAATATTAAAAAAAATTTTAAAAATAAAGGGTAAATGAATAATAATCAAACATGATTAATTGAAAGATTACAAAAATTACAAAATTCATTATATGGTGATATTACAGTTCTTTAAAAAGTGAAAGTGAGACCGAACATAATAGTTCATTTTATCTCCCAATTGGCAGAAGATACTTTCTTTAGATGTTAAATCATGGATAGTTGGAGTCATGGCAAAGTGATAAATTGATTGATTTTAATGGCATATCAACCTGTCTAGGGTTATTCTATGATGAGAGTTTAGGGAATCATATTTGAATTTTTTCTGCAGTTGTTGCTCAGATTTCTTTTTTTGGCACAGTCCTATCAAATACAAATAATTTCTATACAGATATATATATATATGTTAGAGTGTTCGCCAATGGCCCGGGAGAGCTGGGTTCAATCTCAGGTCGAGTCATACCAAAGACTCAAAAAAATGGTACTTGATGCCTCCTTGCTTAACACTCAGCATTATAAGGTACGGATCAAGGGTAAAGTAGAGCAATCCAGGGAAGGAGTAGCGCCCTCCCCTACACATTGGTGTAGTAGCTATCAAAAAGGGAGCCTTCAGGCTACCCTCGACTATGGTCGCCAACTTTACTTTTACTTTTATATATATAAAAAGATATATAAAAAGATAGAACCGCAAATTAGAGAATTTTTTTTTTTCATAAAAAGTGTATTCAATGCAATTAGAGTAAAGCAGGTATAAAACCTATAAATAGAATTATGGACACTATACATCTGTTACTCAAAATAAATATATATATATATATATATATATATATATATATATATGTGTGTGTGTGTGTGTGTGTGTGTTTCTATTAAGATAAACAAAAAAAGTGAAAGTCCATACTACTTATCAACATTTTTGTGAGTATTATTCAAGTTTACATAATTCCTACCCTTCTTTGCTAAACCCTATAATACATGCCTCAAACCTCAAAGTATCTGCACCAGCCTTTTGGATGTTAACTACACCCTAAGCAATCTTACTGGGCGAAATAAATTACGACTTAAAAAAAATTTAAAAAAAAAAAAAAATTTGAATAAGATAAATACATTTTTATTTTCCCACAGTCCCAAATTTCCCCTCCTCTTCCTTTGTTTAGTGTCCTCAATTACAAAACAAATATTTTCAGCACCAAATGTTCAGATTTCAACATAACCATCATTTCACAGTTTCAACAAAATTGGAATGAACAAACTAAAAATGTTTAGGATTTGAGATTCCTGAATTGTAATTTGGTTTTTTGTTTAATCGCATTTCAACCTTCATGAGTTATTTAATACCACATCCATCCTTTTAGATTAGGCTGGTTGGTGTTTTATGGCATATCAACCCATGTGGGTTATCTAATGCCAAAAGCAAACAGTTTGTAATTAACTTTATTTTTAAACAATTTAGAGATCATTTGTTTACACCCAGTTTCAAGTTTCACTCTCTCACACTAATAATGCTGTTTATTGAGGTTTGGTTTCTTCATTTAATGGTATATCAACCTTTGTGGGTTATTTAATCCCAAAGCCTTTCTTGTAGACAAACAGCTGTGATGTCATTTAACTACTTGAAGGTATAAGGAGTATCCAAACTATTCCCAACGAGATTAGCTCAAAAGTGAATGTAATATCACAACTGGAGCTTGAACTTGCTTACTTCAAGCTCACAGTCCACTACTTTAGCCATTATGCCACAGGTATCTCTATCAAGTATTCCAATCTAATATGAACAATTTGCACACAGCAAGATGGTTTTCAAGTAACAAATAATAATAATCCTTAATAAAATGATTGAAAAGATCTATTTGACCCATAGATGAGAGCCTAAGAGGTAATACCACTCGGGTTAGAGTGGAGCTGGGAGTAAATGAAGAAGTACTCCCCATTGCTGGCGACTCAATCAGATGTAATTAGTGTCATATCCAGGACGCTCAAAGTCTTGTTTTTCTCACCGCCTACTGGCACCATCAAGATAAAAAGGGCCGGGTGTTTGTTTGTCACGAGCAAGTTGAAGAATATGGTCAAAACAATTAAATAAGTGATCCTATTTACCCAACCCCTCTGCTCAGGCAGGATATGACACAAGGTCAATTTTTTATGCAGAGTTTAGCAGGTTTGAATTCAGAGTTTTCCTTCTCCTAGACTAGTTGCCTCACCAAGGCTGAAGAACCTAGTCTGCCCTACTATTTACCCATAGCTGGAGGGAGAATAATTGGATTCATACCTTTCCCAAGGGTATTAGTGCTATGTGAAATGCAATCAGTCTTGTCCAGGAATTGAACTCATATCGCCGTGTCCATATCCTGCGACGATAACCATTACACCACGGGCACCTCCAAAATTAAATAAGTGATAGGGCTTGATATGAGCAGCTGATTGATCAGACTGAACCTCACCGACTGCCCATCTAGCCCAAAATGATCACTTGGGCTGCCAGATCACAGACCACTCAGCCACCTAGATCCCATCCTCAAGCATTGTGGGTGGCCACTCATCAACTGGTGATCTCATTATTAGGTGGGGGGTTCTTACCACCCTGCAGAGAGGCAGTGTATTCTACAGCCCCAGCTGATAGGCCACCTTATAGATTAGGCGGCCATCATCATAGAATAGAAATTGGTACCATTTAACCTTTAGCTGTAAGGGATAAGGAGGTTCATAACCTTCCCCAAGAGTATTAGTCAAAAAGTGAATGTAGTAGTGTGACTAGAGCTGAAACTCTAGAAGAGAAATGGACTTAACCCTGGAAAAACATGCTCGTGTGTGCCTGGCATGCAAAGGTGAAAATGGCCGCTCCAAAGTCGTGTTTTAAGAACTCACGATCTCAGATTCTTACAAGACTGACAAGACTTGACAAGGACCAATAAAAAGAGCCCGGGCGACAGAGACAGGGTGAGTGTTTATAGTGAACTCAAGCGTTGTGGTTGGTGAGATACTTTATATCAAGGTGATTGGAAGAGACATTTAAGAAGGGCACTTTTCTAAGCTAGAGACGTTTGTGGTGAGACCGTTGATGGTAATTGAAGATAGAAATTTAATTCTTTAACACCATATTGACATAATGGTTAGAGAGTTTGCAAGGGTTCAAATCCCAGGTTGAGTCATGCTAAATCCTTAAAAATTGGTACTTAATACCTCCTTGCTTAGCACTCAGCATTATACTGTATGGATCAAGGGTAAGTGGAGCAATCCAGAGAAAGGAGTAATGGCCTCTTATACACCTTAGTGTAATAACTATTGAAAAGGGAGCCTTCGGGTTGCCCTCAATTATAGTCAGCCAACTTAACTTACTTATATCCCTTGAGATATATAGATATATAAGAGAGAGAGAGAGAAAAAGAGAGAAGGAGAGTTCCTGTGGTCTAGTGGCTAACATACTAGAAATTTGGCCGAAACGTAATGAAAGAAGAAACAACACAAAAACTACCAAGCTGAGGACAAAAAGTCCGCAATAAATAAAATAAAATAAAATAAAATAATTAAAAAAAAATTAATACTCAGATTAAGAAGCTTAATCTCAAAATGATTCCAGTTAAAGACAATACTAGAATTAGATTCACGTTCAGACTAATACTTGAGGAAAAGGTATAAACCCCCTTATCTGCCCCCACCAGCTATGGGTTAAATAGTACCACTGCAGTTCTACTACAAGGATGGCTTTGACATCAAATAGCCCACAAAATGTGTTATGCTATTAAACATAGACACCAAACCAAATACACACATCTATATGAGGAAGAGAGGAGGGTAATTTTGACCCAATATGTTATTAAAGTAAAGAAAAATTAAAAAAAAAAAAAAAAAAAAAAAGGAGGATGTGTAACATAGCCACACATGAATACATGAAACAGACATTTATACCGGTACGCAAAACATTCATAATGTCCATATATAGATAACATAGGAATCCCGAAACAACAAAAAAAAAAACACTTATGACTTCTTAGTTCAGGTACGAAACTTTTTATTACCTTTGAGTTCAAAGGTTTTTCGACATAAGGAGAGAGAGAGACACAATCCTTCTATGCTGACTGTTTTTACATCGTCAGCTCTCAACCCAACTAACGCACGGCGCCCATAGCGAACAAATTCGTCTGGCCAGGACGAGCCCCAAAAGTCAACCTTCTTCCCAGGCAGGGACTCAACTAACTGACTTTTCTAAAATCTTAGCCGACGCTTCCAGTGCGTGACGTCACACACATCCCTGGTCACATCCTCTACCTGGGATTTTTATTGTGACATCTCTGAATGACACGTCCGCTCCTGTTTGCACCTAACTAACCCATGCATTGAGCCGAAAGGTTCTCAGCCTAACTAAACCCAAAGGCAAGATATATAAAACAAAATCCCTCGGCCATTATATTACAGATGTAAAGAGGATTTGACCAATAAGATGTTTTTTATTACCCACCCACCCGACCTCATAATACTGATACCCATCTGTGGACATGAAAGTGAGACTAACGGTAGCCCTTGACAAAAGAGGGTTCGTTTGTGTCTGGCGTGCAGGGCAGTAATCTGATCCGAAGAAAGAAACACCGCCATTATGGTGAGTTTGTCTGTATGTGCAAGAAAAGAAAAATACTCACCGCTGTTTCAATAATCCACCTTCAGCCCATTCTAAGGAAAAAAGAGTGGGGGCCCCCGAGTGGAATTTTTATAGGCTGAGGAAATGGATTATGGGTAGAGTGGCGTGAATAAAAACTGACCAATTCCTCTGGTGACGACTTGTTATTTTTTTTGTGTCAGTTTCTCGGCGAGAAGCAGAAGCAGGGAAAAGGAGAAATAGGAAAAAAGGTGGAAGAGGAACGAAAGGAGAAGCACAGAGAGAGAGAGAGAGAGAGAAAAGGAGGAGGAAATTGGAGGAGGAACGCAAAGAGGGAAGTGGTGTAGCAAGAAACCCGCAAGCACTTTAGACTGAAATCTAAAGGTCCATGGTTCAATCCCGGGTTCAACACTCAGGGAGATCATCCACCCCAAAACTACACCATCATACAATCATATAGTCTACAGTACATGAAACTCAAGATTCATGGGCAGTATTTATAACCTGGCAAATCTCTTAACATCTTAAATCAGCTTAGCTTAACCAGAGCATTGAACTCTAGTTCTTTTTTTGCTTTTTATATAAGATTTTGATAACTTTTTGCCCCAAAATGACATGAAACCATATCCAGTATAGTTTCTGTTTCCATATATAGGTAAAACAGATTTATTTGAAAAGTATTAGATAGGAATATGTGAAACCATGATTATTGTTTTTGAAAAGGATTGGTTAGGTTTCTTTGTTTAATGGCATATCAACCTCTGTAGGTTATTTAATGCCAAAGTCATTCTCCTAGAAGAACAGTAGTGGTACTATTTAACCCATAGCTGGGAGGATAAGGGGGTTCATACCTTTCCCAAGGGTATTTGCCTGAAAGTGAACGTAATAGCTCGAACTCATTTACTACAATTCTGCAGTCCATCGCTTTAACCATTACACCACGAGGACACCCCCTTTTGAAAAAGGAATTGTTGTTTGAAGCCATATGATTGTGAACAAACTATTAATATTAGATATGAATACTTGAAACCATACAAGTAAATAAGTAAAGTTAGCGATGGTAGTCGAGCAAAGGCGACCAGATGGCTTCCTTTTCAATAGCTACTACACCAAGGTGTAAGGGAGGGCGCTCCTCCTTTCCCTGGATAGCTCCACTTTACCCTTGATACATACTTTTATATTGCTGAGTATTAAACAAGGCGATATCTAGTACCATTTTTAAAGTCTTTGGTATAACGTGACCTGGGACTAAACCCAAGTCTCCCAGACCATTGGCGGACACTCTACTCACTAAGCCAATGAGCCACTACTTTTATTTTGCTTAAAAAGAGTCGACAGGTTGACTAAATTAATATATAAATACTAAGTATAGTAAATGATTAAATAGACTTAAGAAATGGACTGGAAAAGACGAGTTCAAATCTTAACGAGCTTGGTTTGGTTTAGTCATGTTGTATGACATTAACTCTGGTGAGTCATCTAAAGCCAACTACCATTTTTATATAAATTTGTAAAGGAAAAGTTTGGAGGTAATATTTTTAAAAGAGTCAGAGATCATTTGTTTACACACAGTTAAACATTTTCAAGTATTGCAATTCAACACAAAGATAGCACGTACATTTTGAGATAGAGAAATGTATCAAAAGTGTTTTAAAAAGTACTTACTGAATGGGAAATCCATATGAGCATCTTTTAATATCTTCTCGTTTTCTTTCACGTCATTAGAACGAAGTTCCACAAAGGTGGGAACAAAAACCTCATAACCTGAAAAATATAAGGAATGATTAGAGAAAACATTATAAAAGAAAGAAATTAAATTCTAATAAAAAGCTTAATTAGAGCTACCACAAAGCCAGAAGACTGGGACACCCAATGAGGATTGATGTTAATACAGTAATATGACCAGAGATAAGCTTGTTGAGCAGCACTTCCCACTAAAATTAAGAGACTGATTCAAGTTTAATCTGGCACAAGGGTAATGTATGAGAGATACCCAGACAGATGTCAATTTATTATAATCTTACTGAGGTAGGTTATTGGAACAATAACTCAATTGTCCAGTCAGCTGGGAGTGCAGAATACAGACTGCATCTCTGCAGAGGAGTAAGATTCCCCAACAAGTGTCCTGGATATGACACTAAACAATCAGGTAAGGCTTCTATGATGCTGGAGCTTTGGGGAATGCAGAGTACCCCTTCATTGCTATCACTCCCAGAGGGGTAGAACCTGATAAGATCCTATCTATGAGTCAATTAGAACTAAACTGTATTTATTCTAAATTTTTGTTTGAAACTTATCAAAATGACATAATTCGGTGTTAAATGACCCGAAAAGGGTTGACACACCATAAAACAACCAACCAACCAAATAACTCAAATCATAACAATGAAAAGGGTTTATTTTACAAGACATACAAGGATGTTAGTTGTCTGAATTTCTTAGATGAAATCAATCAGAGTTTTCAGTCTATTGTCTTTCTCTATATTGTTATATTCACAACATTTCGGGCAATATGTCCACTGGCCGTCTTAAGGCGTTTCTTGTTGAACTCAGGAGCCTACACAAAAATTCAAACCTTGTCCTTTATTTAATCCACAGAGATTGCTTTCTCTTATTCCGTTAATCATAACCAGATACAAGTGTTAAGTACTCTGGTTTTGTTACTTGCCTGAAGTCAGGATTGAACCTGCAACCTCCAGATGATTGCCACTTAAAAGCTTAGTGTAATGATTATAGGCGTTGTTTCCCTATGTGTCCTGCTGGACAGTTCAGAGTGAATTTTTGGGACTTATAAACTTACATTACAATGATTACTACTATGATGCATGATTTTTACCTGAGCTCATATCACATTATTCCTGGGAGGCAACACCCTTTTTTTTTTTTATCCCTCAGGGGGAATAACTTTGATATTTTTCATTGGATCTGATCCCTAACTATATATATATATATATATATATATATATATATATATATATATATAGTATTATTCGATCCTGTTATTTTTTTTTTCTTCGTGTTTTTGGTTCACACCAGAAATGAAAACAGGATGGAAATAAATTTATAATCCTAAAATAACCGGTCTTTGGTTTTTTCTTTAAAGATGTGTATATATATATATATATATATACACACACACACACACACACAGGTGTAGGATTTTGAAAGTAAGTTAATAGCATAAGAAACAAGACAATAGAAAATAAAACCGACTTGTTTTGCTTTCAAGATGGCATCATAACTGCCTTCCTTCTTTCTCATAAACAACATACACACACTCACACTAGAAGGGCTAACTGCAATTGCCCAGATAGAAGAAATAACATCACATACCTATACAAGAAATATGTTCTATGATAAATTTCTTCTAAATTAATCTGATTGTTTACAATTACATAAAAGTGGATCGCAGTAAAATTGATATCAAAAACAATATCAATATTGTAGAAATTTTGGTAAGAAACTGGTGATCCTATTTCACCGATCAGCAGCAGCCCCTTGGGGTCACGTGGTGTCCATTATAAAAAAGAGCCCCACAGGAGATTCTCTCTCTTTTGGTTCCACTATCAACAACTGTTAGCATCAGGTCCATCGTAGCAGCCCCTTGACAGCATACTTATTTGGTACCTTCCACCACCGGGACCCAAGAGCGACGAATGCACGTGCTAAGTTAAAAGGAACAGGATACACACAGTTAAGTTCCAGCAGGCATTTTATCTGCAAACCTACTTCACTACTTTACCTTATCAAACCCACTTTATCTACCTTTACCCTCACAAACCTTATCAAACCCACTTTACCTTCACAAACCTTATCAAACCCACTTTACCTTCACAAACCTTATCAAACCCACTTTACCTTCAATCTTTACCAAACCTACTTTACCTTAAACCTTACAACCTTCACAACAAACCTAACCATATTTTACATCTTGAACCAATACTTTATCTTACACCTTGTGAACTCTTTTTTGAACGGTTACTTACACATTCGTTGTTTATTCCATTTGGTGTAAAACCCTGTTTATTGTTGTTGTATATAAATTTTGTTGCATGTCTAAGTCGTTCGTCCCTTTCTTCAAAAGCTCTCACCATCTCTACACTGCTGTTTAAGTACGGTTTATTCTTTTACAAAACGTAGGAATAAACCGGGCTTTTCAGGGCTTATAAAAATCCCCACAATATAAACACCTTAAAATTTGCAGTTATTAAGAAAGGGGAAATTTTAAAAGATTTGTCTAATTGACCATTAGACTTTTTTTGTAAGGAAAAATATGAATATCAGTAATCTTCATTATTTTGCAGTCATTTCTTTTGTCTACAATATATATATATATATATGGTGAAAAAAACAGAAAAACATTTAAAACTGTCCTCTTTCAACTGATCTTTCTTTAATCAAAGTAACATGAATAAACTACTTGTATCAGTTTTGATTTAATTTCAAGTGAAAGACAAGGGAGATAATTGTAGTGGTAAGAGGAAGATCTGAAAACTTTCTAAGTGAAGACATCCAAAAAAATACCCATTATTTGACTCCTGGTAGTTAAATTGACACAAAACTACTTTCATTTTCCTAGCTAAGCAAATCTAGAGATACCTTAGCATAGAAAACTTTGTTAAAAAGTCCAGTTTTGCAAGTAAATTGGTTATAAGCAAACATGCAGAGATTTAATCTTATATATATTATAAAATGAACAAAATGAGAATTTTAACAACCTGCCTGAGGCAATGAACGATAGGGAAAAGTGGCAAGAAAGGGTCAGGGATATCCGCGCTACCAGCACGACATGATGAACATTACATTAAAATTCAATCATTTAAAAATATTTTAATAAAGAAGTCAAAGCAGCAGCTGATTCAATAGTTATTTACTAAGCTTAGCTTAGTTGTGGCACAAGACCTTGAAGTATGAGGCAGTCAAACTCATTATCAGTGAACTTCTAACCTAGGTTGCTTACCATTACACCATGTGATGTGTCCTGGAATGATTCAGTAGCAAATATTCCCCAGGGCCAATTGTTATTAGATTCACTTGTTAAAAAAATATGAAGCAGATGTTTGACTAGTTGATTTGAAAAAGATTAAACAAATAACTTTTATATAATGAAACCTACCAGGACTGGAAAGTCCCATCTGCTGAACTTTCCTGTATTGTTCATAACGGCTCATCAGCTTGCTGACATTTTCCAAAGGATCCACTAAGATACACTCTGGATGATTTTGAATAAAGTCCTGGAAAAAGAAAAAAATTAATAGTTAAATAAATAGATAATCAGCTGACCTTTATTTGATTGTGCATAATTTAAAAAAAAAAAAAAAAAAAAAAAAAAAAGAATGAAAGAGAGAGAAAAAGTTTCTGTCCTTCAACCTCCAGGCTATTAACTTTCCCTCACCATGAAAACCCTTGATTCCCCATTTCGTATTCTAGTGGATGGAACACAATTCAAAGACCTTGCAAGTCAATGGACAGAAAGTAATCAGGGACAACACCAGTTATTCCAACAATATCATTTCTTGAATTTAAAAAAGAAAAAAAAAGTTCTTTAATTTTAAAACTGACTACAGTTAAATAAGGCAAGATTGATATATCATAAAACCAATCAATCAAATGACAATCAATCCTTTCCCATTTTCCTCTTTGAGATGAGTATAATCTTTTATTTCATTTTCCTTCTAGGCTGGTTGCTCTGGGATAGAGTGCCCAGTCTACCCCATTAATTATCGATAACTTTAAGAGACAATTGATTTTAATAGCATGTCAACCACTCTAGGGTTATTTTATGCTTAGAGGTTAAGGAATCATGTTCATATTTACATTTGTGTAGTTTTTTTCTGGAGGTTTTTTTGCCCAAAGCACCCTAACAAATCTATTTGACCCATAGATGGAACATTTACATTTTCTAACATTCCAAGGCAAAGTGAACAAGAGAGAAATAGCAACAAACAGGTACTCCACACTTTAAAGAGCTTTAGAACTGAAGTCTCAGCATCAGATATAGTTTAGTGCCAAAGCCAGGATACCCCTTTTTCAAGGGGTACAGTCAGCATATTCTAATCCCTCCTGATAGGGCAGAAGGAGGAGAGGCATGAACCCATCTCTTCTAAGTCATTACAACAAAATGAACACAAATAGCCAGGACTGGAAGTTGACCTCAGCTTTATTTGCATTTCACTTCATACTAATGCCTTTAGAAAGGCAAGAACCCATCTGTTCTTCCACCAGCCATGGGTAAAGAGTAAAAGTAAAAAGTAAAGTTGGCAACCGTAGTCAAGGGTTACGCAAAGGCTCTCTTTTCAATAGCTACTACACCGAGGTGTAGAGGAGGGTGCTACTCCTTTCCCTTGATTGCTCCACTTTACCCTTGATGTGTACGTTATAATGCTGAGTGTTAAGCAAGGCAGCATCAAGTACCATTTTTAAAGTCTTTGGTATGACTCGACCTGGGATTGAACCCCAGTCTCCCAGACCATTGGCCAAAGCAACCAGTATAGGAGAAAGGAAACTTTGAATTCAAACCAGCTTTATTCTGTTTAAAAATTGACCTTTTGTCAAATCCTGCCGATGCCAGAAGGTCTGGGTGAATACATACACTACTCACACTTTCAAGGGAATTTTAAATATGAAAGGAGGTATAATATTAAACTGTACAGAGTATCATAAGTAAAAAAGGCAGATGAATTTTTGCTGATATTAGAAGTACTATTTCCTGTACTTTGTTTTTCTAAGATGTGGGGGGGGGGTTGAAAAATGTTAGTAAATTGCAGTAAACCTTAGTAAATTGCAAGTTACAAACACTTAGCTTATTTTTTGTTCACCAATGAGAACACAAGCATTTTTTTTTTAGTATTTATTTCATATGTAAAGCTAGTCTAATTATAGCAATGTTTTTTTTGTTTTTGTTTTTTTACACACAAGTGTCCTGTTTTGGGAGGTTTTTTCAATGGATGTGTGATACTGATATATGATCTGAATTGGGCCTTTCCATTTAAGCTGTATAAATCAGGTCAATACAGATAAGAGAAACCTTCTTTCAATGGTATTTTTCATTTGTCTGTTCCCCCGCACCCAAGCCAACAAATTTGTCTTTTAATATCAATGTTCTCTGTGCCTTAGATTAATGTACCAAGGACAAACCTGTTACCATCATGGATTTTGAGATTTTTTTCACTTTATTAAATAAATGAATGAGTTGGTTCAACAATATTTCATACTACTTCCAAGGTAATCTCTTTAGAAGAGATTACCTAGGAAAATAGATCTAAGCCATATAAAGATATTTTTAGCCCTTGGCCCTTAATAAAAGCATTACCAAAGTGGGACAGCTTGTCAACCGTTATTAGATTATTTAATTTTTTTTGAAGCAACTAAAAATCGTTTGTAAACAATTATAATGCAAAAAGTTTTAGGAAAGAAATGAATTCAACTCTTTTCCTTCCAGCAATAGGTATTTATTAAGGCTAACAAGGCAATCCAGCTCATTGGCCTAGTGGGTAGAAAGTTCGCCAATGGTCTGAGAGATCAGGGTTCAATCCCAGGTCAAGTCATACCAAAGACTTTAAAAATGGTACTTGATACTCCTTGCTTAACACTCAGCATTATAAGGTACGTATCAAAGTTAAAGTGGAGCAATCCAGGGAAAGTGTAGCACCCTCCCCTATGCCTAGGCGTAGTAGCAACTGAAAAGAGAGCCTTCAGGTCTCCATCGACTACAGTCACCAACTTAAAAAAAGTGATATATCCTTGGTATGGCAACCTAGGAAAATCTAGGAAAAAAAAACTGAATTCAAACCAGTTGTAGACATTGAGAAGGATGGATTGTAACAGGCTTTTCCTGGTTAAGATATGCTCTACAAGCAGTGCCCCACATTCAAACCAAGTTACAGGACTAGTGAATTAGAAACAACTATAGCTTCAAGTAACTATTCTTAAGAGAAATTAGTCACATAAAATTATAAGGTTTCAAGCATTCCTATCAAACGCAAATACCTTTCAAAGTTATATAGTATCAAGTCAGTTGATTGTGTATAGAATTGACATATCAACTCTTGTGGGTTATTTAATAACAAATCCTCTTTATACATATATATCAATTTTGGTTTTATGGCATATCAACCATTGTAGGTTATTAATGCCAAATCAATTGTAAAGTTCTATTCAGTTTAGCATAAGTACACAATTTAGTTCTATTCGACCCATAGGTGCTACCACTCTGGGCCAGAGTGGACCTAGGAGTGATGGCAATGAAAGGATACTACACATTCCCCAAAGCTTCAACATGAATGGAACCTCACCATTAAATTGTTTAGTGCTATACCCAGGATTCTTGGGGTGGTGGGGGTCTTACCTCTCGGCAGAGAAAAATTCAGTGTATTGCAAAGCCTCAGCCAACTGGGCAAGATTTGTAAGAGAATAGTTCGTAGGTAATATTATTTAAAAAAAAAAACATCAGAGCTCATTTTTTTGCACACAGTGAAACAGTTTAAAGCATTGAAAAAGATTAAATATTTTTATTTGACCCATAGATAGGAACTTAAAAGGTACTACCACACCAAATAAAAGTAAACCAATGAGTAAATGGCAATGAGGGGGTACTCCACATTCCCTGAAGTCCAAGCACCAGTGCTTCACCATGCTGCATAACCTTTGACAAAGTAGTCAATCAGGGATTATTAGAAAACAAGCAATGCATAGATATAAGCAGATCACATGAATCATAAACCAAAAGAATGTGTAGGCATTATGAAATAAAATATACAAAAGTACCTACATCCAAACGGTCAGTCAGTTGGACAGTCAAGAGGTTTAGAGAGAGGCCAGCAAGTGCCCAGAGGGAGTGGGGACCAAGTGTCCTCCCCCAGGCAGAACCTGGTTGAGATACTCTTGTTAAAGAAGCCCTGAATATGGATACACAATGTGGGTTAAGAAAAGATCAATATATCAGTCCTCCACCATTCTGCTCCCTTGTTTTCCTGTATGTGTCTTTCCCCAGACAACTATGCCCAATTTGACCTTTTGGAGAAATTTAGAAAAATATAAAGTTTCATAAAGAATGTGTTACGGTTTAATTTGGTTTAGTTTTATGGCATATCAACCATTGTAGGTTATTTAATGCCAAATCCACTTTTATACATGTAAACAGTTCTATTTCAAATAACTCAGTACGCAGTTTAGTTTTATTTGACCCATAGATAGGACCCTCATGAAAGAAATTTACTTTGTTTTCATATTCTACTCTTGAGGAAGGGTAGGTAAATACATATACTCCTTCAAAGAGTCTATATGAGTAATATTTAATATATGCCAAGATATATTTTCTTTGGCTTTTAAAAACAGGAAGACTTGAAATACATACAAGGTTATTGCAATCAATCCACACTGGATGCCCTACATCAACTTCTATTAATTTAAGGAAATAGAGAACCAATACACATTGCTTTTCAAAAATTTTTGCTTGCAGTAAATGTTCTATTTCATTATCAATCATCATAGTCTTTGAAAGATGACATTAACAAATTATTGAATAATGCAAATAAAAATTATTATAATTTAATGTTATCAACTTTTTTGAATTTGTTAATTTTTTTTTTTTTTTTCTTTTTAAGTTGCACCCTGAGGAAAATAATTTTAGACACAAGCAATCGAAAAAATTCAGTTGACATTTTGGAGGTAATGTGGCATGCATTTGATTCAGTTTTTAACTCCTATTCATCATCTTTTTGACCTGCAAGATGATAACGCTTGCTTATTTTTCAGTATATATCACTGACACACACACACATTATAAAACATTAGATCTGCCCTAAGTTTTTGTATTTTTTAACATTACACATTCCATCCTTCCAGTCCTGATGATGGTTCATTAGAACCGAAACTCTAGAGGGCTAACTTTGTTTCTCAAATCTCTCCTTCTGCTTGGATTACCTTGTTATCAATTTTTTTCTCTATATTGTCAGATTTTACTCCATTCACTTCCATATATAACATACATACAATTACGTTTAAAATTTGATGCTAAAAGCATTTTGATCAGTAAAGTTTTTCAAGTACTCTATGCTCAATCATGTAGAGATCTGTCATCATTGGCTCACATGAAGATAAATAATAAGGGAGTCACAAGGTTTGATCCTATTTCTATATTACCTATCCCACAGCTGAAAATATTGTGAGCGAGTGAGTGAGTCTATGTATATATTTGTCTGCCAAGTCAGCTACAACTGACAGCATATCAATTTAAATTAACCAAGACCCTCTTAACGAAAATTAACCAAGACCCTCTAAACGAAAATTAACCAAGACCCTCTAAACGAGAATTAACCAAGACCCTCTTAACGAAAATTCTGGATATGACATTAAACCATCTGAACTTTGGGGAACGTGGAGCACCCTTTCATTATGATCACTTCAATATCTACTTTAACCCAGAGTGGTAGTACCTGTTAAGGTTCCATCTATGGATCAAAGGGAACAGTTTAATCATTGACAATACGGGAAGCCATTTAACTGTGGAAAATAAAACTATTAGTGTTATATAGAAATACTTGAAACCATTTAACCATATGCAAACAGAAGAGCCCTGCAAATGTAAAAATTGTTAACTAAAAACCATTCATTTACAAATCATATATATTCAATATATATGCATGTACAGGATTTGGCATAAAATAACCTACAAGGGTTGATAAGCCATAAAACACAATCAACAGTGTGTGTGTGTGTGTGTGTGTGTGTGTGTGTGTGTGTATATATATATATATATATCTTGTCTGAAATGTACGAGTATATATATATATACATACACACCAAAGTGAAAGTACATTCATTGGATGGAGACACAATACTTCGACATTGTAGCAGGCGTACTACAAGGAGACACGCAAGCCCCATACCTCTTTATCATCTGTCAAGATTACATGCTTAGAACATCGATTGATAAACTCAAAGAAAACGGCTTTGAGCTGACAAAGAAAAGAAGCAGAAGGCACCCCGCAAAAACAATTACCGACGCCAACTACGCTGATGACATAGCGATACTGGCAAATACACACAACCCAGCCGAAACACTACAGCATAGTTTGGAGTGAGCCGCCGCAGGCATTGGCCTCCATGTCAATGCACACAAAACGGAATATATGTGCTATAATCAAACAGGCAACATCACCACACTAGACGAAACCCCTCTGAAACTAATAGACAAATTCACTTACCTAGGAAGCAGCGTCTCATCAACCAAAAAGGACATCGACACACGGCTAATGAAGGCATGGACAGCTATCAATAGGCTATCAATCATATGGAAATTAGACCTGATCGATAAAATGAAACACAGTTTCTTCCAGGCAGTGATCATATCGATACTGCTGTAGGGATGCACTACTTGGATGCTAACTAAACGTCTGGAAAAGAAGCTAAACGGCAATTACACAAGAATGCTGTGAGCAATATTGAACATGTCCTGGTGGCAGCACCCCACAAGGCAACAACTATATGGCCACCTGCCTCCTATCACGAAAACTATCCAAGTTAGACGAACCAGACATGCAGGACACTGTTGGAGAAGCAGGGACGAGCTCATAAGTGATGTACTCCTATGGACCCCCACATATGGCCAGGCAAAAGCAGGACAACCAGTTCGAACATAAATTCAGCAGCTATGTGAGGATATGGGATGTGGCTTTGAAGACCTGCCGGAGGCGATGAACAATAGGGAAAAGTAGCGAGAGAGGGTCAGGGATATCCGTGCCTGTGGCACGACATGATGATAATATATATTATACACACAAATTATATTTTATATACACACAAATTATATATTATACACACACACACAAATTATATAATACAATTTAATGGAGACTCAAACTCGGTTAAGTCGCCATAATAAATTTATTTCGGCGTAGAGTATTATTGCTATACTCTCCGTCTCGTCAGATGACTCTTTACATGCTTCCCTCCTGTCGCAAAGTAGCGAATGTGGAGTTTCAGTTCTTATTCAGAAGATAAAATAAGGAAATTAAAAATGAAATAAAAAAGAATCAGAAAATGAAAAAGACAAAATAGAATAAAAAAATAAAAATAAGGTGGAAATCAAATTACAAATTATTTCATTCATAGGCGTGAGCAGAGGGGGTTAACATGTTATTTGCTAGAACAATTAAGAGTCAGTCCCTTCTAATTTTGCATTCTTGTAGTAGTTCCTCCTACTTGACAGGTGTGATTTTCTAAACAGACTAAAATCGTTTAACTAATGGCTATCTCATACATGATTTACATTTATTCCTAATATGTCTGTTAATTAACTCAGCTGTTGCCATCCTAGATATTCCTCTTGTTTCAATTAGGGCCGAGATAGTTAAACCAGATAAGGTGAAGACATTTTATATAGTCGTCAAGTGTTTTTTTTTTTTAATATTTACCCTTAAAATGGTCAAGGGGAATTAACCACTCCAGAATCACAGGCCCTAATTTTTGGATTAATATTCTACGTTCATCTGGCCCTTATCTAACCTTTATCTTTCCCTGTCTTGGTGATATCTGTTGTTGGGCTGATCTCTATTCGTTTCTAATACATCTTTATCATTGGCCTTGCGATTATTTATGGTTCGAAATCAGGATAATTTAAATTTTCCTTTATGTGTGCACTTAAAGACGAGCTCATTTCTCTCGTTCAAAAGTTTTCTATTAAAGCAGTCCGGTATCTAAGTTTTGGGTTGGAAAATGAATGTTTGTGGTTGTAGCATCTTTGCTTCCAATTTCCCACGGAGATTTCTATATAGACTCTCTCCCCATCCCTTTGCTGTTCCATAAGAGAAATGCATGCCTGGTATATGACATTTCTCGAATTGCAGCGTCCGCCCAAGGGGCATTCTTCTTTATTCCTACTATTACAAGACTTCACGTCTGGGTTCCTATCCCTCGTGATTAGTTCATTGAGTAGCCTCTTATTATGGTTGCTTAGTATGTTGTACATATTCTTGGTGCAAGAGTAGCTAATTTTCACTGTATTTCTATTAAAAATTCTACTCAGTGGGTTATCTCTATTAAAATGCTTACCTAGGAGGTGTAGGAAGTATTTACCTATATTAATGTTAGCAAGCCTACAAAATGGCAGATTAAACCAGACTACTTTTCTATTTCTATTCTTTCCCTGTCTTTTTTCGTGACTACTATTATTAATAATTTCACCTACCTTTATGAGTGTGCGGGTCCCACCATTATTATTCTTAACTCTCAAATTGAGGTCCACCAGGGTTAAATATTCTAGTCTACCCTGGAATCCACTGTCCTTCAGGGCGTCATCATATCTACTCATTTTCCTCGAAAATTTTCTTACCTGAGGACAGCTTATTAATTCTTTGGTGCACTGCATTGGGGATCCATCTCAGTACCAATCTTGGGTGAGTTGAGGAAACATTTATGTATCTGGGGGCGGAATTGTTCTTACTAAAAGGCTTGAACGTACCATTATTTAAATTTAATGTGACGTCAAGAAAGTCTACTATTTTTAAGTTTGAGGCTATTTGAATTCTTAAACCTAGTAATTTGAAGACCATAATAATTTTCTTCTGTATACTAGAGATTTTCAGGTTGTTATTATGTGGGATGTAAATAATTCCGTCATCTCGTTAAGCCCTACCTGTTCCAAGTTGACAATACGACCCAGCATATCTAGGATATAAATCCCCACTAAGTTGGATGTATATATTATACACACAAAAATAGTTTGAATGTAACTTCATTTTTAAACAAGTTAGCAATAGTTGAAGTATTCAACTATCTCAGCACAAGTGTCCATTAGCTTGTACCTTCAAGATAAAAAAGGATGAGTGTTTGTTTGCCACAAGAGCAATTAGAAGAATATGGTTGAGACAATCATATGGGTGCTAGGGCTAGACATGTCCACCTGACTGATCAGATCAGGCCTCTCTTGTGGCTGTCACAATCCTTTCCTCAAGCATTATGGGCCACCATCCATCCCCAAAAGGTGGTCTCGTTGAGGAGTGGTGTAGTCAGCATATTCTACAGCTACAACCAACAGAACAGATGACAATATATGATTAATAACTCATGGTCTGCTCAATCAAAGTATCCATAGTCACTGAAAATCAATTTAATATGTTCTTAAATTCAGTTATATAAAATAAAAACCTGTCAACTTTGTGCTTTATTGCTGGACAATCCAAACAAAAGTTCAGTTAGCAATAAGGGAAATTTTGCAAATGTGCAATTTTAGATGCATTATTGTCATAAAGATGGATGACCACAATGACGAGACATTGCGAGCAAATGATTTTATAGGTCAGTCAGTATTGATTATGCATTAGCAGATGGTGCTCACTTTTCAGTTGGTTAAAGCCAATTCCAATTCATTATTTGGATAAAACAGAATCAAAAGGTTAAAAAAAAAGAAAAACAGTCCAATTATAATTTGGAGCAAATTTTGCACTACAAGTTAAACAATGGCCATTTCTAATTTCAGTTAACTAATTTAGATTCGAGCACAAGTAAAGATAGAAAAAGAGAGGGGGCAAGAAAGACAATGTGGGGGGAAGAAAAAGACAGAAAAAGAGAGGGAGGAAAAAAGACAGAAAAAGAGAGGGAGGAAAAAAGACAGAAAAAGAGAGGGAGGAAAAAAGACAGAAAAAGAGAGGGAGGAAAAAAGACAGAAAAAGAGAGGGAGGAAAAAAGACAGAAAAAGAGAGGGAGGAAAAAAGACAGAAAAAGAGAGGGAGGAAAAAAGACAGAAAAAGAGAGGGAGGAAAAAAGACAGAAAAAGAGAGGGAGGAAAAAAGACAGAAAAAGAGAGGGAGGAAAAAAGACAGAAAAAGAGAGGGGGGAAAAAAACGACACAAAAAGAGAGGGGGAAAAAAACGACACAAAAAGAGGGGGGGGAAAACGACACAAAAAGAGAGGGGGGAAAAAACGACACAAAAAGAGAGGGGGGGAAAAACGACACAAAAAGAGAGGGGAGGAAAAACGACACAAAAAGAGGGGGGGAAAAACGACACAAAAAGAGAGGGGGGGAAAACGACACAAAAAGAGAGGGGGGAAAAAAAACGACAAAAAAAGAGGGGAAAAAAAACGACAGAAAAACAGAGGGGAAAAAAAACGACAGAAAAAAAGAGGGGAAAAAAACGACAGAAAAAAAGGGGAAAAAAACGACAGTAAAAAAAGAGGGGAAAAAAACGACAGAAAAAGAGAGGGGAAAAAAACGACAGAAAAAAGAGGGGAAAAAAACAACAGAAAAAGAGAGGGGAAAAAACGACAGAAAAAGAGAGGGGGGAAAAACGACAAAAAAAAAGAGGGGAAAAAACGACAAAAAAAAAGAGGGGAAAAAAATGACAAAAAATAAGAGGGGAAAAAAATGACAAAAAATAAGAGGGGGAAACGACAGAAAAAAGAGGGGAAAAAAATGACAGAAAAAGAGGGGGGAAAGAAACGACAGAAAAAAAGAGGGGGAAAAACGACAGAAAAAAAGAGGGGGAAAAACGACAGAAAAAAAGAGGGGGGAAAAAAACGACAGGTCACTTGTTTTCACAGTTAAATGGTTTCAAGTACTGCCATTTATTGTTTGCACACAGTTAAATGGTTTCAAGGATTGCGATCAAATAGAAATAATTCAATTTAATATCAATCTTTTGTTTGTACACAGTGAAATGGTTTCAAGTATAGTAAATAACTAAATAGTTCTATTTGACCCATAGATAAGACTTTAACAGGTACTACTACTACTACAGTTTAGAGTGGACATGGAAGGGGTATTCTACATTCCCCTAAGCTCAAGAACAGAAGCCTCACCATCAGATTGTTTAGCATCATATCCAGGACACTTGTTTGCAGAGGGGGTAGGGAGAGTCTTACCCTTCTGTAGAGATGTAGTAGGTATGTTTTACAGCCCCAACCAACTGGGTTCTTCTATAGACAATACAGACAGTGTGTTAGAAGCCTTGTCAACGAGACATAATCAATTGGTAATTTATTGATATTAAATTTGCACACAGTTATATAATTTCAAGTATACCTATTGTGACGGCAAATTCTTTAAAATCCCAAAACAGGACTTTATTTTCGCACGTGTGAAGACGGGGCAGGTTGGCACTTGATCCCTTATAAAATAAGTCCTCGTTCAGAGTTTTTTCCTCGGGCATATAAGAACTGGCATATTATGTGGAGGATCAATTTATGTACAGACTGACCGCCGCTGGCAAGGGGTTCCAAATTTCACACTATACACACACCCACCAAGGCCACTAGACTTTCTCCCCTAGACAATGGAAGATATGGACCTCTATGTTGAGACGTAATAATATTAATTATAGTAGTCGGCAATTCCGGTTTCCCGTGTGATATTTTAAAGGAATTTATAGGACAATTTTTAAGCAAGATAACATAAGGCGAACAGAAGCTGAAAAGGAAGCATGAAGTAACAAATTCGTGGCAGACGCCACAAATAACAACTTAGACCACATGGTAACATTAAAATACATGAATCTTTTACTACACATAGATATACACCGTCAAGGTGTCAAATATATAATAAATGAGTAGTCCCTGAACATAAATGTCTTTCTTCTTTTCTTTCGTTTTTCTTCAAATTGAGAGAGAGAGGATATACAAAATTTGGTATAAGGAGAAACAGTACCAAGGGTACTTATCTTATTTCTTTGATGGAGTTCCGTGGAGAATCTTTCTTCTTTTACGGGCTAATAGATTTTATGCTATTTTTAATATTGGCTTGAAGAAAATGGCTTCTTCATGTCCGAGATATTCTTTTGTCTTCTTCTACCCGGAGTACTGGCTTTGGTTCCGTCCCCTACAAACCCTGTCCATCAACTGAGTTTTTTCTTTTCTATTTCCGCTGACGGGAGAGAGTCCCCACTTCCGTTTTAGGGTCCCAGCCAATCATTTGGCTTCTACCTTCCCGTGTCAGGCGACCCGAGTGAGGTCACCAAGTATAAACATTTGGTCTCCCCTTTGACCCGTATTCTTTCTTAACGGTTTGCTACTGTTAATTCGAACACAGGGAATAGTATTAATCTTATTTCTATCGTCTCAGTGGGAGACCACTTGACACTATCTAATATAAAGAATTTGCAAGGAATAAGGTTTTAAAGTAACTATTCCTGTTTAATAATACTTTGCTAACAATCATATATCTTCAGTTAACAATCAAATTGCAATATCAGCGTTTTAAGAGCCAATATAAGTCAAAATTATCTTTAACATTATCTCAAATCTATTTGACCAATAAGTTATACCCCCACCTCCAAATAGATATTATCTTGGAATAATACCAACAAAAAGGAGTGACTTCAACACTCCCTAGGACTATGTAACTGATGCCTTACCATTGGATGCCATTCCTCATAACCAGGATATAACGACAACAAAAAGATATAAAAAGAGACAATGGAAACCATAAAAGAGAATATTATTAGTGACAGTATAATAGACAATGTAAGCTACAATTTAAGTAGAAACTACAAGATTGTTCAATGAACCAACTTTAAAGACAAGAAATAAGAGCAACTGTGATTAATTGATGTTTAATTAGATTAATTAAAGCTCAGAAATTAATACTTGTTAATCTTCCAACTTAATTTCTTGGCAATAGCATTTTAAGATTTAGGAGACTAATGTTTTATTCAAATATCACCAATCAAAATACAGATCTGACAGCCAATCAAAATACTGCTTACAGTAGTGGGTTTCATTTCAGATCCGGGAGAAAGAAAAATAGAAAAGAAAGAAAAGAAATACAAAAATCTAAGGGAAAAAAAAAGAGAGAGAAAAAATGAGCCATACAGAACAAAAACAAAGGGCAGTATAGAAATTGTACAAATCATATGAAGAAGGAAACGGTCATGAGCAGAAAGAGGGGAGGGGTACAATAAAAATAAAATTTCAATTGAAAAAAAATTTTTTTCTTATTACACAGTTGGTCCCTCGATTATTTTTAACCAAGATTCTCACTACATATCTTATACATTTAACCTAAGCTTAGTGAATGACTAATTTTTAGCAATAGACAAATGTTGAAAAAAAGAAGTTCAGAGAAGAGTTTTTATTTAACTATACCTACCCAGGGGTAATTTTGACAAACAGTTTAACAAGGGGACTCATTAGGTATGGGCTTGCTCTGCCCCATTTTTAGTGGTTGGGGGTCATATCCTGTCTAAAAATGAAAATGAGGCTAAAGGAGATTAACAGATACAACACTGTAATTCCAGCTCCAACGGCTGGGCAAAAATGGGTTGCCAAATCTAAATTGCTCAAAGTATCAAGCTGAGGGATAAAAAGTAGTGAATTTGTAATGTAGTGTCCACTTCCCATCTTTTAGTCGCCTCCAGTATTGGCTATGTCGGAGCGGAATTTTGCATCACAGTCGACATAGCCAATACTGGAGGCGACTATAAGTTGTTCCTGTGTGTGGCGTATTGAGTTCATCTAATTCATATTCAACTGGGAACCTTTGGTCTAAGAGAATAGATGCAAGGGGTCCATAAATTAGATGGCTTACCTCATTGTGTTGGTGCTGCTGCTGCTATTGAAGTGCAGACAGTAAGATGTCTGTCCTGAACGAAGAAGTTCTGAGAAAGAGAGAGAGTGTTTGGCGGCTTCCCCAATTTCTGCTGTCCAGAAAGATGGTCTGGGATGAATAGGATAAGTCATCCTGATTGGGTGAAATTATGCATCGACCCTAACAGTCTAATTAAATTATGCGCCAAACAAAAATACAGAATTCTTTCTGCTGCATGGTAATTATATAAAAACATGAAACAAAGGTGTGCTCAGCATGACAGTTTTTGTCATAGGAAATGAAATCAGTGACCAGAGTTCAAGCCCTGGACAAGGCTGTTTGTACTTCACTTGCCCTAATCCCCTTGAGAAAAATATGAATCCATCTGTTCTCTCCCCAACTATTGGTAAATAGTAGGGTAGACTGAGCTCTTTAACTTTGGTTAGACCAACAGTCTAAGAGAAGGAAAACTCAATTCAAACCAGCTTTACATAACTTAAAAATTAACCTTACGGCTCATAGCAGAGGGGTTGGGTAAATACAAATAGAAAACTAAATATTGGCACTTGATTGTATTTGTAAACTTTTTAATTTGATTTTAAAAGATTTTATTCAAGCTTTATTTTGGTTTTAGAGTATTAAGCATTTCTCTCCTCTTACCAATGATTAATTGTTAGTTTTATGTAACAAATTTTCAAAAGAAAATTCAAAAAGCAAAGATGAAATGTTAAAATAACACTTTCACCATTGGAAAGAGCAAAAGATATATATTCGTTTTATAATACATTGAAAATGTTAAATGCCTTTCTGATTAAGAAAAAAAAAAATAAAATAAAAATTCCTTCTTAATGATAATCTGAAAACTTGTTCAGCTTCAGGGGGGAGGTATAACCTTTTTTCTTTCTTTCTTTCTTTCTTTCTATGACCTTATTCTAGAAGGAGTTATTTAAAATGAGGTTTGAAGTAGTGGTAGTTAACAGGTGGAAACACTACAATGGAGAAATAAGAGGCCCAACTAAGCTGACCCTATTTTGAACAAGGATTAATATAGGGTTGGTAGTGATTAGAAGGCTGGAAACTCTGCAGCTGAAAGGGGACATGATTGTGATAAAGAAACACACACATAAAAAATTCTAAAAAAATAAAAAAAAAGCTAAATCTGCTACTGCCGCCCATTGGGTAACCTACTTAACCAATTAAAGGGGTTACAAGAATCATAAATTAGCAAACAAAATAAGGCCGACAATCACAAGTGCTGTTCCCAGAGTCAAGTTAGTGACACATGCAATAACTTTTTTTTTTTTATTGATAATCCTTAAATAAACTAATAGGAACAGTTTTCTTAACAACTCAATATTATGGGTCCTGTTTAAACCAATCTACTTATATTAAAAAAAAAAATTACCTGTTAGGTGAGATTGGTTGGTTTTATGATTTATCAATCATTGCTGGGTTATCTACTGCTGAACACAGCAGAAAGTTGACTGTCAAACAAAACTACTCATGATGAATAACAAAAATGATAAACAGGCCAGAAGCCCAGACGGTTACTATCTTCAAAATTAAGATCATCACTGTAGTTTTATGCCAAACTAAATTTTTATAACTTTTTAGCAACTTATCATAATGGAGTTGGAGTTGCTTAGAGATGAGTTCTGAAAATGAATTCTTGAGTGATCTTGATTCTAACTGGGTGTCAAAACAAAGACTTTTGACAAGCTAAACTTATTTTGGTATTTTAAGAGAGTGAGCATTGCAGAAACAGTTTGACTTCATTATGATGGGTTTTTTTTTCTTTATTATGCTTTTGGACTCATGTTAGTTTGGCTTGATTTTTTTTAATCGCATATCAACCTTTGTGGGTTATTAAGGACCAAAACCATCCTTGTAGAAGAACAGCAGTAATACTATTCAACCCATAGCAAGAGGGATAAAAGAGCTCATGCCTTTCCCAAGTGTATTAGTCTGAATATGAACATAACAGCGAGACTGGATTGGTCTGGTTTCCTGGCATAACAACCATTGTTGGTTATTTAATGCTGAATCCTGTTTTTAATATATATATATATATATATATATATATATATATATATATATATATTGGATATATGATTGATAAACACATTTTGTTGATAACAGTTAAATGATCAAAATAATTTTATTTCAAACAATTCAATTCAGCATAAATCCAACTTTGCTATGCATCACTAACAATTCAATTAAACATCAGTTATTTGTTTGCAGTTAAAAGATCAAACAGTTCTATTTCAATCAATTCAATTTAACATAAGTCATTTGTTTTCACTCGGTTTAAACAGTCATGCAGTTCTATTTGACCCATAGATAGGAACCAATCTGGTAAAACCATTCTGGTCTAGAGTGGACATGGAAGTGATGACAATGAAGAGATACTCAACATTCCCCTAAGCTCCTGCATTAGTGAAGCCTCACCATCAGATTGTTTAGTGTCATATCAAGGAAACTTGTTTGCAGAGGGGGTAGGGAGAGTCGTACCCTTTTGTAGAGATGTAGTAGGTATGTTCTATAGCTCCAACCAACTGAGTTCCTCTATAGACAATACAGACAGTGTGTTAGAAGCCTTGTCAACAAAGACATAATCAATTGGTAATTTATTGATATTAAATTTGCACACAGTTATATAATTTCAAGTATACCTATCTAATATAAAGAATTTGCAAGGAATAGGGTTTTAAAGTAACTATTCCTGTTTAATAATACTTTGCTAACAATCATATATCTTCAGTTAACAATCAAATTGCAATATCAGCGTTTTAAGAGCCAATATAAGTCAAAATTATCTTTAACATTATCTCAAATCTATTTGACCAATAAGTTATACCCCACCTCCAAATAGATATTATCTTGGAATAATACCAACAAAAAGGAGTGACTTCAACACTCCCTAGGACTATGTAACTGATGCCTTACCATTGGATGCCATTCCTCATAACCAGGATATAACGACAACAAAAAGATATAAAAAGAGACAATGGAAACCATAAAAGAGAATATTATTAGTGACAGTATAATAGACAATGTAAGCTACAATTTAAGTAGAAACTACAAGATTGTTCAATGAACCAACTTTAAAGACAAGAAATAAGAGCAACTGTGATTAATTGATGTTTAATTAGATTAATTAAAGCTCAGAAATTAATACTTGTTAATCTTCCAACTTAATTTCTTGGCAATAGCATTTTAAGATTTAGGAGACTAATGTTTTATTCAAATATCACCAATCAAAATACAGATCTGACAGCCAATCAAAATACTGCTTACAGTAGTGGGTTTCTTTTCAGATTCACTCATTGCAGTTGGAGGCTTTTACCCCTCTGCAGAGATGTAGTCAGTATATTCTACACAACCCCAGCAGACTGGGCTGAGTATGACTAGTGTTCTAACTTGCTTACTTCAAGGCTGCAGTCCAGCACTAACCATTATGCCATGGGAAGAAATTCCATATTGCAATAAGAATTTGTTTTTGCAGGTAATTTTATGGTTTCAAGTAACAATCCTTAATGATAACACTGGTTTACAAAGAAATTGAGGCAAGAACAAAAATACCCGTTTTCACCCAATTTGAGGGTGCTGAATTCAAATTTGGAATCCGTTTTTACTCATGACCTCTAGTTTTTTGGATATGCATAGTGTGCATTTTGTGCATATACGGTACATAAAGGCGTATATTAATTCAGGGTTAATTCTAATATTGTGAGACTTATGGCTTATCTTTTAGTTATTATGCACTAAATGTAAGTGATAGCATTATATATATATATATATATATATATCTCAAGACTGATTTTGACAGTTAAGGCAGCAGGTCTCAATCCACACTCTGGCAGTCATTGGAAGAGGTTGTCTCACGGGCAATGCAGGAGGTTGGTGTCCCTCAACTATCTTGTTACACAACTTTTGGGTTACTAAATATTAGTATTACATTTTCAAATGCACATTTAGTTTTACTTTGTTATATTTTCAGATTCAAGCACATCAAAATGTCGAGGATGCCTCAACAAGGCCAATTCTTTCTGTTATGTGTGTGGGGACTTCACAACAGTTGCACAGCATCGAATCATCACTCCCCCTCCTCAGAACCGCCTACTTTCACTATTTTGACTGTAAAATTAGTGATCAGGACAAATCTTGGGCTCCACACATCTGTTGTAAACCCTGCTATAATGGACTAACTGCATGGTTTAATGACAAGAAAGCGGCTTTCAACTTTGCAGTCTCGATGGTTTGGAGAGAGCCGCAAAACCATGCAGATGATTATTATTTTTGTTTAACTAATATAAGGGGTTTCAATGCATCTTCTAGGAAAAAGATCAAATATCCCAACCTTCGATCTGCTATGAGACCCGTTCCCCATTCAGATGATCTTCCTGTACTCACACCTCCAGTAAATAAGGATCTTCTTTCCTCATCGGATGAAGAAATGCCTTCAAGGGAGGATTCTGCTGAGTCAATATCTTTGGAAGATATTGAGTCTACATATTCAGGAACAAGTGGCAATGAGCCACACTGGATCATGCAAGAATACCTGAATGATCGTGCTCGTGATTTGTATCTGTCAAAACAGCAGTCAGAGCTCTTGGCTTCTCGGCTTAAACAGTAGAACCTAGTCCAGGAAGATGTAAGGATCACCAGCTTCAGGAATCAGAACAAATAAGGTCATTGGTATGCAAGTGGGCTTCACAAAGTACTGTTGTTTTCTCCGTCTCTGGGATAGTCGAGCTGTATCCCAACATTACAAGCAGAAAGACTGGGGGTCTAGAAGCACATTTGTTCCTGGCGAACACAGCCTCAAGGAGAATCCTCTAGTGGACATGAATAAGGTGCTTCTTCCTCCTCTTCACATCAAGCTTGGTTTGATAGAGAATTTCGTGAAGGCATTGCACAAAAATGGTGCTGCCTTTCAACACTTGTCTACTGTGTTCCCAGGTCTTAGTGCAGCTAACCTCAAAGAGGGCATCTTTGTCGGACCTCAGATCTGAGAAGTGCTGAAGGATACTGATTTTAAGGAACTTCTTAACTTAAAGGAACTGAGAGCATGGGAAGCATTCAAGTCAGTCTGTAGTGGCTTCCTTGGTAACACACGCGTACCAGATTACCAAGCCTGTATTAAGTTGCTAAAGTCTTACGAGGATATGGGGTGCCAAATGTCACTCAAGATTCATTTTCTCCATTCCCACCTCAACTTATTCCCGCCAAACCTTGGAGCAGTGAGAGATGAGCATGGAGAAAGATTCCACCAAGACATTACGAAGATGGAGAGCAACTATCAAGGCAAATGGAACCCTGGCATGATGGGAGACTTCTGCTGGATGCTCTTGCGTGACATCCCAGAGGCAAAATACACCAGATCTAAGAAAACCCATTTTTGACTGTCTGTGGTACTATGAATTGTGTCATCCAAGTATATTGATTCAATCAGTGTTCTTTATCTATCCTGTTTTATCTGTTATAAGCTACTGCAAGTCTTGAAATATGCACATATATTCTCTGTTTATACTAAAATGAGACTATTTAAAAGCCAGAAAACGAGAGGTGATAGAGCAAAACTATTTATAAATTGGAATTCAGCACACCCAAATTAACAAAAAACACTTATCCTCATTCTTGCCTCAGACCAAAAATTTATTTTTGTAAACCAGTGTAATTATTTGTGAACAATTGTGTAAAGTAACTATTCTTAACACAAATAATATATATTAAAAGCATTTCTACGAAATGCTTTTAATTTTTAAACAGATTTTCTTTTATCTATAAATCAGACCCTAACAGATACTGTTACCCCAGGCGAGAGTGAACCAAAAAGTAATGGCAACAAAAGTGTAGTCTACATTCTACAGAGCTTTAGAACTGAAGCTGCAGCACCAGACGTCGGTTAGAGTCATACCTAAGGCATGTACTGTGTGTGTGTGTGTGTGTGTGTGTGTGTGTGTGCATATATAAGAGGAGGAGTTAGACAATGCCCCTTAACCCAAAACACTAAGAGACTCAAGAAAATTTTTTGTAAGTATGGTTAGGTTGGTTGGTTTGTCTTACAGCATGTTGGTTTATTTAATGCTGAAATTAGTTTTGCTAGTACAAAAAAACTATCTAAGAATACCTGTGTGTTTGTGTATATATATATATATATATATATATATATATATATACATACACACACACACACAGTTCCTCTATCTGTTGGCTGTCACCTTTATTTAGCTAAAATTCCTGTCTGTTAGCTCTACATATAACCCAACATTACAAAAAAACTTAAGAGCTGAAACCACTAAGTTGTAATGATTGAAATGTAGTTTTTATTTAGATCTGTGGCAGGCCTAACAGTTATAGATTAAGAGAAGAGGATTATTCAACAGACTTCAAACTAATGCTGTAAGTACAAATCAAGTCTTTTCAGTTAATTAGATGCATATGAGACGTATGGCTGGCCTAATGTTTCCTGATGTAAAGAATGAGTAAATAGCAAGAGAGAATGGACACTCTAGTTTCAGTAGGGCAGTCTAGGAGGAGTACCATCACAGGTGTGGCCCGAAATGGGGCAAATCAAGTAGTGTAATGATTAGCAAGTTAGGCTAGCAGATTGAGTTTGAGTCTCACTGGGTGTCCTGTACTTGTGAAATTGACAGCTAAGAGTAAGCAGTTGGACATTTGTTGCTACTTAGCATTGTAAGAGGCCATCCATCATGGGCATTTGCTGATAGGATCGTTCCTTTCTGCTGGAGCCTGCTACAAGTTATTTGGAGAGGAGATAGGCACTGCACCGGCTTTATTACACCTGGGATGATAACTTATCAGTTCACATTACACCTGATTCTCTGTTAAGTCAGTAAGACTAAAAGAAAAAAAAATGAAGGTACAAGAGATAGATAACGAGCTGAATTGTTTATCTGAAAAGAATTCTTTCAGTTGAATAAAATTCCAGACTTTTAGAAAGAATATACAAATCCTACCTAGCATTACTTACAGCTCTCTCTCTCACACACACAAGTGTCTAAACCCTACATTCAGCAGTTCTTTTTTTTTCTTTTATTCAACAACCCCTTTTATCTTCCAGTCAACCATTTCTCTCAGTTCCTGACATATCTCTGCAAAATCTACTTTGTTTATAATTCAAGAACATAACCTGGCAATTTCAATTCAGTGATCATCTGTTTCTTTTTGGAAACAAAACCACATGTTGGTTTTACAAAGATAGATGAATTCAAGGAATGCTGTATATATGTGCACACCCTAATGTAGATATAAACATTTTCCTGTCTAAATTTCAGGGATGAGAAGTTATTTACATTATCTCTACGAGTCGAACAATCATCCTCATCTTCAGCTCAAGTTCATCCGAAAAGAGAAGCAACAATACAACTGCGAAATAACTAAGGCAGATAATTAACTAATACAAGATATTCTAAGCATGGACAACAGAATGAGGACAGTATACTCTTACAAACCGAATAAAAGGTTTGGTGTGAAATTCTCTGAAGGTCAACAACTATGAAAAAAGACACCTGTGGAGGGCCACCAGTTGGGTATATCAGCTGAAATGTTAGTATAACAACCAAGATGAAGACCATCATCATTAAGTCATGCTAATAGCATGGGTTCCCTTGACTTTCTCATCATCTATCCAATTAGCTATTCCAAGTCTGCTATACAGCATCCAGTGTCTGATAAATGTAAGTCTTTGCTGTTTATATTGTTCCAAGTATTCTTATCTAATATTAATTTTTAAACAAATCTATTTGATCCCTAGATAGTGGGGTAGTAACTGTCAGTCCTAAGTCAAAGTGGACCTGGAAGTAATGGTAATGGAGGAGTACTCCACACTCCGCAGAGCTTCAGAACTGGAACACCAGATGCAATTTAATGTCATACTCAGGACATATTTTCTTTCAAAGGAAGGATATTAACCTTCTGACTGGTCTTACTTGCCTATGGGTAATAGCATCACTGATGTACTGTCTCTTTGGTTTGACTTTATGACATATCAACCATTGTAGGTTATTTAATGTCAAATCTTTTTATACATATACATTAAATATGGGCTCTCTGGCATTCATGCCGGACAGGTATCAAATATCAATGGTAGACCTGAGGTCGAAAGGCCCCCTTTGGGTGGGCAAGCTGCATCACTGACACCTTTGTCACCCTTGTATAGCACTGGACCCCATGGTCCAGTTTAAGCTTGTAATTATTGGTTGTTGAATCCAAATCAATTACTAGACAGTCAAGACTAGTAAGCAATTGTACAAGGAGGGAAATGGATTCCGTGATTTGTTTTCCCTAGTGTTGTATCCTCAGACAATTGGGTAGCCTCAGTTGACTAAAAATAACACTCGTGCCTAGCAGCCCTCTCCTGCTGCTGGCATGGTCTTTTATGCAAGTTATGGCAAATATAAATTTACATGCACAGTAGATTTCTTCTCGCAAAACTCGAGATCAGCCCACTATAACTTCTGCTTCCAGAAGTGAACATATTTTTTACTGCTTGACACACAAGGCATAGTCTTACACACTTTGATCCAGAAGGTAAGTTTCTTCTCTCGCTACAAAGTTATAATCAGGCATACATGCCTGGACCCAGATTTGGGTCCATGTCCTGCTAGGCTCATCAGGCCAACATTGCACTAAGTGGGTTGATGACCAGCATAGTCAAGCAGGGCTCATGCCTAGGATCATGCTCCACCTTCCCCTCCCCTAAATCCCCACAATAATTGACCTTCGGGTCATTGACCTTGTGTCAAGTCCTGTCTGGTGAGAGGCAGAGACACAAATATCATACAGACACACGCATATATTTACACGAGGTGCCTTCAATAAGTTTCCAGACATTTTTGTACAGGCATTTAGAATTGTCGTACACTCTTGAAAATTCACTATGTTATTGCTATACATCTTATGAGATGACTGACCAATTTTTATGATTTCAGGTTCAAAGGAACAGCTACAGCACCAATTCGAATACACCCTACTAAAGTCTGATTGTCACAGCTGGTGAATTTCAAAAATGCAATCTGACACTTTAGAAGAACGATATGCAATAAAATTCTGTTTTAAACTTGGAAAAAATGCCACAGAAATGTATGGAATGGTTCAGACTGCTTTTGGAGCAGCTTGCATGAATCGAGCATCAGTTTTTGAGTAGCATAAGAGATTTAAGGAAGGCAGGGAGAATGTGAGGGATGATGAGAGGTTTGGGAGGAGTAAAGTCAGAACACCAGAGTTGATTGGCCAAAGGGTTAGGGTTAGGCTTACTATGTTGAGGTTTGAAGGGAGTTCAGGAAGAGATTCCGTCGGAAGAGGCCAGCACTCTTCAAATCGGTTCAGTGGCATTTCCAGCAGGACAATACACCAGTCCACAACTCCATCCTTGTCATAGACCATTTGACCAAGATGGGCATCAAGACAGTTTGTCACCCTCCCTATAGTCTAGACCTTGCTCCCTGTGATTTTTGCTTATTCCCTAAGCTCCCTGTGACTTTTGCTTATTTCCTAAGCTTGTTATGAGACAATTGAGGAGATGAAAGAGGCTGTGACGAAGGTCATTGACATGCTCACACAAGAGGACTTCCATGGGGCCTTCCAGAAGTTGTTGGAACAGTACAACAAGTGCATTGTAGCCGGAGGAGATTCCTTCAAAGGGACCACTGTTTCATGTGTGTACTATCAATAAAAGTGCCCATACGAAAAGTCTGGAAACTTATTTAATGATTCTCACACACACACACACACACACACACACACACACACACACACACATATATATATATATATATATGATTTGTAAATACATTTTGTAGATATTCTTAAAACAAACTTGAACTCTCTTTTGCACACAGTAAAATGGTTTTAAGTATTACTATATAAGTCAAAATTTAAATTCAGTTTGCACATACATGTTTTATTTGACCAATAGATAGGACCCTATCAGGTGCTACCATTCTGAATCAGAGTGGACCTGGGAGCAATAGCAATGAAGGGGTATTCTACATTCCCCAAATCTCCAGAATTACTGGAATCTCATATCAGATTGCTTAGTGTCATATCCAGGACACTCATCTCAGCTGAGTTGCAGTCAGTGTATTCAACAGACCCAGCTGACTGGGCTAACAAATGTTCTGAAATAAATACATTAACCCTTTTCACTACTGTGTGTGACCATGGTCAAGAGTATATATATAAAAGACAATATCTCATAACTGCTTATACATATCAACAGATAGTAATTTCAAATTTGGTTATTTAAGAGCAAATAGTGATGATATGGCACAATTAAACTTTTCTACCAAAAAAATAAATGACAAAAAACAACAGTGTTGCCAGGGTAGGGAGGCATGTCATACCCTCCTGTGTTTTTCCTTAAATTATATTTCACTTGCACAAATAACATTCTTGGCATTTTTCCAACTGACACTAGACAAAACATGTTCAAACAGCTAATTTTTTTTTTTTTTTTTTTTTTTTTAAATGTATTTGGATTTTATTAGTTTTTGTTTCTTTACATTTAAAATTCTCATTAAATGTAGATAAAAATGCTGGTTCATTATTTCTGCATAAAAAAAAGAAATTAAAGACTTTCTCTAAGAATTTCCAAGATGAAGAATTACCATTATTAGTTCTACTTACCCTTATTATATACAGATTCTAAGATGGTCATTGTTAATATCTAAAGAAGTCACACTAGCAAAACTTACCCATATTACAATACAGGTCGTCAGATGGACTTCATAAAAATATAGAACGCAGAGTTGCTTTTATTAAAGTTTAGGATAATTACTCGTATTTTAAAAGAATTTTTATCACTTTATCCTTTACTTACAATAATGGGGGTGTCTTCCTGGTGTAATGGTTAAAGCGCTGGACTGTGGAATCGTGGTAAGCGAGTTTGAACTCCAGTCACGTTATTACATTAACTTTTGGACAAATACCCTTGGGAAAAGTATGAACCCCCTCATCCTCCCAGCTATGGGTAAAATAGTTTCACTGCTGTTCTTCTAGGATAGCTTTGGCATTAAATAACCCACAAGGGTTGATATGCCATTAAAAAGAAACTATTTTTTAACCGGCTCATTGGTCTAGTGGGTAGAGTGTTCGCCTAATGGTCCAGGAGACATGAGTTCAATCCCAGGTTGTATCATACCAAAGACTTTAAAAATGGTACTTGATACCTCCTTGCTTAACACTCAGCAATATAAGGTACGTATCAAGGGTAGTAGCTACTGAAAAAGGAGCCTTGTGGTACCCTTGACTATGGTCGCTAACTTTACTTACTTTTACTTACAATAAGTTACTGCTTTGTTTATACTGAGCATGGCACACGGAAAATTGTTTCAAATTGATTCAGATATTCCTAAAAACCACTAAAAATTAATAAATGTAATTGTTATTTTCCAAACATTGCCAGTTAGTCTTATATTTAGAAAGAAAAACCCTTTTTACATCTTGTTATCAGTGAGATAAAATGAATTCCTTCATAATGCAAAAAATGACCATTACAGATAAATGTATAAAAGTATATAGGGAGAAAGAGATCCATCTACTGCTCTTGTAATGATTACTAAAAGAGTGGGTTACCAATGCTGAAACAAACATCCTTTAACAGAAGGTGGACAGAGAGAGAGAGAGAGAGGCCCCACATAAAAACCAATCCAAGTCAGATCTCTAAGTACAGTTGAAAACCTTTACAGGAATGAATCTAACAATTCCTAAAAGTTGGATTGGAATTAGGCCAAAACTGGCCAAACTTTAGATAAATGGATAATCAGACAGACATTTTGTGAATTATAATTAGACTATACACTGATGTACACATTTTGCATGAATTTCTAAGACAAGGAGCTATTATTACATGCTGATGTAACTTGACTAGTGTTATCTTGTTTATAGCTATAAATTTTCAACTGTTGTACTTTATGACAGTGGTCAGCAACTTTAGCTGTGAACAAGATGTCAAAGTTCATGATGGAAAAAAAAAAAAGTTGGGGAGGCAGGTTCTAATTGGAGATATGTCGAAGTTTGACAGACAAGCTTGATAAAAATTATTAATATTAAACATTAATATTACTTTTTAGTTTTGCCAAAACTTTCAATTTGTGGACAATGAAAAATTCTGTCTGTTCCCACCCACAATTAGACAATTTTAATTGTAGAGATGCACATATAGCACAATTTTATCATAGGAAATGGACTGTACAAGGAGAGTTCAAATCAATAAAGTTGCTTGCATTTCATGCTAATGTCCTTGGGAAAAGCATGGGGTGGTTTAGTTTTATGGCATATCAACCATTGTACGCTATCTAATGCCAAATCTATTTTTATACATATAAACAGTTTTATTTCAACCAATTCAGTTCAACTCAATTACAGTTTAAAAGTCAAAATAGTTCCACTTCAAACAATTCAGTCCAGCATAAGTACACTTTTTAGTTCTATTTCACCCATAGATAGGACCCTATCAGGTACTACCACTCCAGGCCAAAGAGGACCTGGGAGCAATGGCAATGAAGGAGTACTCCATATTTCCCAAAGCTCCAACATTACTGGAGCGTCACCATCAGATTGTTTAGAGTCATATCCAGGACACTCATTGGGGGGAGTCTTAACCCTCTGTAGAGATGCAGTTTTTGTATTCTCTAGCCCCAGTCAATTGGGCCCAGAAAAGCGTTAATCAATCTCTTATCTATTTGACCTAAAGATAGGACCTTAACACAAAACTGCATCCATGGTGAGGCTCAAGTTCTGGAGCTCTGTGGAGTGTTAGTTTACCCTTAATTACCACTACTTCCAGCTCCACTGACCTAGATTGGTTGATTTTTATGGCATATCAACCCTTGTAGGTTATTTAATGCCAAATCCTGTTCATACATATTAAATATATGATTTGAAAACAGAACGTAACATTTTTTGACCAGCCAAAACTCATTTCTTTGCATACATTTAAATGGTTTCAAGTATTGCTATCAAATACTAACAATGAAATTCAATATCAGTCACTTGTTTGCACAAAGTTAAATGGTTATACATGTGATTTGTAAATTAATAGTTCATTGGTAATTCAATTTTTCAAAAGTTGGTTTTTGTGGTTTTATAGCATATCAACCTTTATAGGTTATTCAACGTCAAAACAATTTTAATGCAAATAGTTCTATCTCAAACAATTCAGTTTAGCACGAGTACATAGTTAAATTGTCAAAAACATTTCTATTTCAAGCTATTCAGTTTATTCAGAGCTAATTCAGTTTAGTGTAAGTAGAGTTTCAATGTCAAAAACAGTTCCACTTCAAACAATTCAGTCTCACACAAGTCTTACCCCTCTACAGAGAAGCAGTCAATGTATTATACAGTTAGACCTTAATTGCTAACATACAATCAAGTATCGCTACTGTTTGCACACAGTTAAATGGTTTCAAGAGTTCCTATACTACATTACTAATTGATTTGCACAATGTTAAATGGTTCTAAGTATTGCTACATAGCACTAACAATTCAGTTAAACTTATTTGTTTGCACACAGTTAAATAGTGAAATAGTTCTATTTTACGTATAAATGGGACCCTATCGAGTACAACCACTCCAGAATAGAGCAGACTTGGAATAATGGTAATGAAGGGGTACTCGACATCACCCAGGGCCCCAGTATTGGAGGCTCACCATTAGACGTTTTTGTGTCATATCCAGGATACTTGTATTGGGTAGGGGTGGGGTCTTACCTACCAACAGAGATAGAGTCAGTATGTTTTACAGTCCCAGCCAACTGAGCAGAGATTAATAGAAAACTAAGTGTAATTTTTTTTTAAATTACATGGAACATTGTTTATATTCATATTTATATTTTCAAACATTTACAAATGAATCAAATTTTAACATTAATTATCCAGAAGGTTTTGAGATACCGTTAAAAGACAGATAAAACCAAGTAAACTGTTGATTAGTAGACCATATGAACTTGACTGAGTATAAAAGATTTTTTTTTAATTTTAAACTTCAAGTAAGTAAATCTATTTTTGTTAAATATCAATATTTAATATTGATATGACTACTTTTTTCCTTTCTTTTAATTGGCCAATTTCATTGGACTATTTTCTTTTAACTTAGTGTTTTTTTGTTTTTTTTGGCCTTGTACCCACCAGGTTTTTTCTAATTGAGCTTTGGATTTATCAAATAATGGGTACGTTTTCACAAATGAATTTGTTTTAATAATGGCCAAGAATGTTTTCCTCCAAGCTATAACCTACAACTTTTTAAATCCAGGGTTGATAAGCATCTTTCTTTGTCTTAATTTAGATTTTTGCCTTATCCTTTTGTATATATTTACCAACCCCCTCCAACCACATGCAGGATGTGACACAAGGTCAAATATTTAAGCAAGTACAGCTGATTTAAATGCAAAATTTTCTTCCTACTTGACTGGTTTCAAACCAAAACTAAAAAATCCACCAACCCCCCATTATGTACCCATAGCTAGGGAAAGAACAGATGGATTTGTGCCTTTTACAAGGACATTAGAACAAAGTTAAACACAGCTTCATTTAGGATTTGAACTTGGGATTCCAATTTCATTTCCTCCAACAATAGTTGTTACACGCTAAATTCTCCTTGTCTCTCTGTAATACACTTTTGTCATACCCTTACTCTTCATTTGTCATTTTGTAACCCTATATTTATCATAGGCAACAAGCCTTGTTTTGAGTGAGTAAGTATTTGAAAATATAGATAAAATAAGAGTCTATATCCATGCTCGGTTTACTGATGTCAAACTAAAATTATGGAAGCAACTTCTTTCAGATGTCTTTGTCACCAATGGTTCCCCAAATCCAACTGAATATTTGGACCATATTTCATAAAAATCAGTGTCCACATTTTTACCTTCATATGTGAACAGCCACATACTATAATTATTATAGTGGCACTCTCAGGATAAAGGATATTGCTGAAGGGAAAGGAATCAGTAAGCAGAGTTCAAATCCTACATGATGCAGTTTGTGTTTCACTGTGTGCTAATAATACTGGAAAAGGTATTGATCCAGCTCTTTTTCTACCCAGCTTTGGATAAATAATAGTGCAGACGAAGTTGTGTGGCCTTGTTATAGAAACCAGCCAAGGAGAAGGAAAACTGAATTAGAACCAGTTTTACTCTGTTTTAAACGTGATCTTGTGTCATATCCTTCTTGTAGTAAAGAGAGTTGGTAAATTCATTCACAACAACTATTCTTTCAAGTTCATCATACTGCTAGCACAGATCTCTCTGATTCCTTCTTTTTCCATTTGTCCATATCATCCATCGCTACCAGCAAGTCTGCCAGACTACATCCTGTGTCCACACAGAGATGTTGTAGGTAAGTTATTATTATTCAGCCAATACTGGCACATCCAGATGAAGGAGTCCATTAGATTGGTTGGTTGGTTTATTTATGGGTCATTTAATGCCAAATCAAATTTCAGACAATTCAGTTTAGTATGTTTTTTTTTTGTTTACATAGTTAAATTTCAAAACAGTTTTATTTCAAACAATTCAGTTTGGCATAAGTACACAGTTTAGTTCTATTTGACCCATAGATAGAACCCTATCAGGTGCTAACACTCAGGGCCATAGTGAACTTGGGAGCAGTGGCAATGAAGGGATACTCCACATTTCCCAAAGCTCCAGCATAACTGGAACCTCACCATCAGATTGTTTAGTATCATATCCAGGACACTCACTGGGAGAGCTCTTACCCCTCAACAGATGAGCAGTCAGTGTATTCTACAGCCCCAGCTGACTGGGCAAGAATCCATAGGAGAATGTCATTTAAGTTACTTACATGTAAACTTTTTATTTTTGCTCTTTTTTTCTTAAAATAAAATTAACTATTACTCCTCAAATTTAAAAGTGGATAAAAGAAAAAAAAAAGATACCAAAGAAATTAGATATACATTATTTGTATCTTTGAAAAAAAAGAAAAAAAAAGTATCTATTACAGACAGTACACAAGAATAGAACTACAAAAATTTTGGTAAAAAAAAAATAAATAAAAATAATTCTTGTTTGACTCCTGAACTTTTGTCCTTCACTTTTACAAGCAGTACTTTTAGTAATTTAAACCAGTAAACAAAAAAAAAAGAAAAAGAAAATTTAGATTTTACAAAGATCTCAAAGAATAAAACATTCCTCATTCTCCAAACATCTGCCCCTCTCTGCTATCAAGGCCAGATGGATTTTCAGTTTTGTTCTATTTCTCCAAAACTATTTGGTTGAAAGAGCATGTGTCAGTGGCAAAGGACCTTGATCTCAAAACTGGTTGTTCAGCATTTGTTTAAAACTCACAAGGAGGTGCTGTCTGCTGAAAAAATTAGGCGGGGAGCAGAAAGCGCAGTGTCATGCTTAATGACAAGCATCCCATTGCTGCCCTCACACCACTTACAATGGTCTCTTGATACAAGATCAAAGTCTTCAGACTCATTCTATTTAATTGAAATTGCTAGAGAAAAGCTTTGCCTACATAAATGTCTGACCCCTTCCCATTTTTTTTCAAAGCAAAGCTACAGCTTATAGATATATATTTTGATGAAATCAATTAAATAGAAGTTATTAAATAGTTTAAAATATCCCCATGGTCATCTGTAATATATATCTGTATATTACTAAAATATGGAGAGTTAAAAGCTAATTCTAATGGCACTAGCAGACTTTACTAGGCTCCTTTTAATGTTCTCACTGACTTTGAAAAACCCATCTAGGGTTATTTTATAACACAAGACACTAAGGTAAAAAGACTGAAAAATTCTAATAAAAAGATATCCACAAAAGAACGAAATGCTTTAGATAATTAACTGAACTTGGTTGAGTTTTCAATATTCCTATTCAAGGAAGAAAAAAAACAAAAAAACTCTTAATCAATTTCTTCTTACCTCAGAATACTTTTATCTGAAAAGGTTAGGGAATTGTTTTCATTTTTTTGTGCAATTGTTTGAGAGCTTTGTTCTTTTGCACAGGTCCTATTGAATAATAATTTTTAAACAGATCTATTTGATCTACAGATAGCACCCTAACACATTACCATTCTGATTCAGAATGAACCTGGGAGTAATGGTGATAAATGGGTCCTTCACACTCCACAGACCTCCAGCACTGGAGCCTCACTATCAGATGCAGTTTGGAATCATACTCAGAATGCCTCTAGGGGAAGGGGATCACTGTAAACGAATCTTTTCTATTCTAGACACAAACTACAATATAAAAAAAAATCAATCTTTATAATTACCGAGCCATTGGCCAATTCAGTAAAGTGTTGACCAATGGTCCGGGAGACCACAGTTCAATCCCAGGTCGAGTCATACCAAAGACTCAAAAAATGGTACTTGATGCTGCCTTGCTTCACACTCAGCATTATAATGTAAGAATCAAGGGTAAGTGGAGCAATCTAGGGAATGATATAGTGCTCTCCTCTAACACTTCAGTGTAGTAGCTATTGAAAAGGGAGCCTTCAAGTCACCCTCGACTAAGGTTGCCAACTTTACTTTTATACCACCATTAACGGAACCTCCCTGAAACTGGTTGACAAATTCACCTACCTAGGAAGCAGCGTCTCATCAAGCAAAAAAGACATTGACACACGGCTAATGAAGACATGGACAGCTATCAATAGGCTTTCGATCATATGGAAATCAAACCTGACCGATAAAATGAAACGCAGTTTCTTCCAGGCTGCGGTCGTGTCGATACTGCTGTATGGATGCACTACTTGGACGCTGACTAAACGGTTAGAGAAGAAGCTCGACAGCAATTATACAAGAATGTTGCAAGCAATATTTAACAAGTCCTGGCAGCAACACCCCACAAGGCGCCAACTGTATGGTCACCTACCACCTATCACGAAAACTATACAAGCTAGACGAACCAGACATGCCGGACACTGGAGAAGCAAGGACAAGATCGTAAGTGATGTACTCCTGTGGACCCCCGCATATGGCCAATCAAAAGCAGGACGACCAGCTCGAACATTCATACAGCAGCTATGTGATGATATGGGATGTAACCCTGAAGACCTGCCGGAGGCGATGAATAATAGGGAAATGTGGAGAGAGAGGGTCAGGGATATCCGTGCTAGCCGCACAACATGATGATGAAAGTATGATTCACAGAAGAAACCAATTAGATCTGCTTTTAGATGAGAACGAGTTCTGTTCAAGATTTTAAGGAGTAGTAGTTAATATTTTATTTATTTGTGTGCACTAGGTAAGTCTATAGAGAAAAACAGAAATAGCAAGAGTAGGTTTCTGATACATAACAAAAAAACTTGGTACATGGCTTGAAAAATTATTTTTTTCATTTTTAATCCTATGTCAACAATAGTACAACTCAAGAAAGGCACATCTGAACAAGAATAATACCATCTAACACAAAAAGACAAATTTCTATATAAAAATATCTTGGCCACATTTTTTTTAAAAACTACTCCTTGCTTCATTAAATATATCGACTGAAGTATGTATATAAGTGACACAAACAAAACTGAGTGAAAAGTGACTCAGTACTTTGAAAGTTATTTACTTTGTAAAAACGATGATTAAGAAATACATGATAAGAATTTTAAAGTAAGCTTACTTTTCAAATCACCCAGAATATACATATATAGACACACACAAATATTTTTAAACAACCCTGATAACATTTTTAAACAAGCCTGAGCTAGTTTTTTTTTTTTTTTTTTGCACACAGTTAAATAGTTTCACTTAATTTCAAACAATTCAGTCTAGCATAAGTACAGTTTTTTTTGTTTACACCCAGTTAAATGTAAAAACTGTTCTATTTCAAACAATTCAGTTTAGCAAGTCAACAAAGTTAAATGGTTCTAAATATTGCTATGTATCACTAACAATTCAATAGTCATTTGTTTATGCAGTTAAATGATCAAACAGTTCTATTTCAAGCAATTCAATTTAACATAAGTACAGAGTTGTTGTTTTTTTGTTTTGTTTTTTTTTGTTTACACACAGTTAAATGTAAAAACAGTTAATTTCAAACAATTTAGTTAAGCATAATTACAGTTTAGGTCTATCTGACCCCTACATAGGACCTATCAAGTGTTACCACTCAGGGCCAGAGTGGACAAGGAAGCAATGGCAATGAAGGGGTATTCTGCATTCCCCAAAGTTCCAGCACTACTGAAGCCTTACCATCAAATTGTTTAGTGTCATATCCAGAGATGCAGTTGATGTATTCTATAGCCCCAGCTGACAGGGCAATCAGTCAGATAGGGGGCATGGAAATAGAGCAAAAAGGTAGTAAAGGAAGAATTTAATCCCTTAGTAACCATGGTGCCATGAGGATTCAGCTGAAGAAGTCAGTAGACATTTTTTTCTTCCAGGCTGGACAGAAAAATAAGTCAGCCTGCCCTCAACACTGCTGTAGCAGATAAGCCACAGTGCTGAAGAATAGAAAAAGCCACAATAGTCCCTCCTAAAAGGACAAAACACAAGCACAAAGACTCCCATGATAAAGGAGAAGACGACCATTTTAATTGATAGGACATTCCCCTCTTCATAGGGTTGGTTTGTTTCTGTAATTAAATACTCTGTTTTCTATCTTAAATTTGGGTTTTGTTCATCTTTTTTGTCCTCAAAGATATCTAACTTCTTTATTTCTTTTTTTTTCTTATGTATGTGTGATAGGATCTATAGGGAATACACTAGATGTTTTAGGAGCTCACATGTGGGGGAACTCCAGAAGGGTTGGTTACTTTCCCTGCACCTAGAAAATTCTCTTAACAATATATATATATATATATATATATATATATATATATATATATATACACACACACACACACACAATATATATATATATATATATATATATACACTGGATGTACTCTGGAGGATCTGCCAGAAGCAATGAATGATAAGAGAAAGAGAGTCAGGGAAATCTGTACTGTCAAAGCAACTTGATCATTATATAACACACACTATCATTAAGTCATGCCGATAGCACAAACTTCTTTGACTCTCACCATTCATCTCTACCATCAATCACTCTTGACCAGTCCTCAATACAGCATCCAGTATCCACACAGAGCTGATGAATGCAAGTTTTTGCTGTTCATCCAACATTGGTATGTTCAGGTGTCAAAGTCCACAGAAGAATGCCACTTGTGAGATGAGAGATAAGCCATACAACTGCTGTTTAGCGAGGTGCTTCTTCCAGGAATTTATGATATAAAAAAATAAAAAAAAACCCATGCAGCATTGTCTTCAAATCTTTCATTAAAGTCCCAATAAGGAATCAATACAGAAGCAATGATATCTACAGCTTGGAAGAATTCCTGTTTTATTTTATCAGAGATCAGATTTCCACATGATTGTTAACGAATCAATAGCAGTCCATGCCTTTCCTATACATATGTCGCCATCACTTTTTGTAGATGAGATATTGCTACCAAGGTATGTGAACTTGTCAACAAATTTCAGAGGCTTGCCATTTACTGTAGGAGGTGGATCCATTTTGTTTCAAACACAGAACTCTGTTTTATCCAAGTTCGCATAGAGGCCAATGCTTTTTGCTGCCTGCTTGAGACAATGCAGCAGAAATTGGGCTTGAGCAGGTGTGTTTGCAAGAAGCACTAGATCATCTGTGTCGTCTGCATTTATGATAGTTTCTGTAGGATAATGTCTGCTTCTTGCTTCTTTTGTTTTAGTGTGAAACCATTTTCTATCATTAGATCTATTTACATTCATTGTATGTAATCTAGGCAGTTAAATAGATATAGTATTAATGTATCTCATTGCAAAAATCCATTGACCGATGTCAAAGAAATCATTGTCACCATCAGGTGAGTGAATTATGACCTTACAGAGGTAACAGTAAATAAACTATTTTCTTTCATAAGACCGATTGACATTCATAGAACATAATGTAAGCAGATTATGAAATAGAGATGGTGCAAGACTCCTTTGACCAATGTCATAGAAATTAGTGTCACCATCAAGTGAGCAAACAATTACCCTATTGTCTTTGTAGAGAATCATAATAGAGGTAACAGTTTATTTGGTAAGATCATATGTCAGAAGTATTTGTTCCATATTTCTTTAGTGAATGGAGTCAAATACCGAGGAGAAATCCACCAATAAATGCGTTAGCTTGAAATTATTTGTATAGAACCCAAAATTGACAACATCCTTAGGAAAAACCAAAATGGCTTCCGAAGAAATAGATCCACTACCTCACAAATATTGACCATCCGTAGAATCCTTGAAGGCGTACGGGCAAAAAACCTACAGGCGACATTACTATTTGTCGACTTTACCAAGGCTTTCGATTCCATTTACAGAGGGAAGATGGAATAAATCCTACTAGCATACAGTCTACCAAAAGAAACTATAGCAGCAATAACGATTCTCTATAAAAACACCAAAGTGAAAGTACGTTCACCGGATGGAGACACAGAATACTTCGACATTGTAGCAGGAGTACCACAAGGGGACACACTAGCCCCATACCTCTTTATCATCTATCTAGACTACGTGCTTAGAACATCGATTGATAAAATCAGAGAAAATGGCTTCGAGCTGACAAAGAAAAGAAGCAGAAGGTACCCCGCAAAAACAATTATCGACACCGACTACGCCAATGATATAGCGATACTGGCGAATACCCCCAACCAGGCCGAAACCCTATCACATAATCTGGAATGAGCCGCCTCCATGTCAATGCACACAAAACTGAATATATGTGCTATAATCAAACAGGCAACATTTCCACACTAGGCGGAACCTCTCTGAAACTGGTAGACAAGTCCACCTACCTAGGTAGCAGTGTCTCATCAACCGAAAAAGATATCAACACACAGCTAACGAAGGCATGGACAGCTATCGATAGGCTATTGATCATATGTAGATCTGACCTGACCGATAAAATGAAACGCAGTTTCTTCCAGGCAGCAGTCGTATTGATTCTGCTGAATGGGTGCACTACTTGGACACTAACTAAACAGCTGGAGAAGCTGGACAGCAATTACACAAGAATGTTGTGAGCAATATTGAACAAGTCCTGGTGGCAACACCAAACAAGTCACCAACTATACGGCCACCTGCCTCCCATCACAAAAACTATCCAAGTTAGACGAACCAGACATGCAGGACACTGTTGGAGAAGCAGGGACGAGCTCATAAGTGATGTACTCCTATGGACCCCCACATATGGCTGAGCAAAAGCAGGACGACTAGCGCAAACATACATACAGCAGCTATGTGAAGATATGGGATGTAGCCCTGAGGACCTGCCAGAGGCGATGAATGATAGGGAAAAGTGGCAAGAGAGAGTCAGGGATATCCATGCTAGTGGCATGACATGATGACGACTTCTTCAATGATTCAACAAATTGTCAGAATCTTAGGTGTGGATCAATTTTTCTGCTATCTATTCTGATGATTCTTCAGAATTTTAATGACTGCAGGTCAGGTACAATTAAGTAGGGCATTATATACCTTAGCAGCTATGGCAGAAACAGTTATGCTTCTTCAGTTTGTAGTGATTCTGCAATCACCCTGCAGGGGGTGATGAGGAAAACAACCTTTTGACAGTTTCTTTGTCTTGTTTATAAATAAGGACGCATAATCGAAAAAGTATGTTGTCAAACTTTTTGCCTTCCAGTTTTTAGCTTTTGTTTTGAGAATGTCACAGTTTATCTGGTAAAGTGTCTAAATGTGAAATCGAAATGGACATTTATAATTTCTTCAGTAGGGTTTACAAGAAGATTCTTTAAGTGTTCTTTCCTTTTTTTAAGTCTTTCTTCCTGGCTGCCAGCTTTTAATTTTGATAGTGATGTTCTTTTCCTAGCGCTAACTTCATTTACTATGTGCCATGCTAACTATGATTATCTTCAACATATTTCTGCAACATCTATACACATGCACATTATATATATATATATATATATATATATATATATATATATATATATACACACACACACACACACACATAAATACTCAACACAAATATAAACACACATAAACTAGTAAATAGGATTCATGTTAATGTGTTTTTGAATGCCACTGTTATGATAAATCAACAAAGTCTAATTGGATTTATCAAATAATGGGTACGTTTTCACAAATGAATTTGTTTTAATAATGGTTTCCCCAAGAATGATTTCCTCCAAGCTATAACCTACAACTTTTTAAATCCAGGGTTGATAAGCATCTTACTTTGTCTTGATTTAGATTTTTGCCTTATCCTTTTGTATATATTTACCAAACCCCTCCAACCACATGCAGGATGTGACACAAGGTCAAATATTTAAGCAAGTACAGCTGATTTAAATGCAAAATTTTCCTCCTACTAGACTGGTTTCAAACCAGTGTTTTTGAATGCCACTGTTATGATAAATCAACAAAGTCTAATTTTTTCATTAAAACTTAGAAGACCTCCATCTAACACAGGCTATGGAAGATAATTGAAAGTTACCAGAGGTGAAACAATAAATCTTCAATTCTAAACACTGGAAATGATTTTTATAGTTTTTCATTAACAACTCATTTCATTATATGTAAGGGTTTTATTTTTTATTTTCTTTTGCTTGCAGCATCAGAACTATTATAAGTACATATTCTGAGTAGCCAAATTTCAAGTTATCTTTTTCTGGGCATATCCAAGTATACAACTTATATGGAACAGACATAGTATTATTTTAGTTTCTTAAACAGAACATATAAAACTTCTTTCTTAAACCCGCTAGTGAATTTTAATATCAGTGTTTACTTTTTTTGTTATAACCAAAATAGTGCCTGAAAGTAACTCAATTTTATACATCCTGATCTACTTATCTAAAAACTATGATATTTCAAATTGGAATTTTGTGTTAAACTAAGAAAAAAATTTCTCTATAAATCAACATGCAAAATCAGTTTAACTGTCATTTCTCCTTCATCGTCTGTCTAATTCTCACAGCTGCCTCTTTTTTAAAAAAATTAGGGATTCCAGTTGATTATTTTAGTAATAAATTGTTTTCTGGCTGGATTTGGGGTTCAAGGTTGCAGAGGGAGGGTTTTGAGTTACGAAGGTCAAGGTGAATAAACATTATTTGGTTGTTGGTTGGTTTTTATGACATATCAACCTTTGTATGTTATTTAACGTCAAATTCATAAATGTAAATAATCAATTCTATTTCAAACAATTCAGTTTAGCATAAGCACACAGTTTAAATGTAAGTACAGTTTAATTGTGGGAAACATTTCTATTTCAAGCTATTCGGTTTAGTCAAGCAGTTCTAATTCAGCTAATTCAGTTTATAAGTACAGATTTTCTTTACACACAGTTAAATGTCAAAACAGTTCTATGTTAAAGAATTCAGTTTAGTGTAAATACAGTTTCAATGTCAAAAAACAGTTCTATTTCAAATAATTCAGTTTAGCATAAGCACACAGTTTAAATGTAAGTACAGTTTAATTGTCAAAAACATTTCTATTTCAAGCTATTCAGTTTAGTCAAACAATTCAGCTTAGCATAAGTATGCTGTTAATTCTATTCAACCCATAGATAGGGCCCTATAAGGTGCTACCATGCCAGACCAGAGTGGATCTGTGAGCAATGACAATGAAGGGGTACTCCGTATTCCCCAATGCCCCAGCATTACTGGAACCTTACCATCAGATTGTTTAGTGTCATATCCAGGACACTCGGGAGGGGGTCTTACCACTCAGCAGAGGTGCAGTCAGCATATTCTACAACCCCAGACTATTAAACAATTCAGTTTAGCATGAATATGCAGTTTAAATGCAAAAATCAGTAAAGTGAAGCAAGCACAGTTTAGTTCTATTTAACCTATAGATAGGACCCTTATCAGATACTACCACTCCGGGCCAGAGTGGACCTGGGAGCAATGGCACTAAAGAGGTACTCCACATTCCCCAAAACCCCAGCATTGCTGGAACCTCACCATCAGATTGTTTAGTGTCATATCCGGGTCACTTGTTGGTTGGGGAGGGTCTTACCCCTCTACAGAGAGGCAGTCAGTGTATTCTACAGCCCCTCCAACTGGGCAAAACATTATTTGGCATAGATGTGTCACTCAAAGTTTTAAGGAGAGAGAGGAGGTGAAACAGTGAGAAAGGCTAAGGAGCAATAAAGGAGAAATTAATAGGAAAATGAACCAAAGCTATCCCCAAATCCAAGCCATGATAGCAGAAGGCAAGCACCCAAGTTAAGAATAAAACATATGAGCAGCAATCAGCCTATAACAGAAAATAATAATAGAAAACGGGGGTGGGGGAAAAAATTCAGTTCCAGACTGGTTGCGATAATATGAAGACCTTTTGAGAAGAGCTCCATGAAGGAGCCAGCCTATCCCAGCACACTAAATCAGGCTGTCATGAAGTTTGAGTGCAGAAGGGGTGAACCTCAGTCATTCCCTTTGAAAATGCAAGATGTGATGTTACTGAGAAGAAGGCGAGTTCGAGAAAGAGAAGCAGAGAGGGTACAGACAGGGTTCCAAGGGAGGTAGCAGCCAGGTCAGTGGAGAAGAAATGACCAAATCAGTGGCTGTCCTTTTCACCTCACACTGCTTGTTCTCTGTATCTAAATCAGTTGACATTTCCTACAAAAGAGTAGTAACAAATAAACTTTCGAATCAAGTGAACTAACCATGTTTTGGGTTCATCACATTATCATGGAAATGTCGCAAGAGGAGTAATTCACCTCCTGGCTGTGTCTTGTTTGTCAAGTAGTAAAAAATATGTCCACTTTTGGAGACAGAAGTTATAGTATGCCAGTCTCTCACGAGAAGAAATCTACATCGTATGTAAATTTCCATGTATCAGCAGGAGGTGGTGTTGTTTGCTGACTGATGGTTTGACAGACAGAATGAACAATTCGATCAGACGTATATAGAGGAGGGGTAACAAGCCGACCTGATTTTTGTTAATTGTATCAGCAAATTGAGACTACCCGTTGTGAAGACCGTTTCACTACTTTTTCTTGGATTAATCACGACAGGAGAGGTTACCATGGGGTCTGACTGAAAGAGGTAGTCTATTTGGGGCTATCATGTTACACTTTAACTTCCTTCAAATCTGGTTATTCTTTTTTGAATGCCAAAGTAGAAATTTGTCATCTTATGTAGAGCCAAAAACTTGCTTATGCGAAATAGTTAATTTGCATGAGCAGAATTTCAGCATTTGTCAGCTACCACCATGATCAGATATTCATGCTGGCCATAGACAATATACCAAATGTGGTCTCTTCGATTGACGAGGATGGCCATTCTCACTAAGGGAAGCCGATGATTCACTCTGCCTTTTGCTACCACTAAGAATTTCAACTTCAAAATTATAGGTTAAAGCCATTTTTTTTTAATCTGAAAGATGACATCTTTAAAATTTAGTCTAATCATAAGAAGCATTGTAACAGATTTTTATACCAGGCCAGTTGACTGATTTTAATGGCATGTCAACCCATCTCTGGTTATTCTGGCATAAATGTTAGGGATTCACATACATTGTTTTTATTAACATTTTTTTTTATATGGTTGATTTTTTGAGAGTTTTTTTTTTTTTTTGCTTACACTTATATAGCAAGTATTCCTATCTAACATAAAAACTTTGCACACAGTTGTATGGCTTCAAGTACTCCTATCTAATACAGTAATTTATTCAAAATCATGATTTCAAGTAATCATTTCTAATTGTCTTTAATTGGAATCATTTTGAGATGAGGCTTCTTAATCTGAGAATTAATTTTTTTATTTATTGCAGACTTTTTGTCCTCATCTTGGTAGTTTTTGTGTTGTTTCTTCTTTCACTACGTTTCAGCCAAATTTCACCTCTGGCCTTCTTCAGGTGATTTACCACAACCTCGGATAGGAATGCTGAGTCTTGTAACTGTATCCCCAGTAATTACTGCCTTCCATAGTTGTTGTCTATTGCACCACGTTTTTGACCAAGTAAACCTCTGGCCAGCTTGGATAGGATTTGAAACCACTATCTTCTGACAATGCTCATCTGGAACTGTAGAGACTCAACGCCTCTATCCATTGCGCCATGGGCCTAGAAAGGCTTTTTTTTTCTTTTCTAATCATTTCTATTTCATAATAATCATTTGTTTGCACACAATTATATGTTCCAAATAATTTTTAGCAAACTATTATAGCTTTGGGTAGAGTGTTCGCCAATGGTCTGGGAGACCTGGGTTCAATCTTTAAAAATGGTACTTGATACCTCCTTGCTTAACATTCAGCAATATAAGGTATGTATCAAGGGTAAAGTGAAGCAATCCAGGGAAAGGAGTAGCGCCCATCCCTACACCTCGGTGTAGTAGCTATTGAAAATGGAGCCTTCTGGTCGCCAACTTTACTTATTAAAGCTAAAAGTACCTATTCTTGATATAGACAACTTACAGTTATATGGTTTCAAGTAGTCCAATCCAATACAAATAATCTCCTAATAGATTTGACCCATAAAAGATACTAACACTCTGGGTCGGAGTAAACCAAGCGATAATCACATTGAAGGCATATTCCACACTCTCTAGAGCTCCAGAAGTGGGATCTCACCATCAGATACAGTTTATTATTATGCCTACGATACCCCTTTTCAAGGAGATCTTACCCAACATCAGGGTATACAGTCAGTGTACTCTAAGCCAAACTAGCAGGGTGAGATATATGGCTGGACACCAGATATGGCTACATATGAAATCACTAGATATGAACCAGATACAGCCAGATAAGAATTTTTATGAAAAGATCTTGAATAAATGATCTATCCAGGCTTGCACAAAATATGACCAATGAGAGTTCATGTTACAGCCCTTGAATTTTCAAAATAAAACTGAGCTTTATTAAATAAATGGATTGATATCATACAAAAATAAAATCATGACTAATCAACCATTGTCCTGTCCCATTAACTTGGGGAAAACAAATTGATTTATGCCGGTCAGATTGAAACTAAATTTATAATTCACTATTACAGAGATATTTGATGTCCATTTCAAAAACATCCAAGATATATTAATAGCAATGTATATTTGATGTCTATTTCAAAAATATCCAAGATATATTAATAGCAATGTATATTTGTGGTTTATTTCAAAAACATCCAAGATATATTAATAGCAATGTATATTTGATGTCTATTTCAAAAATATCCAAGATATATTAATAGCAATGTATATTTGTGGTTTATTTCAAAAACATCCAAGATATATTAATAGCAATGTATATTTATGGTCTATTTAAAAAATATCCAAGATATATTAATAGCAAATGTATATTTGATGTTTATTTCAAAAACATCCAAGATATATTAGTAGCAATGTATATTTGATGTCTATTTCAAAAACATCCAACCTATATTAACAGCAATGTATATTTCATGTTTATTTCACTTTTTAGTTTGGGGCTAAGCAAAATGAGTTTACTTTACAGGAACCTTAAAAGATCAGAAATAATTTGTAAATATTTTATGAAATACAGCATGTTTAAAAAGAAAAGAACTTACTGGTAAGGTCTGATAACTTGGATTATTACACAAATGGTGACGTGTAATTGGATGTAGAATTTTATTGTGATTTTTGGTAAATATCTGAAAATTGCAATAACTAAATATCCATTTTTTTTTATTTGCTTTTTTTTTTTTATTTCGCATATCCAACTGATTTCAAATTCTGATACCTAACTAATCATGAATATATATTTGGTTTCTCTCAAGGCTAAATTGTGACATATGCAGAGGTAACCCACAGAAAGTGAACCTCTCATCAGATAGTGGCAAAAATTGCTTCATCCTGTCAGCATTCCCTTTGAAGGACACCTCATGCACGGGGCAATAAACCTAACAAATTTTTTAGGTGAAGGGAAAGTGCTGCCTTAGAGAAAGGCCCTCAAAAACTAACTTACGAGAATCATTAAATAACTTTCCAGACTTTTTTCATAAGGGCACTTTTATTGATAGTACACACATGAAACTCTAGTCCTCTTCCAAGTAATCTCCTCCAGCTGCAATGCACTTATTGTACTGTTCCAACAACTTCTGGAAGGCCCCATGGAAGTCCTCTTGTGTGAACACGTCAATGACCTTCATCAAAGCCTCTTTCATCTCCTCAATTCTCTCATAACGACAGCCTCTGAGCTTAGGGAATAAGCAAAAGTCACAGGGAGCAACGCCTGGACTATAGGCAGGCTGAGGAACTGTTTTGATGCCCATCTTGGTCAATTAGTCTGTGACAAGGATGGAGTTGTGGACTGGTGCATTGTCCTCGTGGAAATGTCACTGACCCGATTTGAAGAGTGCTGGCCTCTTGCGATGGAATCCCTTCCTGAACTCCCTTAAAACCTCAACATAGTAACCCTAACCCTTTGGCCAATCAACTCTGGTGTTCTGACTTCCTTACTCTTCCCACACCTATCATCATCCCTCACAGACTCCCTCCCTTCCTTGAATGTCTTATGCCACTCAAAAACTGATGCTCGATTCATGCAAGATGGGCGAAAAGCAGTCTGAAGCATTCCATACGTTTCTGTGGCATTTTTTCCAAGTTTAAAACACAATTTTATTGCATATCGTTCTTCTAAAGTGTCCTCACGTCTAGATTGCATTTTTGAAATTCACCATCAGTGACAATCAGGTGTATTCCAATTCTTGCTGTAACTGTTCATTTGGACATGAATCATAAAAATTGGTCAGTCATCTCATAAGATGTATGGCAATAACATACTGAATTTTCAAGAGTCTATACCAATTTTAAATGCCTGTACAAAAAAAGTCTAGAAACTTATTGAATGCACCACATATTTAATTCTCACAGATTCAGCAATAGTGCAAGGTAAGTAATCATAAGTATATATTATATATCTTAAAGGTTAACATTTTATAAGGAATAAATTTCAAAGACTAATAGATAATGAATTTTCAAGTTAGCTATTTTATACATATCAAAATTGTTTCATTTCTACTGTTTTTGCTCAGATTTTAATTTTTCTAACTGATGCTAAAGCTACTTAGACAAGCAGGTTATATGAGACTGATTGATTTTAAACAGCATGTCAAACCAAATGGTGTTATTATATACCAAGAGATTTGAGAATCATATTTCTTGTATGTTCGTATTGATATTTTTTGTGTAGTTATTTCTTAAAAAGGGTTTTCTTTAGAGGGGGGTGTACATGGTCCAATTGAATACAAATGATTTTTTCAACCGATCTATTTGATCCATAGATTGGTTTGGTTTACTGTGGTTGTATGACACATCAACCAATGTAGGCTTTTAATGCCAAGACCATTTTTATACATATAAACAGTTCTATTTCAAACAATTCAGTTTAGTAAAAGAACAGTTTAGTTCTATTTGACCCATAGATAGGACCCTATCAGGTGCTAACACTCCGAGCCATAGTGAACAAGGGAGCGATGGCAATGAAGGGGTACTCCACACTCCCCAAAGCTTCAGCATTACTGAAACCTCACCATCAAATTGTTTAGTGTCATATGCAGGACACTCATTGAGGAGGAGTCCTAACCCTCTGCAGTTGGTGTATTCTACAGCCCCAGCCAACTGGGTAATCCAAAGATGGAACCCTAACAGGTACTATCAGTCTGGTTCAGAGTAATGGCAATAAAAGTGTTCTTTATATTCCCAAGATTTCCACCTGGAACCTCACCATCAGATGCAACTTAATATCATACTCGGGACAATACCTGAAGGTGGGAGGAGTCTTAATCTTAGAAGGGGATATTGTCATTGTATCTTAAGCTCTGTTGACAAGGCAGTGGACAAGAAGTTTTCTTCAAGAATAAGGGTTATTCTTGGCGAATATATTTTATCTTAAGTTTTAGTTTTGTTATTTTTTGCAGCTCACTCTTGTTATCAGTTTATAACAATGAGAAACAGTACAAATCAGAAAAACTAAAAAAATAAATAAAACAGGCTTTTATTGAAGAAAACATTGCCTTAGTGAAACCTGCTTAAACAAATCTCACTAACAGCTTATTCGTTATCATTTCTAATCAAGTCTGTCCTTCACTGCAGACAGGCAGCCCAAATGAGATTTATTTTTAGACAACTGAAAAATAAAAATAAAATACTAGTCAGTAATAAGCCTTATAGACGATAAGAATACTAATCTCTACAAGTCAACAGGATTGTAACTCTCGAAAGAACACATAGTTAAAACCTGCAGATGTTGGTTAGTTGTTTTGGTTTTATGGCATATCAACCTTTGTACATTATTTAATGCCAAATAATCAGTTCTATTTCAAAGAATTCAGTTTAGCATGAGTACACAGTTTAATTGTCAAAAACAGTTCTATTTCAAGCTATTCAGTTTAGTCAAACAGTTCTAATTCAAACAATTCAGTTTAGCATAAACACACAGTTTAAATATCAAAACAATTCTATTTCAAGTAATTAAGTTTAGCAAGGGGTACTCTGCATTCCCCAAAGCTCCATCATTACTGGAGCCACACCATCAGATTGCTTAATGTCATATCCAAAAATGCAGTCGGTGTATTCTATGGCCTCAGCCGACTGGGCAATAATATTTGCAGAGAATATTTGCATTGTTTTAATATGACTGTTTACAAGCTTATATACATAAGAATAAAAATGTTTATATCTATGTTAGGGTGTGCACATATATCCTGCATTCTTGAGTTCATGTATCTTTATAAACCAGCATGTGCTTTTGTTTCCAAAAAGAAACAGATGATCACTGAATTGAAACAGCCAGGTTATTTGCTTGGATTATAAACAAAATGGATTTTGCAGAGACGTGTTGGGAACTGAGAGAAATAGCTGATCAGAAGATAAAGGAGACTGTTAAATAGAAGAAAATACTATTGAGTGTAGGGTTTGGACAAAAGTGTGCATGTAATATATATATATATTATATATATAATGCAAGGAAGAATATATACATTCTTCACAAAACTTCTGTAATTCTCAAACTGTAAAAATGTTTTCCTGATTAACAATCCGAACTCTTCTCTTGTACCTTTGTTCTCTTTTAGTCTTACAGATAAAACAAAGAATCAAAGGTGAAATTTGAACAGATAAGTTGTCACTGGAGGGTAATAAAGCCAATGGTTGGTTGGTATTTTATGGCATATCAACCTTTATGGGTTATTTAAAGCCAAATACTGTTTATTTATATATATATATATATATATATATATATACACACACACACACGTAAATGATTTGTAAGCAAATACTTTGTAGGTAACTTAATTTTTTTTTTTAAAGTTGTTAGAGATAATTTGGTTTCACACAGTTAAGTAAAAGTAAGTAAAGTTGGTAACCGTAGTCGAGGGTGACCAGAAGGCTCCCTTTTCAATAGCTACTACACAGAGGTGTAGGGGGTGCGATTCCTTTCCTTGGATTGCTTCACTTTACCCGTGATACATACCTTGTATTGCTGAGTGTTAAGCAAGGAGGTATCAAGTACCATTTTAAAAATCTTTGGTATGACTCGACCTGGGATTGAACCCCGGTCTCCCGGACCATTGGCAAACATTATTTCTATCTAATACAAACAATTTACATGCTGCAATATGGTTTCAAATAACTAATAATAACCTTTTTGTAAATGATTGAACAGTTCTATTTGACCCATAAGTGGGACTTTAACAGGTACTACCACTTCAGGTCAAAGTGGACCTGAGAATAATGATAATGAAAGGGTACTCTACATTACCCAAACTCCAGGAGTGGTGCTTCAACATATAATGCAGTTTAGTGTCATACCTTAGACATTCATGAGGCAGAGGAATGTGGTCCTACCCACCATCCCACAGAAAGTCAACATATTTTACAGCCACAGATGAAGGGCTGTAATAAAACACAGGCAATGCTCATCACCTCCCCAAATAACATGCAACCAGTTTTCCTGGATTTCATAGGACCCGCAGCTTAGAATTATCCTTTTTTTTGGTGAGGGTTAAGTTTTACCACTGAAAATAATCCATCCAAAACTGAAGAAAATTAAAATTGAATATTTGAAATATCTAATTTTAGAGGGTATCTGAGATCTCCAAACAAACCCAACAGCATCTTCAATATGCCATACTTTATGTAAAAAAGGCATTTCCCCTTAGTAAGCAAATGACATCTTTTAAACACAAGTGATTATCCTAAACTTAAGTTCGGATTTGTTTTATGGCATATCAACCATTGTAGGTTATTTAATGCTAAATACCATTTATAGATGTATATTGAATGCATATGATTTGTAAACATTTTGTTGATCACATTTTAAAACCAGCTAAAGTTAAATGGTTTCGAGTATTGCTATATATCAGTCACAATTTAACATCAGTCCTTTGTTTGCACATATTCAAATGTGATATATAAAAGATTAGTTTATAAGTAATTTCATTTTCAAATAAGACAAGACTAATTTGCTTGCACTCAAGTATTGCTTTTATTTCTACACAGTTAAATCATTTCAGTTATTGCTATCTAACACATAATTCTATTCAATATTAATCATTTGTTTGAGGACACTGCAGTGGTTCCAAGTACTGCTATATTATGCTGATTATTCTATTCAAAATTACTCGATCATTTTCACACAGTTAAATGGTTCCAAGTACAGCTATGTATCATTAACAATCCAATTAAAGTCATTTGTTTACACACAGTTAAATGATCAAAGTTCTCTTTCTAACAGTTCAATTTAGCAGAAGTCATTTGTTTGCACCAAGTTTAAATGTCAAACAGTTCTATTTGACCCACAGATAGGACCCTATAAGGTGTTACCACTACAAGCCAGAGTGGACCTGGAAGCAATGGCAGTGAAGGGGTACCCCACTTTCCCTAAAGCTCGATCATTACCATCAGATTGCTTACTGTCATATCTAGGACACTTGTTGTGGGGGGAGTCTTACCCACTCTGAAGAGATGCAGTCAGTATATTCTACAGCCCAAGCTGACTAGTCTTCCTTGACTTTAAAAAAAAAAAGTGACTTTTTTTTTTAATAACCCTCTAAAAATCAGTATGTAATTTAAGGCGAGTACTATCCCAAATTATGATTCATCTCAATGATTCAGTTAGTTTGATAAATAATCTAAAACATTATCACTATAACAACTGGTGGAAATTGTAGAAACCACTCTTCCATCTTTCTTTTGGAAGTGGTGGTCTTTCTGTGCCCTTAAGTCTAAGATCCCTATACTAGGCATTCGATTTTTTTGGTTTATGACCAAGCCGCCAATAAATTCTTATTGAACAAGTTCCAGTGGCAACACCCCACAAGGCACCAACTATACGGCCACCTGCCTCCCATCACGAAAACTATCCAACTTAGATGAATCAGACATGCAGGACACTGCTGGAGAAGCAGGGACGAGCTCATAAGTGATGTACTCCTATGGACCCCCACATATGGATGGGCAAAAGCAGGACAACCAACTCAAACATACATTCAGCAGTTATGTGAGGATACGGGATGTAGCCCTGAAGACCTGCCAGAAGCGATGAACGATAGGGAGAAGTGGCGAGAGAGGGTCAGGGATATCCGTGCTAGCGGCACGACATGATGATGATTATTTATTAACCTGTATAATATTTCACAGTGGGATGTTAGCGCATCTATTTTCCAAGAAACACTTATCCTGAAAATTGATGACATAATAGAACAGAGAAGTGCTACTAATGATAATAGCCAATTTAATCTTCAATGAAATCCATCTACATAAACCCAAAATGGGTATTTACTTAGTGTAGTCAAGCTGTCAACAAAGAGCATTATTAATGGTTGGCTGATCAAACCTTGTTGGGCTAATGTCAGTCATTTTTTCATAGGAATTATATGGTTTAAAAAAATTAATGATGATCATATGTAAACAATTATTACTTCAAGAATGTACTCACCCAACACTTCCAAAGGTCAGATGTGATACAAAGTCAATTTTTAAATGGAGTAAAGCTGGTTCAAATCCAGAGTTTTCCTTGTCCTAGACTGGTTGCCTAAACAAGGCTAAAAAACCCAGTTTTCCCAATTATTTACCCAACCCCTCCACTCAGGCAGGATATGACACAAGGCCAAATTTTAAGCAGAGTTAAACAGGTTTGAATTCAGAGTTTTCCTTCTCCTAGACTAGTTGCCTTACCAAGACTGAAGAACCTAGTCTGCCCTACTATTTACCCATAGCTGGAGGGAGAATAATTGGATTCATACCTTTCCCAAGGGTATTAGTGCTATGTGAAATGCCATCAGTCTCGTCCAGGATTTGAACTCGTGTCACCGTGTCCATTTCCTACAACGATAACCATTACACCGCGGGCACCTCTTTTTTACCCCTCCACTCAGGCATGATATGACACAAGGTCAATTTTTAAGTGGAGTTTAACAGGTTCGAATTCAGAGTTTTTCTTCTCCTAGACTAGTTGCCTCACCAAGGCTGAAGAACCCAGTCTGTCCAACTATTTACCCATAGCTGGTGGAGAAGAACAGATAAATTCCTATCTTTCCTAAGGGTATTAGTGCAAAAGTGAAAAGTTAACTACCTTGCCCAGAATTTGAACTCTGATCACCAATTCTCCTTTCCTCTGATGATAACCATTAGGCTTAGCACACCTGCCTTCAAGTAACTATTCCAAATGCTAATAATTTATACACAATTATATGGTCTCAAGTATCCCTATCAAATACCAATAATTCACACACAATTATATGGTCTCAAGTATCCCTATCAAATACCAATAATTCACACACAATTATATGGTCTCAAGTATCCCTATCAAATTCCAATAATTCACACACAATTATATGGTCTCAAGTAACTATTCCTATTTAATAACTATTTTTTGACAATTATATGGTTTAAAGCATTCCTAATACTAATAATTTTGAACAGACCTACTTGACTGAAAGATGGAACCCAAACAGGTTCTTCCATACAGTGGACCTAACAGTAATGGCAATATAGGTGTGACAGCATACTCCTTCATAAGTGGAAATTCACCACTAGTCACAGTGTCATACTCAAGACACCACTTCTGAGAGGAAGAGCGCGTCTTACCCCCACTCTACAAGGGATGCAGTCAGTATATTCTAAGCCGCACCAACACAGTAGGTATTTTTGTATAGATATTCACCTACTCTGATAGAGGACCACAATTGTAGGATTCTGAGAGAGGATCAAAATCACGACAATAATAATAGTCAGCAAGACTGTGGGTAATCATTATTCCAATGTGATGCACACTTTAGCTAAGTATAACACAAGGCGGTACATGCAGTTTGGAGTCATAGCAAGGGCACATAGCTGAATAAAAGATGCAGACAATGTATTCTGAGCATATATATATATATATATATATATATATATATATATATATACACACACACACACACAATCATCATGTCGTGCTGCTAGCACTGATTTCCCTGATTCTCTCTCACCACTCGTCTTGCTTCCAGCAGGTCTTCCAGGCTACATCCTGTATCAATACAGAGCTGTTGTAGATAGGTTTCAACTGGTCATCCAACCCTTGCTCATCCGTGTGAAAGGGTTCACAGGAGTACATCACTTATGAGTTTGTCCTTACTTCTACAACAGTGTCCCGCATGTTTGATTTGTATACTTGGATGGTTTTTGAGATAGGCGGTAGTGTGTGTGTTTGTGCGTGAGAGAGAGTGAACTGTACTGAGGGCTTTATATGGTTTAAATGGTCCAACAATAAGCTAAAATTGACAATCCAATTAAATTAGTTATTCAAATACTAATTATCCAAAAGTATGTCTTCTTGGGTTTGCCCTTCAGTTATACTCTTTAAAATTGTTTAATGAGTCAGAACTTCAGTGCATATTTACTTTAACCAATTTGTTTTTCTGGAATGCTCACTGAACAAACATCATTATGTAAAGGGGAAAAAAGGTTCAGAAATGTTTTGTATAATGTTAAAATCAAACCAGTTAATTCAATCACTAAAATTTTTATTCACAAAATGTTTATGGTGAGTAATTTCTGTTAAAAAAAAAAAAAAAAATCTCAAAAACAAAAAAAACCATAAAAAGTTCAGATTTCAAAAATAAACATTGTGACCTAGAATATTCAAAAAATTATTTTATTTTCTCCTTGTAAAATCTAACAGGGCTCATGTTTGGAAAATTTTCTTGCTTTCATTGAAGGGTGTTAATGGAACAACCCTCTCCCTTAAAATCTAAAAAATAAATTAGTTTTTTAGCTTGTTTTTTCTTTCTTACAATCATGACCTGATATGCTTAATCAATTGCAAAATCCGACTATTTTATTGATTGTGGAAGGGATCAAGATATTTATTCATTACATGCATTTTTCTTGAGATTTTCAAACAAATAATATTTACAACAATTGAATTAAAACCAAAATATACTTTATGCAAATAAAATCATTAGCAATTAATTTGTGAGAAAAAAAAAGCCATTTCATTTGTTCTTTTTTATTAAATCAATTTTATTCTGGGATTTTTTTAAAATCAGAAATAAGCAAAAAAACTATCTACAACAACTAAATTAACTGGTGTGATATCAAAACTAAACAAGATTTTAAAATACCCATTTCATATATAAAAGTTACCCTTCTTTGAATTCGGCTGGCTGATTTTTAAAGGAAATGACTTTTTGGTGAAATGAGTTTTTCAGCAAAATAATATTCAGTCGGAACAGTTTTCAGGCAAGTAACATTTGCTATTATTAACCAGGCCTCTTTTTTCTTTTTAAACATGAATCTTTGCAGTCAATAAGGTGCTTCAAAAATATTTAACAGTAGTTTCTAACTCCTTCACTATATTTTTTTTGAGTAAAAGAAATGTTCATTAATCTTCACAACACTGATAAATTTTTTGTTAATTAATATATAAACACTAACTTGATTAAAATTGGCTGAAATTGACATCTTGATGTTATGTACACAAATACCTAAAACATGATTTTGATCAATAATCATAATTCACTGTTCTTTGATTTATCTTGTTTAACATGGACACCCAGTCAGTTGGGGCTGTAGAATACACTGACTGCATCTCTGCCGAGGAGATAGACCCCCTACTCCCCAATGAGTGTCCTGGACATGGCTTTAAACCATCTGATAGTAACAATTTGGTTTGGTTTTGCTTTATGGCATATCAACCATTGCAGGCTATTTAATACCAAATTCATTTTCATACATATAAACAGTTCTATTTCAAACAATCCAGTTTAGCATAAGTGTGCAGTTTAAATGACAAAACAGTTCTATTTTGAACAATTCAGTTTAGCATAAGCACACAGTTTAGTTCTATTTAACACACAGATAGGACCCTATCAAGTGCTACGACTCCAGGCCAAAGAAGACCTGGCAGCAATGGCAATAATGGGCTACTCCACATTCCTTAAAGCTTCGGTATTACTGAAACCTCACCATCAAATTGTTTAGTGTCATATCCAGGACACTCATTGGGGGAAGTTTTACTGCTTTGCAGAGATACAATCGGTCCATTCTGCAGCCCCAGCAAACTACGCCATATGCTGCACTTAAAAGTTGACCTTGTGCCACATCCTGTAGATGGTAAAGAAGTAGGGTAAATACATAATTGAGAACATTATATAGCAAAGAAATTCAATAATGCTGTTTATGTGAATTATTGTTCATATATTTATAAAATGCATTATTCATTTTTTTGAAAACATTATGTAATCATTAAAAGCAAAGTTCAAGAGATGTTTATGTGAATGATTGTTTCTATAATATTTAATATATTATCTTTTTCATTTTTTACAGGCATGCTTAGTTAAATGGTCATTGACAAAGGAAATAGAAACAATGACCCAAATTAATATCCTAGATGAGACTGTTTGCATTCAACTTCATGATCATGCCCCTGGGCAAGGTATAAATCTATCTCTTCTTCTCAGGAGTAAATAGCCGACTGGGTTCTTTTGCCTTGGTAAGGCAACCAGTCCAAGAGAAGGAAAACTTTAAATGATTTTTACTCCATGTAAAAATTGATCTTGTGTCACATCCTACTTATGGCAAAGGGTGTTGTGCATGTGTGTGTGTGTGTACATTATATATATATATATACACACACACACACACACACAACCGCCATACAGTGAAAAATTCACTTCTTTTCTAACCTCTATCCTGTTGCAAGGCACATAGTAATAATCACTTTATAGCTATCCCACATCTCGGGAAAGGCTATGAATCCAGTTATTCTCTTTCCAGCTACAGGTAAATAATAGGGCAGACTGGGTTATTCAACCTTAGTATGGTAACCAATCTACGAGAAGGAAATCTGAATTCAATCCTGTTAAACTCAGCTTTAAAAATTGACCTTGTGTCACATCCCGCTCATGCAGAGGGTTTGGTTTGGTTTTATGGCATATCAACCATTGTAGATTATTTAATGTCAAATCTATTTTTATACATACAGTACAGTTTTTGTTTACACTCAGTAAAATGTAAACACAGTTCTATTTCGAACAATACAGTTTAACATAAGTACGCAGTTCAAATGTCAAAAACAGTTCTTTATAAGTTGGTTTGGTTTTATGTCATATCAAACTGTTGTACTCTCTATATAATGGACTCACCCTCCTCCATAAATACACGTCAACGTGAGTATCAGACGGAGTTCACCAATCAGCGTGACACAATTATGTGTGATACCATTTGCACAGTGGACGGATAGTCACTACCTCACTGGACTCTCAGCTCCCTATCAACTAACTCCTGTTTAACCAGGTTCACTTGTATTGTTTCTGTTACTTGAATATATGTTTTTTTTCTATCAACCCTTTTTGTGTTCCCCTTGTCTTTCTTTTGTCAGCATCACAACACAAATATTGCAAATTGTTTAATGCTAAATCCTGTTTACATATGTATACTAAATACACATGGTGTGCAAAAATTTTCTAATATTTCTGAACAAATCTGAGCACATTTTCCTTTGCAGTTAAATGATTTCAAGTATTTCTATCTCATATGAATCATTCTATTTACATTTCCTCATTTGTTCGCAAACAGTTAAATGATTTCAAATGTTGCTATGCAACAGTAACAATTTAATATCAGTCATTTATTTGCACAGATTTAAATAGACATGAATGATATGTAAGAGATTAACATTCAAAGAGATGAGTGAGCTAATAAGTTTGACGACAGTTAAACAGTTTCAAGTATGGTAGTTATTTAATACTTATTCAAGATTAAGGCTGGCAACTATGCAGTCTGTGTCATTATCTAGACTTTCTATACTATAGTTTCTTTGCAGGGGTTTTGTTGATCTCTGAGCATTGCACTGTTTATTGATTCTTGAGGGCATTTTGAATATGCTTCCTGTTCTTTCATTGTTCACTTTGGTGTTCATTTGTATTTTCCCCAGGTTGGCTAATGGGAGCTTGTGATTTTTGTTTAAGTTGTTCAGGTTTTATGGGAAACAAGTTTTTTATTCTGTCTTTAATAATTTTTGGTGGACAGATTGGTGACTAACAAAACAGCTGTTTTATTGGAGGAGATTTTATACTTTTAAGTGGAGTAGTTAGTGTTGAAGAGGTAAATCCTTCATATGTTTTTGTTTGGACTAAAACATTGGATCTTCCCATTCCCAACCATTGCTGTGCTGGTGCTTGGTAAAATTCATCCGAGTGTAGTTTTTTCAGGTGCTCCTGAAAGTTTACCCAATCATTTGCTTCAAGCTGGATCAATTTCTCCACAAGTATTCTATATTAGTCATCTTGTTTGGTTGTATCCGCCCTCTGTGCAACAGAGATGTAGCTGTTTTCTCCCATATAAGTCCCTACAATTTTCCTTGCTTCCAGGAAGGACACATTCCTCATGCTTCACCTCAAGTATTTCTTTTTTTTTTTGTAAACATCGCAAGATGTTGTGTTTGCCAGATTATCTTGTCGGCAGTTTGCACATCTAAATTCCTTCAAGCAATCTTCCTCCAAGTGGTCCAGGTCCTTTTCACTGCATTTGGCACATCTGTCGTCCTCTACAAGCTTCCCTGTGGTATACATATTTTTGGCATTTGAAGTATCTCAGAAGCGCTGGGACATACTGCTAAACCCGCTCAAGACAATAGCCAATCTTCACTTCCTTGGGAGTGTCATCATCATCATGTCGTGCCGCTAGCACGGATATCCCTGACCCTCTCTCGCCACTTCTCCCTATCGATCATCGCCTCTGGTAGGTCTTCAGGGCTACATCCCATATCCTCACATAGCTGCTGAATGTATGTTTGAGCTGGTTGTCCTGCTTTTGCCCGTCCATATGTGGGGGTCCATAGGAGTACATCACTTATGAGCTCATCCCTGCTTCTCCAGCAGTGTCCTGCATGTCTGGTTCTTCTAACTTGGATAGTTTTCGTGATGGGAGGCAGGTGGCCGTATAGTTGGTGCCTTGTGGGGTGTTGCCGCCAGGACTTGTTCAATATTGCTTACAGCATTCTTGTATAATTGCCGTCTAGCTTCTTCTCCAGTTGTTTAGTTAGCGTCCAAGTAGTGCATCCATACAGCAGTATCGATACAACCGCTGCCTGGAATAAACTGAATTTCATTTTATCGGTCAGATCTGTTTTCCATATGATTGATATCCTATTGATAGCTGTCCATGCCTTCGTTAGGTGCGTGTCGATGTCCTTTTCGGTTGATGAGACGCTGCTTCCTTTGTAGGTGAATTTGTCTACTAGTTTCAGAGGGGTTCTGTCTAGTGTGGTGATGTCAACTGTTTGATTATAGCACATATATTCCATTTTGTGTGCATTGACATGGAGGCCAATGCCGCCGCCGGCTCGTTCCAAACTATGCAATAGTGTTTCGGTTTGGTTGGGTGTATTTGCCAGTATTGCTATGTCACTGATGCTATCTCCTCTTCTGTAGCCAATGCCTCATAACTCCTTTGGAAGTGATTAATTTTTTATGTGGGTAGGCTCTGCATTTTGTCATATGAAAGGTTTTCATTTTTGATATGCTATCTGCCTGCCTCCAACTGTCCACCTCAACAAGCAAATTGCTGTTCCTGGTTTTATTAACATTTTTCAGGGTGGCCCTTGTAGGAATAATTTTTTCTATGAGGAAAGGTACTATTTACCAACCCCTCCACTCGGGCAGGATATGACACAAGGTCAATTTTTAAGCGGAGTTTAACAGGTTTGAATTCAGAGTTTTCCTTCTCCTAGACTAGTTGCCTAACCAAGGCTGAAGAACCTAGTCTGTCCTACTATTTACCCATAGCTGGAGGGAGAATAATTGGATTCATACCTTTCCCAAGGGTATTAGTGCTATGTGAAATGCAATCAATCTCGTCCAGGATTTGAACTCGTGTCGCCGTGTCCATTTCCTACGACGATAATGACTACACTACGGGCAGCTATGAGGAAAGGTGAGAATTTGGCAAGGCAGACCTCCTCCAAAGATCCAATAGTAATGAATCTGAGAAAGTCTGCTGCGTCACCCTTTGAGCCTGATTCTGACAGGTTTTGTTTAGCTTTTTTATTTGAAGACGCCATCAATGCCATATATTTTTCACTGGCTTTGTGCTCCACCACAAAGTCCAACTTGTATTGGAAATGTACCAAGGGGGAAACCCATTCACCTAGGTTAAGATGGGGATACACAACCAGTATACTCAAGCTGAAAGTACATTTTCAAGCCATTACCAATTTCAGGTTTTCAGTACAGGTCAAATTCCTATCATCTCAACACAATTGATCCTTGGCCACTGCTTTCTAGCACCTAAAAGATAAGAGTTAGGAACTTGCTGCAAGTGCAGATTTAAAAGTATGGTGGGGATAAAACATATGCAAGGGCTTGACATGATCTGCTGATTGATTGGGCCCATCTGACCACCCGTCAGACCAAGTAAGAGTCTAAGTGGTGTGTTGCAAGTCATTGACCACTCAACCACCAGGTTCCTGTCCTAGTGCCTTACAGGTTGCCACCCACAGCCAACAGGGCGGTCATGCAGAGGAGTAGGTGGGTATATATATAAGTGTTCGACAATGTATATTCAGGAGTGATTTCTGCGATTCCTCAAACTGAATGCAAATTGTCACATACATGACGAAAATGCTAAAGTAAATTGTTGAGCACTTATTGTTTCCAAGTAAAAAACAAAACTAAAATTGAAATAAATACATATATTTTTTTTTTTCAATTTTAGTATAGCAATAAGATGTATAGCAATAACATACTGAATTTTCAAAAGTATATATATATATATATATATATATATACATACACACACACACAAGGTGCCTTCAATAAATTTCCAGACTTTTTGTACAGGCATTTAAAATTGTCATAGACTCTTGAAAATTCACTATGTTATTGCTATACATCTTATGAGATGACTCACCAATTTTTTTATTATTTCAGGTTTAAATGAACAGTTACAGCAGGAATTGGAATACACCCTACTAAAGCCTGATTGTCACAGCTGGTGAATTTCAAAAATGCAATCTGGACATGAGGACACTTTAGAAGAAAGATATGCAATAAAATTGTGTTTTAAACTTTGAAAAAATGCCACAGAAACCTATGAAATACTTCAGACAGCTTTTGTACCATCTTGCATGAATCAAGCATCAGTTTTTGAGTGGCATAAGAGATTCAAGGAGGGCAGGGAGTCTGTGAGGGATGATAAGAGGTGTGGGAGGAGTAAGGAAGTCAGAACACCAAAGTTCATTGGCCAAATAAAGAATTTCATGGATAAGGACCGTCGTGTGTCCATAAAGACAATAAGTGCACAGTTTGATGTCAGTCTGGGAACTGTACACAATTATTCACGAGGAACTGAAGATGTGGGAGATTTGCACAAAGTTTGTCCCAAGGGTGCTCAGAGAAGATCAGAAAGAAAGACGTTGTCATGACAGCAGGGAGATGGTCGAGCTGGTCAATTCAGATCCCGCAGTTCTTGATGCTGTGGTGACCTACGATGAGAGCTAAATCTACTGCTATGACCCAGAGACCAAGAGACAGAGTTCCCAGCGGAAACATGCTGGCTCTCCCAGACCCAAGAAGGCCAGACAGAGAAAATCCACCCACAAGCTTTTGATGATCTGTTTTTGACAGCATTGGCATAATCTACATGCACAGGGTTCCCACTGGACAGACAGTCAACAAGGAATACTATGTTGAGGTTTTAAGGGAGTTCACAAAGAGATTCTGTCAGAAGAGGCCAGCACTCTTCAAATCAGGTCAGTGACAATGCACCAGTCCACAACTCTATCCTTGTCACAGACTATTTGACCAAGATGGGCATCAAGACAGTTCCTCAGCCTCCCAAAGTCCAGACCTTGCTCCCTGTGACTTTTGCTTATTCCCTAAGCTCAGAGGCTGTCGTTATGAGACAATTGAGGAGTTGAAAGAGGCTGTGACGAAGGTCATTGACTCGCTCACACAAGAGGACTTCCATGGGGCCTTCCAGAAGTTCTTGGAATGGTACAACAAGTGCATTGCAGCCGGAGAAGATTACTTCGAACAGGACTAGAGTTTCATGATTGTACTATCAATAAAGTGCCCATATGTAAAAAGTCTGGAATCTTATTTAATGAGCCTTATATATATATATATATATATATATATGAGGTGGTTATTTTTTTTTCATTGTTGGTCACGACTGTATGTCAACAAAATTCAAATATCTAATAAATAAGTGGACAAATTTCAACAGAGAGAAATCAGTTCTTAACCGACTTAGATAAGAGTCCATTTCCTTAAGTCCGTCAAATAACACAGCTGCCAATGAAATTTAATGCAAAATTTTTACAAGTATTTTTTTTACCCCCTCAGTCTATCCATTTAATGAAAATACACAACTTTACAAGCAAGAAGTGATTCACACTAAAAGGGATGGAGGTGGGGATAGAAAAAAAAAAATCAAATAGTAGAAACAACAGGAGCAGGGCAATAGTGAATAGAAAAAGGAAACAATGGTGAGGGGAGAAGTAAACAGGAGGAGAATAAACAAGGGTGGGAGGAAACAACTGGAGGAGGAAGATGATTTCATTTTTTTTGTTTAAAGGCATATCAACCTTTGTGGGTTATTTAATGCCAAATCCATACTTCTAGGAGGACAGTAGTGGTGCTATTTAATCCATGGCTGGGAGGATAAGGGGGTTCATACCTTTCCCAAGGGTATTTGCCCGAAAGTGATCGTAATAGCGAAACTATAGTTCGAATTCACTATGATTTCCCAGTCCAGCACTGTAACCATTACACCATGGGGACACCCCCATGGGGAGCAAGAGAAAACTGTCGAGGGGGGGTAGAAAAAACTGATGGAAGGGGGAGGAAGAGAAAACTGTTGAAGGGGGGAGGGAGTAAACAGCCGGGGGGGAGAGAAAACAGCCGAAGGGGGGGGGACATCCGAAAGGGGGAGGAAGAGAAAATAGAGAAAAGTAAGAAAAGAAAAATAGAAGAGTCGAACTTGCCAGTAAACAGGTAGGCAGACAAAGGTGTCAAGCAGGTGGCTGAGATAGTCTTACTTCTTACCTGTCACTGTAAGACTTTCTATTCACATTGTCCAAGTGTCGAGAGTTTAACCAGAAGGCATAGATAAGTAAATAAATAAAAATTAGCCTCCTCAGAGAATAGATTATCTTAGCATACAAAGAGAGAAAAAGAAAAATACATTATTCAAGGCTGGCCAAGTTGTAATTTAACTTAGCAACTGCTCAACAGGATTCTTTTTATACTGCCCCATTTTACTATTAAGAATTTATAGAGAAGGAGAAAAAAAAAACAAAAAAAAAAACATGTTAGAACAGTATGTTAACCCTTGAATCTGTAAAGGGTCTGATATTTTGAACTGAGCACTATTTTACCACATACTGTAAGCCTAATACATAGGTTGGTCGAATGGTTTTTACCAGAGGTCAACCCAAGTTGGGTTATTTGATACTGAAGTCTTTTTTGGGGGGGTTTTTTTCCAAGCTATCATGTGTTTTCAAGTAACTAATAAGCATTTGTAAACAATTATAACTTCAAGTAGCTATTAATACAAATAATTTACAGTTATAAAGTTTCAGGTATTCCTATCTGATACAAATAATTTTCAAAAACACCTATTTGATGAGACCCAAAGAGAGACTAGCTATAGATTGTTTGTTTGGGTTTTATGACATATTAACCTTTGTGGGTTATTTAATGTCAAATCCACTTTTATACAAATAAACAGTTCTACTTCAAAAGAATTCAGTTTAGCAAGAGTACACAGTTTAATTGTCAAAAAATTTCAATTTCAAGCTATTCAGTTTATTCAAACAGTTCTAAATCAAACAATTCAGTTAAGCATAAGTACACAGTATACATGTCAAAACAGTTCTATTTCAAGTAATTCAGTCTAGCATAAGTATGCATTCTAGTTCAATTTAACCCATAGATAGGATCCTATCAGGTGCTACTACTCCAGGCCAAAGTGGACCTGGGAGCAATGGCAATGAAGGGGTACTCCCCAAAGCTGCAGCATTACTGTTTAGTGTCATATCCAAGATACTCGTTGGGGCAGGTCTTAACCCTCTGCAGAGGGGCAGTCTGTGTATTCTACAGTTCCAGTTGAATGGGCAAATTAGCAATAGAGTTTATACTGGTCATGAAATCACGAGAAAAGAGGTTTGACTCTACACTTACAAGAGCTCCAGACCAGGAGTTTCAACACTGTATACAGTTTGGTCCCATACCCGGGACACTTTTTGGTGGAGTGGAGGATCTTAATCCTCTTCAGGGCATGTAGTCAATGTATTCTAGGCCCTGCCAAAAAGGGCACAATATTTTTGGTTTGGTTTTATAGCATATTAACTATTGTAGGTTATTTATTGCCAAATCCAGTTTACAAATCATATATATATATATATATATATATATATATAAAGAGGATTTGGCATTAAATAACCTACAATGGTTGATATACCATAAAAGCTAACCAAACCAAATCATATATCTAATATATATATATATATATATATATATATATATATATATATATATATATGCGTGTAAGTTTTAATAGTGTAAACACAGTCAATGGTGCTTGATGGCTGTCAGTTTCTCAACAATACAATCATCAGATCATCTTGATCTAAAAAGATGAGATCCTAATTTCTTTTACTTTATATAAAAAATATAAAAATTTAAGGAGTGTAATTTTATATACTGTCCGTCCAAGTCTCACATTTCAAATGAGCTATATTCATAGAGGCATCGAGCACTTTTGAATGAATCGTTTTTAAAATAGATTCAAGGAAACAAATTGCCAATAAGTATATATAATCTATTCCTTCATCAGCAGTCACTAACTATACATTTGTTACAATTCTCAAGATGGTAACAATAGTAGAATAAGACTTAACTATAACAACGGATAGTTTAAAGGTAAATGCTTTTATTTTGTGTGTATATATATATATATATATATATATATATATATATATGAGAGAGAGAGAGAGTTCGTTTGTTTTTGTTAATGCATGTTTCGTTGTAAAGAACAGACAAGAAAGAATGTATTAATGCTTTTATAAATTTCTTTTTCTTGTTGACAAACTGGATCAAATGAATGCAGAAATTGTCTGAAAGGTTTGGGCTTTCAAATGTGTCTCCAGCCAATTTTCCTTAGTAATACACTTGGTTAAATGATTTAGAGAGGAAAAAAAAAAAAAAAAAAAAAAAAAAAAAAGGCTGATTTTTTTTTTTGTCTCAAGTCATTTAACTTTTTGAAACCATTATACCAATATGTGGGTTGTACTTTTATTCCCCCAGCAACACACATACACAAAACGCAGGTTTACCAGTGCAGAGATCATGACAGTTTGAGTTGTATAAATCTGAGAGCAGTGCACAAAAGGTTAAAGAAATGGTGTTTTTTATTAGCATGTAAACAAAGTCAGCATCAGTTGATTGTATATATATATATATATATATATGTGTGTGTGTGTGTGGTTCATATAAGTTTCCGGACTTTTTTCATACGAGCATTTAAAATCATCGTAGACTCTTGAAAATTCAATATGTTATTGCTATACGTCTTATGAGATGACAGACCAATTTTTATGATTTCGGGTTCAAAGGAACAGCTACAGCAGCAATTGGAATACACCCTACTAAAACCTGATTGTCACAGCTGGCGAATTTCAAAAATGCAATCTGACACTTTAGAAGAACGACATGCAATAAAATTGTGTTTTAAACTTGGAAAAAAAAGGCCAAAGAAATGTATGGAATGCTTCAGACTGCTTGTCGACCATCTTGCATGAAACGAGCATTAGTTTTTGAGTGGCATAAGAGATTCAAGGAAGGCAGGGAGAATGTGAGGGATAATGAGAGGTGTGGGAGGAGTAAGGAAGTCAATACACCAGAGTTGATTGGCTAAAGGGTTAGGATTACTATGTTAAGGTTTTAAGGGAGTTCAGGAAGAGATTCAGTCGGAAGAGGACAGCACTCTTCAAATCAGGTCAGTGGCATTTCCACCAGGACAATACACCAGTCCACAACTCCATCCTTGTCACAGACTATTTGACCAAGATAGGCATCCAGACAGTTCCTCAGCCTGCCTATAGTCTAGACCTTGCTCCCTGTGACTTTTGCTTATTCCCTAAGCTCAGAGGCTGTCATTATGAGAAGAAGAAAGAGGCTTTGATGAAGGTCATTGACACACTCACACAAGAGGACTTCCATGGGACCTTCCAGAAGTTGTTGGAACAGTACAACAAGAGCATCACAGCTGGAGGAGATTACTTTGAAGAGGACTAGAGTTCCATGTGTGTACTATCAATAAAAGTGCCCATACGAAAAATGTCTGGAAACTTATCGGTTGTACCTCATATATATATATATATATATACCTGATTAAGCTGCCATAATAAATTCATTTTGGCAGAGAATATTATACTCTCTGTCTCATCAGATGACTTTTTACATGTTAGTCTTGAAGTTGTGGAACAGCAAATGTGGAATAACACTTCATTTGTGTACGATGAAAAAAAAAATTATAAATTCTCAGGCAAGGGCAGAGGGGGTTAAATTCAGATGATTACTGTATATATATATTTTACACACACACACACACACACACACACGCACACACAGAGAAAACAAACAAAAAGTACTTATAGATGCCATTAAAATTTTCCTTTATTATGATAAAACCATCAGAAAATATTGTTTCTTATAGAATCATTATTTCCACAATTTGATCTCACATGCTTGGTTATTAAAGACAGACATTTGTAGCAGTCAGTACACAAAAGACTGTATTATCTACCCTCATAAGAATTTTTTTCAGGTGTGACAATCACTGTTGTTATGGGCAACAAGTCCTGATAAATTGTCAAAAACCATAGAATAACAAGACATCTATTTCTGTTCAATATTCAGACCACTGCCCTGATCTACAGTTTTCTGAGACATCTTTCATACCCTGGGCACTTGTGTGCATAGAGATGCATTTATTTGTGCATTATATATATATATATATATATATATATATATATATATATATATATATATATATATATATATATATATAGAGAGAGAGAGAGAGAGAGAGAGAGAGAGACACACACACACACACACAAGTATTTTAGTAATAAACAGATACATACACATGTTAAAACATAAGTTTTCTCATTGTAAAGTAACTTCTATTGTCAAATTCTATCTGGGTGGATATGCAAACAAGAAATTGGGCAAGTCTTGTAACATATAGCCAATGAAAACTGTAACATAACCACCATTAAAATCTGATGCCAACCCCAGCCTGACCACAAAACAAACAGTAGCAGAAAAGTGTGTTAATAGAGCAGGTCATTGGAGATCAGAATCATTGTCTGGAAAAATAGAGCAAAATATGTTTGTTTTTTACCATGCCTCATAGATAAATATAATAATCACTAATTTAACGATTGAAAAAAAAAAAAAAACACATTGAAATAAAAAAAACAAAAAACAACACATTGAAATAAAAAAAATTTAAAATAAATAAATGTTTATTCTTTACTTTTTGAGAAAAAAGAAATTATTCTGAACAATTAAATCAAATTTTGAAAATTTTTAATTAAAATTAAAACTGAAATTTTCAGACCAAAATTCATCTAGTAATTACATATCAGACAGATCTTGGGTTTTGTCACACAAGATTATATAAGTAGTGAGTATAGTTTGCCAAACATAGTCAAGGGGGACCCATGGGCTACCAATTCAATAGCTACTACACCAAAGTGTAGAATGGAGTGCTACTTTTTTCCCTGGATTGCTCCACTTACTATCATAAGTTATTTATAAAGGGTAAGTGTTAAGCAAAGAGGCATCAAGTACAGTTTTTTTTGAGTCTTTGGTATGAACCCCAGTCTCCTAGATCATTGGCAAACACTAACCATTATACCAACAGGCTAATATATAAGAATGTATATGTTATATCTTGCAGTTGTGAAAAGTAGAACAAAGATGAAACCAGTTGTTCCCTAAAATAAGAACAAGGATAGGAGTGGAATTTTTAAAATTTAGTATGGGTCAGCCATACTAAATTTTAAAAGAAAAGAACCTATGTCTACCATTTTCCTCTGGAATGAGATCCAAATAATAGACAAGAAACACTAGTGAATAAGAGGATTGATAGAAGCCACTTATTCAATGCACTTGGCTGATTCCATCAGCAAACAGAACAATAACATAGAAAGTATATATATATATATATATATATATATATATATATATATATATATAGATATAAGGTAACCTTAAACATGGCCAGTTGCCCACTATAGGTAAAGGGTTTCAAAAAGAAAAAATGAAGGGTAAAGATATAACAAAAGGGACAAAAGAGAAGAAATCAAAACTAAGATAGGTTGTTCAGTTTTATGACATGTCAACACTTGTGGAGTTATTTAATGCTAATGTCGGTCTTTTCTGGGAGTGGAGAGCAATAATATTCTATTGTCCCAACTGACTGGGTCCGTTGCTACCATGGTTGTGCAAGATTTATTTGATGGTTTATCTACTCCTTAAATATATGAGAAGTGCTGAAAATGATGATCAACTGGATTTCTTATATCTTGATGTAGTCAATGATTTTGGGGGCCAATTTTTTTTTTTTAATCCTTTTTTCAACCAAATAAAGAGCACTGATTAGCACTGGTATTGTTCTAGTCTTTGTATATTACAGTGACTTTGTTATTTTTAGATCTTTATATAAAGCAAGTTTTCCTGTCATTTTCAGGAAGGCGTATCTTTTGGTAAGTACATACATATCAATGAGCAGACAAGTTCTCTTTCTTGTCTTTCACGACTATATCAGATCTGTTGGCCTTAATTTCTTTATCCATTTGGATTGGCATGGGTATATATCTAATACATATTACTTAATGTACCATTTTGGCAAGGCTTAGAATATGACTACATCTGTTGAAGAGGGGTAAGACCCTCCCTCACAAAAAAAAAAAAATTTTAAGAGTTCTGGGTATAACATTAAACTGCATCTGATGGCAAGGCTCCAGTTCTGGAGATTTGAAAAGTGAGTATCTGAATTGAATTCTTTGTTTTTAAATCTGTAAATCAACACACAAAATCAGTTTCATCATCATTTCTTCTTCTTTGACTCAGTCTAATCCTTTCAGCTGCCTTTCACTTCCTTCAAATCTGTTATTTTTGCCAGGTGGCAAAGCAGAAATTTATCATCTTATGTAAAGCCGAAAACTCACTTATACAATTACAGGTCATTCGCATAAAAAGAACTTCAGCAATGCTCAGCCACCACTCCGATCAGGTTTTTGTTAGCAGATGTCCCAGATTCGCACCCGTCATCGTCTTCTATACTGACAACACACCAAACATGGTCTTTTTGACCAACAAGGATAGCCATTCTCACTAATGACAGCTAGTGGTTCACTGCTTTTTGCTCCTGCTATAGTATCCCTTCATGATCTTTGGTAGGGCAACTGGTCAAGGAGAAGAAAAAAAACTTTGAATTCAAAACCTAAAAAGCATAATTTTCCTCTTTTGGTTTCCTTTGTTTTTTAATGGCATATCAACCTTTGTAGGTTATTTAATGCCAAATCCATCTTTCTATAAGAACAGCAGTGTTACTATCTAACCCATAGCTGGGAGGACAAGGTGGTTCATACTTTTCCCAAGGTTATTTGTCCAAAAGTGAGCATTATAGCAGGACTGGAGTTTGAACTTGCTTACTATGATTCCACAGTCCATCACTTTAACCATTACACCACAAGGACACTCCTCCACTTCATTTTCTGTTACAAATGATGGGTCATGTTCATAATATTTCTCTTTAGCACTTACAGATTACCCAAAAGAAGTGTGCTGTTACTTTGTACATACTCTTTTGACCAATTCTAAGCATCCATAGATTAGATGGTCTATTGTCACTTCCTGTTCATTGTATATTTAGGCCATTGAATTGGTGCCATCTTAAGATTTTCTGGTCTTACTACTCTGTTTCTAAGGAGCAATAATTAAACCCTTCAATTTCAGATTTTATTTCAGCTGATCTTAGCCATTGGTTTGCTTCAGTAAGATACTAATCATCATCCCACCCAGTTGTCAGAGCTTAGAATACACTGACTGTATCCCTTACATAGAGGTAACCCCCCTCCACCAACTTATCCTGGGTATGATGGTGAGGCATCAGTTCTGAGACTTAGGAAGGGTGGAGTACTCCTTCATTGCCATTACTCCCACGTTCACTGATCCAAAGAAATAGTACCAGTTAAGGTCACATCTATGGCTCAAATAGATCTATTTAAAACTTATTTATATTCAATAAGACCATGTGCAAAAAAATTAAAAAATGGAAAACTACGCAAAAATGTAAACATAAGGAATTTGATTCCCTAACTACCTCAAAACTCGGAAGCGAAAAACTTGCCCTACAATAAAACCCAAAATTTAAATCCTGCCCATCCAACCCAGATTACAATACTTCAAACCAAGGTACAAGCTGTATTTTGCAAAGAAAAATCAAAAACTTTTGGTCTTAAGATAGAACTTTTCCTCAAAGAATCTAAAATCTCTCACCAACACAAACAAAACTATAATACTGAAGACACCATCTTGGATTATTAAAAACCCTGAACTAATCCTTGAGCTTGGGAACTCTCCTAAACAAAAACCCACCCCACCACTTACAAAGATAAATTCCAAAATATCCTAGAACACCATCCCAGCTACTTCTACATCTTTACAGATGGCTCCAAGGACAATTTTAAAAAAGCATGTGCAGCTATTTTAAACAAGAAAATTAAAAGGAAAGCTCCATCTTTTCAGCCATAATAGATCAAGTGTATGACATCTCTGAAAGCAACGACAAAAGCTTTATTATATTCTCAGGCTTGGATTGCATATTCAACTCTAAAGAGATTCTTACATGCTAGATTGATACCAAGCCACATTGGAGTGAGGGGAAATGAAAGAGCGGACTAGGCAGCCATATTGGCTTAAAATTTGACAAATTCAATATTCTATATACTTGCTTGAAACCTAAAATGAATAGATTTCTTCATACAAAATGGCAACAATACAGAAATAAAAACATTTACAATAAGCTCTTCTTAATCAAACCCAATTTGGAAGAGAGGAGACCAGTATTCAGAAAATCCAGAAAGTAACAAGTTACTATATCCCAATTATGCATTGTCACACAAAACTTACACACTCCTTTATACTCAAACAAAAACAACTTTAATGTATAACATGTCAAACACCCTGCACTATTAAGCACTTCCTCATAGAATGTAAATCTTTAACTCATCAGAAAATACTTTTTCAATGCAAATAATACAAAAGATCTATTTGAAAATGTCAACATAGAGGAAATTCTATCCTTTATTAAAAGAAACAAAATAATACCAGAAAAATATAAAAACAAACCTCATTAATACTATACAAAGTAACTCTACAACAGGATTTCCAATGATGTTAACATATCAAAGCAATTCCATACAAAAATGTATTTGTAGGCACAAAACATGCCTTATTCTGAAACCTCTAGACATAAAATAACCCTGAATAAGTTGACATGCCATTAATATGTATTAAACCAAACCAACAACCTAACTTTCAAACATAAAATAAATCAATCAAATCATTACTTCTATTAGCATCAACAATTCTGACAAATTCTTTAATTAATGATTGATAGAGGAAGATGCATTTGAAAGAGAAAAACCATTGAAAAAGAATTTAAAATACAGTATTTTAGAAAAACTGACATTTCATAATCTAATAACTTGACCGATGGTTATTCAAATAAGCTTAAATTTTAACAACATGTGTAGAAACAACTCAAAATGCTATGTTTAATCCCCCCACCCGATTTTTTTCAAGGATAGAAATAGTCATTGGAAAAGAAAAGACATTTAAACATTAAACATAAAATTTTAAGTCGTTTCTACGTACGCAGTAAAATTTGAGATCATATGAATGAGAACTGGTCAAGATATTAGATTATAAAATATCAAATTTTTCTGAAACACCCAATACATCTGAAATGATTTCCTGAGCAAAAGCAAAAATTAAACAAATCAATATTTGTATCAAAAGGGAACATGAATATAATAAATGATAGAATTTGTATTTTATTTCAAACGGACATGTCCGAAGCAAATGACACCATTTCAATAGATCCAACACCACACAAAGAAAACTGGAGGGTGCACAACAAAAACATCATGAATCATCATAGTTGTCTAACCCAGGCTACAGAACCCTTAATGCTCTATTTATTTGTAGCTGGGGAGGAGAGAATCACGCCTTTCTCAAGGAGAGCAGTAGAATAAATTTAGAATATAACTTCTATGTATATATATATAAATTTCTGTACTATGTACAAGGGTGAATAAATACCATTATAACCTGACAGGTTTCCAATGAATTTTGATCTGAAATTCTTACTATATAAGGTAAGATCTATGTGATTAATAACCACTGAATGAAGTGCATTGCTAAGGAAGGAGATTACTTTCAAAAATATTTACCCCAGCCCCCAAGTCAGATTCATCAGGATTTGATTTTGAAATACAATAAAAAAATTGAAAATTAAAAACAACTTACTGCAAAATTCTTTGCATATAATTGGTCCTTTGTGTGTCCACCTTCTGCCCTGCCTAAAACATCTGTGACTTTATGAACAATAACATCAAATGGTCCCTGTTCTTCAAGTGATTGGCTCAAGTCAATCTGAAAGAAAGAAAATTTTAAAAGATAATTTTTTTTTAAAAGTTGGTTTTATGGCATGTCAACCCCCATAGCGTTATTTAATGCCAAAAACAGGGTTTCTTTTTTTTTTTTCAAAAAATGTTGCTTGTTTTGGGGTTACTGAATACCAAAATCAGTTTCTTTTGAGAGAATTATTAGCAATTAGATGATTTCAAGTAAATCTTATTTGAACGGAGATTATGTGTGTGTGTGTGTGTGTGTGTGTGTGTGTGTAACTAAAACTAGATCAACACAAATATCACACTTCCCTCAGTTATCTACATTACATTATTTATGATTATTACTGAAATCAAGAAAATTGTATTATATCATTAATATTGGTGGCTTTATCTAAGTACTAACATGAAATTGTATTTATATATAAAATCAAATAGCAGTTTACAGTATAAACAGGAAGGCTAATTTGTATATTGATCTTTAAAATTTGATTTTAGCAAGTATTTACTTGGTTTTATTGATTTCTAATTGTTTGGTTTTATTTTGATAAATAAGAGCAAAAATCCTTCAGAAATCTTACACTAAATCCAATAACAAAAAGAAATAACTAATTTTATTCTTTACTGTCAAATTTAGTTGAATTAGGAAAATTGGTGAACATTCAACCCCCTAAGTCAATGGGCTGGTAGATATATATATATATATATATATATATATATATATATAAAAAGAGAAAAATATTGAAAAGATAGAAATTGTACAAATATACCAAAAGTGAAGCACAAATATAGTAATATTATTAACTCATGACTTAGTTTCACATAGCCAATTACCATGTGAATCTCATCAAACTAAGTTTGTTTGACAAAGCGTACCTGATAAGTAACATGATACTCCAAGTTAATGAATCTTAGTTTTTTTAATAATATATTTTATTTAGATGTTTCCCTTTTTTTTTTTTTTTTCTTTCTTTGTGTTTACTATAAACACAGGTTTTATTGTAAGAATTGTATGAAAAAATATTTGTACTTATATCAAAAGAATTTTCTTTTGCATCTTAAAAGTAACACTTTAAAGAATTTGTTAGAGGATAGTACCATCAACTATTTCCCTGTATTAAAAAGAAAAATGGTTTGAATCCTTAACAATTTAGTGACCATATATTTTTTTTTATTATTATTTGTTCTATAAAAAGCACATTCCTTAATAGAAAAGTCAAGACTTACCAAGTAAAAAAAAAAAATTCTGGTTTATTATGAATAACAATAATGGCAACAGACATAGTATGAGAGGGAGAGAGAGACACACACATATATATATACATATAAGAGAGAGAGATCTGACTTCTTTTTTTCTTCATGAAGCACAAATAATAGACTTTTGTGTATTACAATAGAGAAGCAGACCAAGAGCAAATGGGTGTCTGTAAAGAAAGTATTCTGTTTTTTAAGTAACAACACAGCATTATGATTTACCTAAAGAGAAGCAACTTTGGCCATAAAATAAATAATTCATTACAAAATAAGTTTGCATATATTTGGTTCAACACATCTATAGATAAGCAAGCTAACATTGAAACTAAGACATTTCTTTTTATATGAATTACAAGTGCTTGTAAGATTGATGAATAGCAATAGGAAACTTAGTCGTGAATTAGTAATATTAATACTCTTAATTCTTTTAATATTATTACCACCCAAATTTTATATATGATTTATTAGTGGAAAAGTGAATAAACCAAGACTAACAACAGATTTAACAATGATGTTTTGTTTTTATTTTAAAAAGACTTCATCAGAATGATGAGTTTTTCTAAAGTTCAACATTGGAGGAAATAGATGAACAGAAATAAAAATAAAAAGGAGGGGTCATAAAAGGAGATACAGAAAAGAAAGAAAGAGAGAGATAGAGATATATGTCCAAGTGATGGGGGCAGGGGTTATTGGCTGTAACTGTAAACATCTGAGCAATGGCTTGGTAGACAGTTGGAGGTAGACTTGACAGTGGCTGCAGCCTATCAAAGAATTAACAGAGATGGAATATCTAAAGTTTCCTTCATGATTATTTTTTTTTTAAAGTTCAGTATGAGTCCACCTAGCAGTTGCCCAGTTGTTTACAGTCACAGCCAATAACTCCTGCTGCCATCACTTTGAAAAATATCACTATCACTCCCTTTCTTTTTCTGTCTCTCCTTCTTATGACCCCCTCCTTATGGTTCAGGAGGCCAGGGTTCAATCACAGGTCGAGTTATACCAAAGACTCAAAAAAAAAAAAAAAAAAAAAAAAAAAAAAAAGGTTCTTGATGCTGCCTTGCTTAACACTCAGCATTATAAGGTAGGGATCAAGGGTAAAGTGGAACAATCCAAGGAATGAAGTAGCGTCTTCCCCTACACTTCAGTGTGGTAGCTATTGAAAAGGGTGCCTTTGGGTCACCCTTGACTAAGGTTACCAGCTTTACTTACTTTTATTTCCTCCTATGCTGAAATTTACAAAAACCCATCATTCTGATGAAGCCTTTTTAAAATAAAGACGAAATATCATGGTTGAATCCATTGTCAGTTTTGGTTTATCTACTTTTTTTTCTCATTCGGTCAGATTTACCAAAAATCTACCATTTACCCATGTATGAATTACCAGTATCTGTTAACTGATAAGATTTTTTTTTTTTTTAAATAAACAAAAAAGTCTAAGAAGAATAAGACTAACAAAACATACAAAAAAAAATCTACACCAGTTATATACAATAATACAATTTCATTTTTGATTATAGAGTTTCAATATTGTACATTTTGGTAATAAATAATACCTAATTATATCCATTTTGATTGCTTATTAACCATCCGCAGAATCCTTGAAGGTGTACGGGCAAAGAACCTACAAGCGACATTAATATTTGTTGACTTTACCAAGGCTTTCGACTCCATTCACAGAGGAAACATGGAACAAATCCTACTAGCGTACGGCATACCTAAAGAAACCGTAGCGGCAATAACGATTCTCTATAGAAACACTAAAGTAAAAGTACGATCACCGGATGGAGACACAGAATACTTTGACATTGTAGCAGGAGTACTACAAGGGGACATGCTGGCCCCGTACCTCTTTATCATTTGTCTAGACTACGTACTTAGAACATCGATTGACAAAATCAAAGAGAATGGCTTCGAACTGACGAAGAAAAGAAGCAGAAGATACCCCGCAACAACAATTACCGATGCCGACTACGCCGATGACATAGCGATACTGGCAAATACACCTGACCAAGCCGAAACACTTCTGCATAGTTTGGAACGAGCAGCAGCAAGCATAGGCCTCTATGTTAATGCACACAAAACGGAATATATGTGCTATAACCAAACGGGGGACATCTCCACTCTAGAAGGAACCCCACTTAAACTAGTAGACAAATTCACGTACCTAGGAAGCAGCGTCGAATCAACCGAAAAGGACATCGAAACGAGGTTAACGAAAGCATGGACAGCTATCAATAGGCTATCGATTATATGGAAATCAGACCTAACCGATAAAATGAAACGCAGTTTCTTCCAGGCAGTGGTCACATCGATACTGCTATATGGATGCACTACATGGACGCTAACAAAACAACTGGAGAAGAAGCTAGATGGCAATTACACAAGAATGCTGCGTACAATCCTGAACAAGTCCTGGCAGCAACACCCCACAAGACACCAACTGTACGGCCACCTGCCCCCATCACGAAAACTATTCAAGTTAGACGAACCAGACATGCAGGACACTGCTGGAGAAGCAGAGATGAACTTATAAGAGATGTACTCTTATGGATCCCCACACATGGCCGCGCAAAAGCAGGACGACCAGCTCGAACGTACATTCAGCAGCTATGTGAGGATACAGGATGTTGTCCTGAAGACCTACCTAGGGCGATGAACGATAGGGAGGAGTGGCGAGAGAGGGTCAGGGATATCCGTGCTACCAGCGCGATATGATGATGATGATGAGAAATAAAAGAATCCTGGTATATTTGGTTGAGAATTTTAAAAAAAAAAAAAAAAAAAAAAAAAAACTGTTAGGCATCTAGTTACATCACACACACTAAAATGTTTTGCTAAATATTCAAGAGGGTGTCCTCGTGACATAATGGTTAAAGTGATGGACTGCGGAATCGTAGTAAGTGAGTTCATACTCCAGTCGCACCATTATGTTCACTTTCGGACAAATACCCTTGGGGAAAAGTATGAACCCCCTTATCCTCCCAGCTATGGGTTAAATAGTACCACTAGGAGAATGGCTTTGGCATTAAATAACCTACAAAGGTTGATATGCCATTAAACAAAGAAACCAACCAAACCTAAATATTCAACACTTAAATTATTCGTGAAAATCAATCAAAAAATAAGTTACAGATGTATGAATAATATATATAAATTAAAACTGGGCCATTGGCCAAGTGAGTAGAGAGTTCGCCAATGATCCAGGAGACCGGGGTTCAATCCCAGGTTGAGTCATACCAAACACTAAAAAAAAATTTTTTTTAAATAAAAAAAAAATAATAATAAAAATAATAATAATAATAATGGTATTTGATGCTGCCTTGCTTAACACTCAGCATTATAAGGTATGGATCAAGGGTAAAGTGAAGCAATCCAGAGAATGGAGTAGTGCCCTTCCCTACACTTCAGTGTAGTGGCTATTGAAAAGGGACCCTTTAGGTCACCCTCAACTAAGGTCACTAACTTTACTTATATATAATATACAAATTTAGAAAGAACAGTCAAAATGCCAGATATAACTGTGGAGATAAACTTTGAATGGTAATTGTTTTATTAGCAATGTAATGTATAAAGTAATCATTCAAAAGAATGAACACAATGAAGAAATCTACATTGGTGTCATATAATAATTGTTTTTATTGTGTATTGATCCACAAGAAACAATAAAATCCTGGCCTCTTTGGTTTCAAAGAAAATCAACTTTATATAAAAAAAAATTGTTATGGATTCAGTTATTTATAGGTAACACAGTCTCAAGGGAATTGACATGGCAGTTTCCAATCTGATACATGAATTGAAAAGCATACAGAACATGTGACACTGAATGTCAATCACAATGACTTGGACAGAGATTTCCTGGTTGTTCATGTCCAGGGTTAGTAACAAGCAGGAGGACCCAGTTAGAAATGAGTCGTCCTTGTCTAAGTGTTCAAAGACCATAAGGATATCCAAGTTTGTCTCATAGATCTGAGATATCAATAACTACAACCACAGCAAGTCAATGAAGGCCATCACAAGGCAACTTAAAGTGCCACAATAAAGCCCCAAAATGAATGGTTATTAATTTTTATACTTTAAGATGTAAGATAGCAGAGAAACTGACATCTAGCACTCAAAAACTTTAAAATTTAAAAATCAAAAACATCTTTTAATTCAATTTCAAAAAATACTATTTGTATAGTACCATACAAGTTTTAAAAAAACATAAGATTCCTGAGGAGCTATGTACTATCTCCCCAATTGACAGGACAATACCTCTAGCAGAGGTGTAAGACCCACCCACAAGAAGAGTATCCTGGTTTGAATTGGTCTGGTTTTATCGCATATCAATTATTGTTGGCTATATAATGCCAAATCCTGTTTTTACATATATATTGAATATATAATTTGCAAACACATTTTGTAGATATACACAAACCATCAAACAGTTTTATTTCTAACAATTCAATATAACAAAAATCATTTGTTTGTACTCAGTTTAAATGTAAAACAGTTCTACTTGACCCATAGATAGGATTCCCTCAGGTGCTCCCCCACCAGGTCAGTGGACCTGGGTGTGATGGCAATGAAAGGGTACTCTGCATTCCCAAAGCTCCAACATCACTGGAGCCTCATCATCAGATTGTTTAATATCCAGGACATTAGTTTGGGTGGGGGTCTTATACCTCGGCAGAAATGCAGTTGGTGTATTCTACAGCCCCAGCAGATTGGGATACAGTATCCTGGGTATGACACTAAAGTCCACCCTTCAGTGGTGAGGCTCGAGCTCAAGAGGGAGTGTGGAAAATCCTTTTATTGTCATTACTCCCAGGTCCACTGACTCAGTCATAATACTTGTTAGGGTCCCAATATAAGGGTCAAAGATCTGTTTAAAAGGTGTTGTTATTAGGAATATGTGAAACTGTAATCATTTGTAATAAGCGTAGTCACTCGATGATATTGTTTACACAAGATTATTATTAGTACTTAATGGAAACTATATAATAGCGTGCAAATTACGGGGGGGGGGAATGGCATATCAACCATTGTTGGTTATTTGATGGCAAATCCATTTTCATACATATAAACAGTTTTATTTCAACCAATTCAATTTCACATAAGTACAGTTTAAATGTCAAAATAGTTCTATTTTAAACAATTTAGTTTAGCATTAGTACACGTTTTAGTTCTATTTGAACCATAAATAGGACCCTATCAAGTACTACCACTTCAGGCCAGAGTGGACCTGAGAGTGATGGCAATAAAGGGCTACTCCATATTCTCCAAACCTCCAGCATCAGATTGTTTAGTGTCATTTCAGGACACTCACTGGGAGAGTCTTACCCCTCTGCAGAGATGCAGTCTGTGTATTCTCTAGCCCCAGCCAACTGGACCCAAATTATTGATGTTAAATAGGAACATATGAAACTATAAAACTGTGCACAAAGAAAAAAAAAGGAGAGATTAGGAAAACAATTGCAATGGAATATTGAAAAAAATATAAATAAATAAAAATAATAATTGTTTGTTATTAAACATTGACAAATTAATCAAATTTTGGCATTAACTAATCTGCAAGGTTGGTTGTTTGGGTTTTAAGGCATATCAACCTTTGTAGGTTATCTAACACCAAATCCATTTTTATGCAAATAGTTCTATTTCAAACAATTCAGTTTAGCATGAGTACACAGTTTGTCAAAAACATTTCTATTTCAAGCTATTCAGTTTATTCAAACAGTTCTAATTCAGCTAATTCAGTTTAGTATGAGTACAGATTTTGTTTACACAGTTACATGTCAAAACAGTTCTATATTAAACAATTCAGTTTAGTTTAAGTAGAGTTTCAATGTCAAAAACAGTTCCATTTCAAACAATTCAGTTTAGCATAAGCACACAGTTTAAATGTAAGTACAGTTTGTTTTAAGCTATTCAGTTAAGTCAAACAGTTCTAATTAAAACAATTCAGTTTAGCATAAGTATGCAGTTAGTTCTATTTAACCCAAAGATAGAGCCCTATCAGGTGCTACCATTCTGGGCCAGAGTGAACCTGGGAGCAATGGTAATGAATGGGTACTTCACATTCCCCAAAAATCCCAGCATTACTGGAACCTCACCATCAGATTATTTAGTGTCATATCCAGGACACTCGTGGGGGAAGTCTTACCCCCACTGCAGAGAAGCAGTCAGTGTATTCTACAGCCCCAGCCGACAGGACAATACTCTGCAAGGGGTTGATATGCTATTAGATAAACCAAGATAATATACTATAAGATAAACCAAATTGCTCCCATTTAAAAATTAAAATTTTGAAAATTTTCCTGGATAATTTGATTCTGACTCCTTAAAGAGTCCTGATTGCAAAGTATCAATGACCAAGACAAAACCAGGAATTCCATACAGAAATGCAGGAAATATATGAAGATGAACATTACGGAGTAAAATGTTCAAGAATGAGCCAGCTCTTAGTCCCATTAATAAACTGTACCATGATGGCTGGTATTTTGTTTGATGGCATATCAACCCTTGTAGGTTATACTTAATGCCAAATCTTGTGTGTGTGTATCAGTAATATCCAGTCCAAAGACTATGGGTGTGGACTATTCATATGTAGAATATATGAGAGATTTCAAATAAATCTATGGGAGTGAATGCTATCCAAAAAGATGAAGATTATATTTTCACCAATATAAATTTATGACAATTTAATGATAGACAGAATTTGTAAATGAACAGTTTGTAGTTAACATCAATTTTAAACGAGCCAGAGCTCATTCTTTTTGCACACAGTTAAAAGGTTTCAAATATTGTTAACATGAATAATTCTATTAAATATTAATAATTCCTAGTAAAAGATTGTACAATTCTATTTGACTCATAGATGGGACCATAAAAGGTACAGCCACTCCGGGTAGGAGTGAATCTAGCTGTAATGGCAAAATTGGAGTACTTTACATTCCTCAAAGCTCCAAAACTAGAATCTCACCATCAAATAGTTTATTGCTATATCTAGGACACTCATTGAGGGAGGGGCTCCTAAACTTCTGCAAAAATGCGGTCTATGTATTCTAGAGTCCCAGCCGACTGGGCTGAAATTATATCATGAGTGTCAATATTCAAAATAAATATTTGAAACATTTTCTTTTGTAGATATGCCTATTTATCCCCAAAACTTTTGGGGTCAGATATTACATTTAGATAAAGCCATAAAAATAGACAGACCTAAAAATATGGGTTAGATACAAGTGGCCCTAGAAAACTGGTCACCCATTAAAAAAAAATATCTGGGGGAATGTCTAGAATTGTTCAATAAAAAAATGTTCTGTTATTTCCGCTGTGAAAGTAAAAAAAAAATATCAGAAATCTAATATTTACATTCACCACCCAAATAAGATTGAAGTCTCATTTTTCTTACTGAACATTTATGTCCCAAAAATGTTATTTTAGTAATCAGCCATGGGTCTTTATCTTTGCGAAAGGAGAAATTTAAATATGGCCAATTTCTAGCAAGTTGAACACAATTTTGAGATTCAACTATTCAATTAAGAAAAGAAAATGTAAATGACACAAACTTGTTTTTATCTGAATGGTGAATGTATAATTTTTTGTTAATATTACTAAAAAATAAAAAAATCCTATTCATTGACTTATTCTATGCAAGTTTTAAAATTTGAGATGACTATCTGAGCTGAAGATAGAAAAACTTGGTCATAAATTGGTATTAATGATTGATCAGTGTTCTGTTGATATTTGCTTGACCTAATTTTGAGCTAGACTAGGTTAAGTAAATCACAGTCTCCTAGCAAACTCACTTTGTGGGTACTTTAATATCCAAATTTGTCGTCATTAATTTTAATTTTTTTCTTTTATATTTCTTCCAGCTTAATTGCAATTGTGCTTCATTCCAATTATTCAGACTATCAACCAAGAACATAGGAATCCAACCTTTCTTCACAATACAAACCCCAATTACTACTGAAATAGAAAGAACCTTCAATTTGATAATAGAATACACACACACATATATATATATATATATATATATATATATATATATATATATAGTCATCCAGACAGATCTGTTTCGTTCTATCAGAACTCATCAGTGTGGCTAGACAGTAGCTTCCCGTAGTTGGGATCGAAACCCGGTTGACGCAAACACCAAGCCAAAGCTTCTAACCATCAGCCACGAGAAGACATTAGCTACGAAGTAAATTTTTAAACGGTTATGAATCACAATTACTATTGTTTACATACATCATTCAATATATATATATATATATATATATATATATATATATTCATTTCAGTTTCAAGGGGACATATTTAGGAAAATAGTTATTGTAGGAAATGGAATTAGCAATCAGAGTTCAAATCTTGCACAGAGCTGTTTGTATTTCACTTTATGCTAATGCTCTTGGGAAAAGTATGAATATCTCTTCTCCCTCCACCAATGAGTAAACAGGAGAGCAAACTGCATTCTTTAACCTTGGTAAAGCTACCTATCTAGAAGAAAGAAAACTGAATTCAAACCAACTATACTCCACTTAAAAAAATAAAAAAATAAAAAATGGGAACGTGATCTGAGAGATCTTTTGGCCAACTTCCCCCTCCCCAGAGGTAAATCATTAGCAAAAAAAGTGAAGGAAACCAAAGTTAAAGTTATAAACTAACAAAAGACAAGATATTGAAAAGAAATTCAAAAGTTCAGAGAGGTTACTAAAACTGTCCAAATATATGAGAGAAAAATCATTTAAAATAAACAATTTTATAACTAAAAGTTAACAAAGAATGACAAAGAGCATAATTAGACATTTAAAAATATTTAAGACATAAAAAAAAAAAAAATTTTGTGAACAATTAAGCAAAGCATTTTAGGGGAGGCAGCTTCTGTCTCATGAGGTCCAATGATCTTAAAAATCCTTGAGTAAGCATCAAAATGAATTTCAAATATTCACAGTGAGTGCCTCTAAAATATACAGATCGTATTTTTCCTAGTGCTCTCTATAAACTAAAATATTTATTTTTATACCCCTGAACATGAGTAAGATTTTCAATAAAATGTTCACCTATGCCAGAGTCGAGTATGGAAAGACAAGATGATCGACCTAGCGTAACTCTCATACTATGGCAAGGATATGTTATCTTATTCTCATTTCCAACTGTTGACTGGTTCAACTTATATTCATTAAAATGAGTAATAATTTCATATGGTTGTACCATAGCCAGATACGGCTATGTGTGAAATGGACATATAATGTTCATATATATATATATATATAACATAGAAATCTCAAAACACGAAAAACACTTACGACTTCTCAGTTCAGGTACGAAACTTTATCACCTTTGAGTTTAAAGGTTTTTCGACATAAGGAGAGAGAGAGGCACAATCTTTCTATTCTGACTTTTTCATCTGCCCACTCCCATCTCGTGCGACACCTGCCCAAGGCCTCCGCAAGCAAGCAAAAGTCAACTATCTTCTCCCGGGGAAGTCCTCAACTCTAATCACTGACTTTTTCAAAATCTCCCAAAATCCTCCGCGTGCTTCCGGTAAGTGACGTCATTCACACTGTGTAGCCCTGTTTCCCCATCTCAGGCTATTGTGACATCTCTGAGTAACCCATGCACTGAGCCAAAAGGTTCTCAGCCTAACTAAACCTAAAGGCATAAAACGAAACGCCATGGCCATTATATTACATGGTTAATCAGAATGAAATAAATGAAATATTGTATGATTAGTAAAGAACCAAAACTTTATATAATCAGTAAGAAGTGGCAATTTAATGACGATAGTTGGAAAGAAATCAGCTGGCTGGTTGTGTTTTATGGCATATTGATCCTGGAGGGCAATCCAGTTCCAAATCCTATTTATAAATGATTTGTAAACAAATAGTTTGTAGGTGACATTTTAAAAGGAGCCAGAACTCATTTGCTTGCACACAGTTAAATATTGCAATTAATAAATAATTCTATTTAATACTAGTAATAATCCTGACTAAAAGACTTCTGGTATGGCTACCTGACACTAATAATTCTATTCAACACCAAAGGTTGATATGCCATTAAACAAAGACACCTAATCTACTCAACAGGGAACATTCATTTGTTTGCACACAGTTAAATAGTTTTAAGTAAAGTAAATGATTAAATAGTTCTATTTGATCCACGGATTGGAAAGAAAAGAAATAATAGTTTTATATTGTTAATAAAGATATAGTTTATATGGTTAATAAAAAATAATTTTATATGGCTAATAAAAAAAGTAATCTTATAAAGGTCTGTACAAGGTAAATATGTCAGATTGAAATAAGTTTAACAAATGACTACAATTATCTCAGTGATATCCTAAAGTACTTGAACATTCCCATTTCTTTTGATGTCAAGTCAAGCAATTAAGATGGTTGGTTAGGTTTTACAGCATATAAACTCTTGTAAGTTATTTAAAACCAAACCATATATATATATATGATTTGTAAACAACTAGTTTGTTGGTAACATTTTAAAAAATGTTTGCTTGCACCAATCCATAAATGGGACCCTGACAGGTACCATCACTCTAGGTTATAATGGATCTGGAAGTAATGACAATGAAAGGGTACTCCACATTCTCCAAAGCTCCATTATCTGAGCCTCACTATCAGATGGTTTAGTCTCATCCCTAGGACAAAGCAAGATGAGCATCTACTTGAAGAGAGAGACAAGAAAAAAAAAAAAAAAAACTTTTTTCACAGAGGCCCAATGATCTTTTAATAAAAAAAAAAAAAAAAAAGTTCTTATGCTAGCACACAGATAGTTTTTGAATGTTTATAATAACTGCCCCTAATATATGCAAATAGTTCATAGGTGATCTAGAAAAGATACAAAAATATTCATTTTTATAAAGCTGAGCACAAGATTTTCAATCAAGTGTTGCCTTATGGCAGAGTTGAATGTGGTCCAAGAAAGATGGAATGATCAACCTCGGGTAACCTGTTGTCCCATAGCTAGGATCTGTCTTATTCCTAGTTTCTATACATAGTTCTTGGCTCATTTGATTATGAGGGAGCACTGAAAAGTTCTCAGCTCAACTAAATAGGTTTTATCTTTTTTTAGAAATTAAGAAACTTAACACTTTCAACCCTAAGCCCCTGTACCAAAATTTACCCCAACATTTAAGCTACACATTAGTAATGCTATAGTGAACAGGAAAATAAAAGCATCACTGTTATACCAGTGTAATGGGCTCAAAGGGTTAAACAATGTCAAAAGTATCATCAAATTCCTACCCTAATATCTTGAAGGTCAAGCCAGTCTGAGTATTTCTTCCTTCTAGAGAAGTTTCACTTCATGTTCCAGTACTGTTGTATAATTGCATCACTTATACTTTAACAAAACATCAGAAAAAAAAGCTAGATGGAAACCATCAAGAACACTACAGGCTGTTTTGAATTAATCCTGAAAGCCACACCCTTCAAAACAACAGTCATACTGCCATTTATCACCCATCTCACAAAACATCCAAGTAAGATGCACAAGACATGCTAGGCCCTGCTCAATAAGTAAGGACAAACTCAGCAATTTCCTCCAATTGACTCCCCACCCCACACACGTGTTGGTCAACCAGCAAAAAAGCTCTGTGTGGATACTGGATGATGTCGGAAGGACCTCCCAAGAGCAAGAGTAATGGCTGATAGGGATGGATAGTCTAGGTAATTTGTGCTGTCGGTATGCTGTGATCATGTGCCAATTTTAGTGCACTGATTTTAAGCTGGTTATTCTTTCTCAAGGTTGTTCTCACCTTAGTCTGACCGAGATCTTTTCATGTCAATCTCATAAATTCAAACTAGTCACGAAACTCTCCCTCCCTTGGCCAATACTGTATTTTTTCCTCCCTTGCTTCAAAGGGATTTCTAACTGCATTTGTGTGTTTTGCACTCGTTGGCCTTTAATTTTCCGATAGTCAAATATATCAGAGTAATTCAAGTGCAACATTAATTAGTTTTGTGTATTAGGAAACAATTATAAGAATTTTAATTTGAAGAAAATATTGCTTAATTTAAAACAAATACTGAAATAAACATAAAACATCTATTTGTGGCCATATAACTGTTATTTATGATTTAATAGAGACCAAGTGCTTACTGTAACTTCATGATTTATACAGAAGCAAAACTAGTTCCACTCAAAATGGCAGATTCAGGATGGAACAGCACTTCTGCCTAGACATAACATAATTCCAATAACCTTTAGGAGGATAAGATTGTAGTATATATATATATATATATATATATATATATATATATATATATATATATATATATATATATATAGAGAGAGAGAGAGAGAGAGAGAGAGAGTATGCACATGTATTTTCTTTTAAAAAAAATCTAAAAAATAACAGGTCACATTAAGATAACAAATTTATTTCCATCCTGTTAAAAGTATTGATATAAATCAATGCTCTTGAAAAAAAAAATAAATTAACAGGACTTCGTCAGATCAAACAAGAAATGGATAGATATATATATACATAGGTGAATGAACATTTTTTCTTGAATTAACAAAATGCTCAAATACTGGCTAGTAGAGCAGGACAAAATTTAAAATAGATTATTATCTGACTTCATATCATGATTCATCTGATAATTGTATTTTTTCAAATACATGAAACTTTTAATGAAGTGGTGAAGTAATTTATTTTCATCATCAGATCATGATGAGGGCAGAGATTCCTTTGACTTTCTCTCGCTATCCATCAGTGTCAGCAATCTCCCTTAGTAGGTCTTCTAGACTTTATCCTGTGTCTAAACTGGGTTAAAAAAAAAAAAATAAATAAAAAAAATTTAAAAAAAAAAAAAAAAAAAAAAAAAAAAAATCGCAATGTTGCATGTATTTTTGTCTCTAAGTAAGTTTGGTTTCAGCTCTGTAGTCAATTTTTCAAACCCTGGAGCTGGAGCTACTATCTCAGCAGAGTGTGCCTCTAGTTGACCTATGTGAAGATTGATGCAGTTTGGACATTTAGAATTCAAAGGCTACTTTTTTCTCTCCGCAATAGATGCCACTTGTATAGATAAGTAGCAGTGGTTTCCTGACTGAACTATTATCCTGGTAATTGATTGATGAGGTTGCTCAACCCAGAATCAGGTGATACAAACCTTTGACCCATTATTGGGTTCATCTGTCTTACTGCATCCTATGGTTTCCTGTGCTACACATTTATTTTAATTGTATCCATGATTTATTTCAAGTATACACAAGCCCAGTCAGCTGGGGCTGTAGAATACCAACTGCATCTTTGCAGTGGTGTAACTCCACCCCACCCACAACAAGTACCTGGATATGACACAAAACAATCTGATAATGCTTTGGGGGAATGCAGAGACACACACACAGCCCGCTTATTGTCATTGCTCCCAGGTCCACTTGGGCCCGAAGTGGTAGCACCTGATAGGGTTCTATCCCGGGTCAAATATGACATTTAAACTGTGTGCAAACAAATGACTTGTGCTAAATTAAATTGTTTGAAATACAACTGTTTAATCATTTAACTATGTGTAAACAAATAACTGATGTTTAATTGAATTGTTAATGATGCATAGCAATACTTGGAACCATTTAATTGAGTGCAAACAAATGGGCTTAGGCTCGTTTAAAAATGTTAAGATGTGTTTACCATCGATATATATTTAATATATATGTATAAGAGGTAGATTTGGCATTAAATAACCTACAATGATTGATATGCCATAAAACCATACCAAACCATATATGTATGTATGCACACAATACCTGTCAAAAATTATGTAATAAGCACATGGAATGTTCATCTTTGTTTGTTTTTGTTTATTTAGTTGTGAATAAACTAATAACATAAAATACAAAACTTTTTTTTTTCAGAGCTGTACATTCTGACTTTATAAGATATTCCCATAAACAAACTAGATTTAATTATTTAAATCAATAATTTTTTCCAAGCTAAGCAGAAAAAAATATTATAGAATTATCTAAGGTTGAGGTTTTCATATTTAAGGTTCTACTGGTATTTGTTTAAGGAATGCAAATCACAAGATCGTTCCATTATTTCCTCCCCAGTATTTGGTTATTCCATAATATATTCCTCTGTATGACTTGAAAAAAATTATGCCGTTAATCTAAATAATTTAAACCTAAATATCAACAGACTGGACGCTGCATCAGATATACGAATTCAATTCAAATATTAATCCCAATTTTTGAATTAAACTCAAGTCCAAGAAAAAAAAACATTATTTGCATTAATTAATTTTAATGATTTTTTTTTCCCATAATTACAAATTCATAAGAACTAAAAGCAAAGTGTCATGTTTTATTTATTGAATATCTATGAATATATCTCACTCATGGGTTTCATAATCTTATTTGGTCATGGGGAGCACTACTCATGACCTGGACTGGTAGAAACTATCCCTCAAGAATTACAATTGGTTTCAATAAAGACTTCTTTCTCCAAAACTGGTTGCCATTGGAAAGTTAAAGAGCCCAGTCTGCCTGACTATTTACCCAGGTCACAGTGTCCACTTTCTATAACAATAACCCTTACACCACAAGCACCTCCATACAAGTATATACTCTTTCTTAAATGATTTTGTTTCATTTAATTGTAATACAACACATTGATATGACACTAAATTCAATGTAGCTCCTATGATAAGAGTGGGGGTCCCTACTCAACCTGTTACAAATGTCTTAGTAAAAAAAATAGGGTGGCAAAGGTTGTTCATAACAAAGTTATGAGTTCCACAATTTTTTTAAAAACTGCATAAGAATTTTGCAATAAAATAAGTTTGGGAACCACTCATTAACAGCAATAAGAAAACTATTTGATTGATTGCATTCAAACCCATCAAGGGTTATTTTATGCCTTGAGGTTAGTAAATCATTTTCATTATACATTCATATTGACATTTTTTTGGATAGTTGTTTCTTAAGAGATTTTTTTTTTTTTTGTACATGATCCTATTGAATACAAAATTTTTTTTCAACATAGCTATTTGATCTTTAGGTAGGACCCTAACAGGTACTACCACTCCAGATCAGAGTGGGTCTGGGAGTAATAGCAATGAAGACATATTCCACACTCCCCGAAACAGGAATCTCAACATCAGATACCGTTTAGTGTCAATAGTCAGGACACCTATTTTGAGGAAGGGAAGTCTTACTTCCCTCAGCTGGGGATACAATCTGCGTATATTAAGACCCCACACAAAAAAATAAATAAATAATAGAAATAAAACTATTTGGACAGGAAATAAAATATAAGATCTTGGTTAGATTAATTAACATTGTTTGGCACTGAATATGTTCCAAACAAAATCATGTAGATGCTTATATAACTCATGATATAGCCAGGATTTATTGAACGAATAAATGCAGAACTATCATTCAACCAACAGATTATTTCTATTGTGATACAGTAATTACAAGTAATAAGCAGATGCCAAAATTTCCCTAATCCAATTTACATATGAATAGATATAATAAGTTGGCCAAAATGTTCTGTCAGATTAAGTAAGAATAAAAGGCAACTTTCTCGATTTCAAACATAACTTGATCAAACAATACTTAACATTTTCTTCCAGCCAGACATCTTTTGATGAAAAAAAAAATTGAGGGGGGGGGGAAATAATCAATTTAATTCCCTTATTATAATACTAACTTCACCCATGAAAATTTAATGGAATAAATGCATAATTGCAGGAATTTAAACTATAAATACCATTCTGAGATGAGTCATTGTTGATTTCCATTCAAAATTAATACAATAACAAAATAAACAAAACTAAATGTTTTCTGGTTTATTTATTTAATGGCACGTCCACTTCCTACAGGTTTTGAATCATCTAACTTCCCACCAAACCAGATTTAACACAAAATCATTTTATAGTGAAGGGTCATGCATGAATCAAGACTCTTGCAGTCCAAAAAAATTCTTGATCCCCTCAGCATTCCCTTTTTGGCACACTTCAAACACCAAGCAATAAACCTGCGAAGCAAGTATTTCCTGGAGGACCAGGTGATCAAGTGACAATGGCTGACCCAATACAAATGCTAAATGAGCCCTGATCTGCAGCAGGTAAATGTCTTATGGGTTATCCAATGCCAAAATTTGATTCTTGTGTAAAATGTTTGGTTGTAATTATAACTATAATTTCAATGTTCTCTTGCATTTTATTTTTGATTTACACTTATTTATAATTATTTGCTTGTACACAGTTATATGGCAGCAAGTATTCATATAATACAAATGTTGTCCAGTTGGCTGGGGCTGTAGAATAAACCAACTGCATCTCTGCAGAGGGCTAAGACTCCCCCAATGAGTGTACTAGATATGACAATAAACAATCTGATGGTGAGGTTCCAGTAATGCTGGAGTTTCGAGAGAATGCAGAGTACTCCCTTTATTGCCATCACTCCCAGGTTCACTCTGGCCCAGAGTGCTAGCACCTGATAGGGTCCTATCTATAGTTCAAATAGAACTAAACTGCATACTGATGCTAAACTGATTTGTTTGAAATAGAACCGTTTATATGTATAAAAATAGATTTGGCATAATTAACTTACAATGGTTGATGTACCATAAAACCAAACTGATCTAATACAAATGATTTTCACACAGCCATATAATATCAAATATTCCTATCTAATGAAAATAATTTAGTTATATAATATCAAGTATTTCTATCAAAGTTATAATATGGAGTATTCCTATCTCATAATTTGCACACAGATGGTATAAAGTATTCCTATCTAATACAAATAACTTACACAGCTGTAAGAAGTATATCAAGTAGAATATCTAATATGAGTGTAGAAGGGCAGACCAAGTTCTTTAGCCTTATTAGGCAACCAGTCTAGGAAAGAAAAAAAACCTCATTCAAACCAGCTCTACTCCACTTAAAAACTGATCTTGTTTCACATCCAACCAGTTGCAGAGGGCTTGAACAAATGTGTGTGTGTGTAAGATGTGACACTAGATCAGTTTTTAAGTGGAGTAAAATCATAATCATACACACTCACACACACAAAAAAAAAAAAAAGACATAGCTAATACAAACAGTTGTTGCAACACCTTAACACAATACAAGGTGTATACGATAAGTTTCCAGACTTTTTTTCGTATTGACACTTTTATTGATAGTACACACATGAAACTAGTCCCCTTCGAAGTAATCTCCTCCAGCTGCAATGCACTTGTTGTACCATTCCAACAACTTCTGGAAGGCCCCATCGAAGTCCTCTAGTGTGAGCGTGTCAATGACCTTCATCAAGGCCTCTTTCATCTCATTTCTCTCATAACGACAGCCTCTGAGTTTAGGGAATAAAAAGTTACAGGGAGTCTGGACTATAGGGAGGATGAGGAACTGTCTTGATGCCCATCTTGGTCAAATAGTCTGTGACAAGGATGGAGTTGTGGACTGGTGCATTGTCCTCATGGAAATGCCACTGACCCGATTTGAAGAGTGCTGGCCTCTTCCGACAGAATCTTTTCCTGAACTCCCTAAAAACCTCAACAGAGTAACCCTAACCCTTTGGCCAATCAACTCTGGTGTATTGACTTCCTTACTACTCCTACACCTCTCATCATCCCTCACAAACTCCCTGCCTTCCTTGAATCTCTTATGCCACTCAAAAACTGATGCTCGATTCATGCAAGATGCTCCAAAAGCAGTCTGAAGCATTCCATACATTTCTTTGGCCTTTTTTTTCCAAGTTTAAAACATCCAGATTGCATTTTTGAAATTCACCAGCTGTGACAATCAGGTTTAGAGTAGGGTGTATTCCAATTTCAGCTGTAGCTGTTCATTTAAACCTGAAATCATAAAAATTGGTCAGCCATCTCATAAGATGTATAGCAATAACATACTGAATTTTCAAGAGTCTACGACAATTTTAAATGCCCATACGATTAAAGTCTGGAAACTTATCGTATGCACCTCGTATATTCACTATATTCCTTACATACATACAATTATGGATCACAATGACATACACAATATATCATTAACACATAATACAAATTATTATTACAATCTAAAACAAATCATATTCCAGCATAAAATACAAATATTGGATAACACTCCATAGTATGTTACATTATAAAATATCTCATCACCATGATATTTATTGCGATTCTGACCCACCATACTACACTTGCCTATTATGCTTACAAATCAAAACTTTATTTTCTTCAAAATGCAATGATGATATTTTGTTCCTTAGATAAAATCATCACCACACACATAAATATGAATATATCTGTCGCGACTTTGACTCCACGCACATCTCATACACCCAGGAAACAACCTCAAAATGATTGCACGGCACATGTATCCACACACACGAAACATCACATATGTCCACACACAATACACAAATATAACCTATACAAACACAAATAGTTGTACAAAATTTTAACATTCTTTTGACTGTATTTTTTGATTTTTTCAATTTCTTCATTATCTTTCAGTCTCTTCATGATGATTGTCGTTTATAAAACATCATGAAACCTGGTCACAGAAAAGCTTCCATGCTATTAAATATATATATATACACACTAATATATATTTACTTATTATTACATAATAGCTCTATCACAGATATTGAGCACTCTCCAAATTGTATCGCATTTGGTTTGCCACAAACCCACTAAGTGAGATAGTGACAACCAACACTGTTACAAAATATATATACATATATGCTCTTTTCATTGTTCACCACATAATAAAGTCCAGCAGGAATTTTCTGTTCGACTTATGAAATCCCATCAAAGTTACTAATATAATTATGCTGGTACAAATAATTTTTTGATGCTTTGGACATTTTGTGTGTGTCAACAATCTGCAGCCTTGTATTACCAATGACTCCTCAAGTAAATGTCTTGATTTTATTGCTGTCAAAGGTCAGCAAGACTCACTGACAATGGAACATTGTTCAGCAAGAAATCTCGGAAAAACACTTGGCATTCTATCATACACATACGTTCACTATAAATACAATAAGTCTTTCAAATCTGAGGTGTGTTTCTTCTTTCACCTATAAAATAAAATTTTTAAATATCCTGAAATTAGTGCTTATTTTCTATTTTTCATGAATAAATAAAACATCTTCCAAATTGACACTTTTTTTCTAATACTAATATGACAGCTATCAAAACAGCATCAGGATCTTTTTGAAACTAAAAGTACCTGAACATGTTTTTTGGGAATCTTTTTTAAGTGGGAACAACCAAATTGTAAAAACTGATATAAACCTATTTTTCAGCAAGAAAAAAAAAAAGACTTCTGCAATATACAAAGTTCATAAGCATGATACAGAGATAAATTCTTTGATTTACAATAAAAAAAATCATCATGCTTAGAAAATTAATTAAATTTACCTATTCTTCCAAGCTGTAGCCATGTCAGTACAATTATATGGCTGAGCCATTTGGATTTTAAAGAAAAGCTAGATGGGAACTACACAAGGATGCTGCATGTTTTTCAAGCAAATCCTGGAAGCAGCACCTACAAAACAGCAACTGTATGGCCACTTACCTCCTATCTCTCAAACCATTGAAATAAGACAAGCAAAACATGCTGTACACTACTGGTGTAGAAAAGAATAACACAGAAATATTCTCCTATAGATTCCAACACAAGGACATACCAATGTTGGTAGAGCAGGAAAAAAAATTACATTTGCCAGCTCTATGCAAACACTGGTTGCCATCTATAAGACTTGCCAATAGCAATTTCTGATAAAGATGGATGGTGAGAGAGTCAAGAAAATCCATGCCATCAGCACATCTTGACGATAGTAAAAAAAGTTTTCCCCCCTTTAAACTGACTTTGGTAATATACCCAGTGTATGTGCATATATACTTAATCAATATATTATATACATTACATATATTATATCCACTAAATGACCTGTAAATCCATTAGGTTCTTATCGAATGTATTTACTTAATCTCTCCACCATAAGCAGGATGTGACACAAGATCAATTTGTAAGGAAAGTAACATTAATTTAAATTTAGTTTTCCTTTTACTCAATTGGTTGCCTAAGCAAAGGCTCAAGAACTCAGTCTTTCTACCATTTACTCATAGCTGGAGAGAAAACAGATGGATTCCTGCCTTTCTCAAGAGTATTAGTGCAAAGTGAAATGCAAACAGCCTCATCCAGGGCTTGAACTCGGGTCAAAGATTGCATTTTCTATGATGATAACCGTTATGCTAAGTGTGCCTCCTAAATGTTCAAATTCTAACAGCAGTCCATGATGATACTGATGTTTCTATTTAGGAAGGAGTGAAAGATTCTGATTAGTGATACATAATTATATTTGTTATATTAAGGATTTGAATAATTAAAAATTAACATTTAGGACAAATTCATAAAATATGAGACTTAAGTTTCTTTAGTAACTGTGGTCCATGATGATATTGATGCTTCTATTTAGGAAGAGATGAAGGATTCTAATTAGGATTTCATAGTTATCGCCATTATATGAAGAATTAGAATGATAAAAAAATACCATTCATCACAAAAAAATGACCTCACAAAATCATTGTTTAGTCACAAATTCACATACCTAGAACATCAACAAGGTGTGCCAACCCTTGACTCTCTCTTGCCATCCATTCATATTGGCCACCACTTTTGGTAAGACCTAGACGGCCTCCAGTATCCACAGTTACTGAATGGAACATTTCACTACTCAGTAGTCAACACTGATGTATTCATTTGTAGGAGTTTAGAAGAGAACGTCTCTTATGAGTTGGTCCTTATTTCTCTAGAAGTGCCCAGCATGTCTTGTTCGTCTTACTTGAATAGCTTGAGAGATGTGGCCGTGTTTTGTAGGATGATGCTTCCAGGATTTGTTCAAAACAGTACAAAGCATTCTTGCATAGTTCTCATGAAGCCTTTACTCTAGGCTTTTCATTAAAATCTAAAGGATACAATCATACAGAAGTACTGATATGGCTAAGGCTTAAAAGATTTCCATTCCGTTTCCATTTCTTTGTTTAATGGCATATCAACCTTTGTAGGTTATTTAATACCAAAGCCAATCTCCTAGAAGAACAGTATTGGAACTATTTAACCCATAGCTGGGAGGATAAGGGGGTTCAATACCTTTCCCAAGGGTATTTGCCTGAAAGTGAATGTATTAACGCGACTGGAGTACGAACTCGCTTACTACAATTCCGCAGTCCATCGCTTTAACCATTACAACACAAGGACACCCCCAAAGATTTCCAGTAGCTTCCAAAATTTATAGACAATACAATAAGTTGGGTGCTTTGCCTGGTGTGATTTTTAACAAGCTAGACTCGCAAACCATTGTAAGTGATTCTGATTCTCACAGAGTGCCTTGTACTTCTGGCCTTCTACTTACAACTAAATTAGTAAATAATGATATAAGTTGAGTGTGGACAACCTTGGTCAAAGGACGTATTTAAAAATGACATAGGAAGAAATGAAGCCACAGTAAAACAACATAAGAAAAACTATAGCGAATACCTTAACATTAAAGGGATATATTACTCAGTTTTAATATCTGACCTTAAAAGCTTGGAAAATGGCCAGCTTATGGACACAGTGTCTGTTGAAAGTAGCCCTTTGATTCATGATATCAGTGACCAGCTCTCTGCACTTTTAACCAGCCTGAGTCATTCTTTGGCAGGCTGTCATGATCTCAGAAACAAGAGAACAACTTCCTACAATTCCCCTATCAACAGTACAGGGGCTGAACTCAGTTATTTCCCCTGTTAAGCATCTCACTACATATAAAAATCTGATTATATATAAAATACTAAACCTCTTCAAAGAAGAAATAAAAGTTGTTAATGATAAAAAAAGTTTACCTATTCCATACACTCACACAAACACTGGGTATGTGTGTGTGTGTATATATATATATATATATATATATATATATATATATGTGTGTGTGTGTGTGTCATCCACAGACAGATCTGTTTCGTTCTATCAGAACTCATCAATGTGGCTAGATATACTAGCTTCCCATAGCTGGGATCAAAACCTGGTTGACTCCAACGCCAATCTAAGACTACTCCTCAGCCACGAGGAACTAGCAGCAGCAAAGTAAATTTTAAACAGTTATGAATCACAATTACTATTGTTTACATACATCCGCTTAATGGCTACCGAGAGCTCAATTCATATATGAAGAGCCTTGCAATAAACGCTGATGGCAACGTGCGTGTGTGTGTGTGTGTATATATATATATATGAGTTTGTCAAAAAAGTTCTAAGCTTCACCCAGATTTTAGATTTGTCGCACACCTCTCAACCTTTGTATCAGCCTCAGCTGGCCAGAAATTAAGATAGAAATACTAATTAATTTTTTCTAGTTTATAAGAAGGGGTAGTGTGTTGCCACAACAAAAATCTTCAGCTATGGCTCTTCTTTCTGGGTGAAACTTAGAACATTTTAAACAACCCTTGTATGTGTATATACTTGAGTATCTGAATCCATAGTATATTGGTACTTCTACTTAGAAAGGAGTGAAGGATACTAACTACTTTGGAAAATTTTAAAGTTATTATCAGTCTAATACAAACACAAATAAATTATCAACACCTTATTGGCAAGCTATGCAAAAATTAGATTCATTTGAAATTGTCTGGTTGCAATCAAATATTTTTAAATGTTCAATTACAAAACTTTTTATATTTTTAACAATCATTTGTTTGCACACAGTTATATGGTATCAAGTATTCCAAGATTAATAATCTATACACAGTTATATGGTTTCAAGTTACTGTTGTAAAATTATTAGGGATTTCATTTAATCATTTTAGTAATTAATTCTTTTTTATAGTTTAACATGACATTTAAGCCAAGTCGCAGAATTTCATTTGTAGTCTAGGTCAAGGCTGGAGTGGATATCTATTTTACTTGGAGATATCAAGCATGTAATAATAATCATTTGTGAAATCTAAGATGTTCACTTGTTTAGAATCAGCTGATATTTGATATTCAAAAATAAACAATTGTGTACAATCAGCTGGTATTTAAGACTTAACAGTGATGTATCACTATCAGATGACATAATTAATAATTTTAGGAAGATATATATGAGGACAGATTCAAGGAGACTCTGAGCAGATACACAGCAGATGATGTAGGTTCGGTTTGGTTTTTATGGCACATGAGCCCTTGAATTTATTGCCAAATTCCGTTCTTACATATATTAAAACCTAAGATTTCTAAATGAATACTTTATAGATAGCATTTTAAATAAGCAAGAGCTCATTTGTTTGTACACAAATGGTTTCAAGTATTGTCATCCAACATTAACAATTTAACAGCCATTTGTTTGCAGATAGTTAAATGGTTATTGTTTGCAAGTCTGTTTGACCTTTTGTCATATCAGACATTGTAGGTTCAGACTTATATATTAATTACATATGTTTTGTAAATATTTTCCTTATAATATTTTCAAACAAGCCTGGGGCTGTAGAATATATCAAGTGCTTCTCTGCAGAGGGGTATGCCCACCCCCAACGAGTGTCCTGGATATGACACTAAACAATCTGATGGAGAGGTTCCAGTAATGCCTGAGCTTTGGGGAATGCAGAGTACCCCTTCATTGCCATCTCTCCCAGTCCCACTCTTGCTCAGAGTGGTAACACCTCATAAGAGTCGTATCTATGGGATAAATAGAACTAAACCATGGTTTGAGTTTACTATTTTTTGCATTTAAACTGTGTATTTATTGCTTGAAATAAAACTGTTTTGACATTTAAACTGTGCACTTATGCTAAACTGAATTATTTGAAATAAAACTGTTTTGACATTAACCCTGTCTATTACCCAGTCAGCTGGAGCTGTAGAATATACCGACTGCACCTCTCCAGAGGGGTAAGACCCCCCTCCAATAAGCATCCTGGATATGACACTAAACAATCTGATGCTGGAGCTTTGGGGGATGCAGAGCACCTCTTCATTGCCATTGCTCCCAGGTCCACTCTGGCCCAGAATGGTAACACCTGATAAGGCCCTATCTATGAGTTAAATAGCACTAACGGCATACTTATGCTAAACTGAATTGTTTGAATTGGAATTATTTGACTAGACTGAATAGCTTGAAATAGAAATGTTTTTGATGATTAAACTATGTACTTACATTTAAACTGCATGCTTATCCGAAATGGAACTGTTTTTGACATTGAAACTCTACTTACACTAAACTGAATTGTTTAATATAGAACCGTTTTGACATTTAACCGTGTGTAAACAATCTGTACTTATACTAAACTGAATTAGCTGAATTAGAACTAGACAGCTTGAAATAGAAATGTTTTTGACAATTTAACTATGTATTCATACTAAACTGAATTGTTTGAAATAGAACTATTTGCATAAAAATGGTGTTAAATAACCTACAAAAGTTGATATGCCATAAAACCCAAACAACCAACCAAACAATCCTGAGGTAATTTTTCTTCAGTTAAATGATTTCAAGTCTTTCTAATATGAATCATTCTATTTACTTTAATTCATTTGCTTGAACACAGTTAAATGGTTTTAAGTGTTGCTATGTAACAGCAACAATTTAACATCAGTCATTCGTTTACACACATTCAAATAAATATGCATGATATGTGGTAGATTAACATTTAAAAAAGAAGAGTAAGCTTATCTGTTTACCCACAAACAGTTTCAAGTAACACTTGAAACTTATTTATTATCTCTTCTAAGTTAAGGTTGGTAACTATGCAGTTTGTGTCACTATCCATATTTTCAATACTATAGGATCTTTATAGGGATTTTGTTGATCCCTGATCATTGCACCGTTTATTCATTCTTATAGGCGACTTTGTTCTTGATGAATCTGAATATGCTTCCTGGTCTTTCATTGTTCACTTTGGTGTTCATTTTTCCAGCTTGGCCAATGGGAGGTTGTGGTTTTTGTTTAAGTTGTTCTGGATTTTGAGAAGACAAGTTTTTTAGTCTGTCTTTGACAGTTTTTGGTGGACAAATTGGAAACATGTGACAGCTGTTTTGATGGGGATTTTGCACTTCTAGGAGGAGGAGTTCATGTTCAAGTGGTAGATCTTACATGTTTTTTTGCTTAGACTACCTCATTGGCTTTCTCTTTATTCTTAACTTGTTGTTGAGTTTGTGCTTGGTAAAATTAAGTTGAGTGTAGATTTTTCAGGAACTTCTGAAACTTTGGCCAATCATTTGCTTTCAACTGGATTAATTTTTTCACAAGAGTTCTATATTTGTTCCCTTGATTGATTGTATCCACCCTCCATGCAACAGAGATGTAGCTGTTTTCTCCCATGTAGGTCCCTACAATTTTCTTTGCTTCCAGGAAAGATACATTCCTCCTGTGTTTCACCTTAAGTATTTCTTTTTTATACATGTCACAGGATCTTGAATAAGCCAGATGGTCTTGTCAGTAATGTGGACACCCAATTTCTTTTAAACAATCTTCTTCCAAGTAGTCTGGGTCCTTTTCACTACACTTAACACATGTCAATCGTCTTCTGCAAGCATCTCCTTGGTGTTCATTTTTTGGCATTTGAAGCACCTCAGAGGAGCTGGGACATACTTTTCAACCCTCTCAAGACAATAGTCAATCTTTGCCTCCTTGGGAGCATGGGGCAGTTAGAATGAAGGTGTTGGCTTGCATTTGTTCTTCGCCATTTCTAATAGAAATTCTTATGTTTCTAACTCACCATTTTCTCAGGGCTGCTGACATCATCTCAGCTGTAGCCAATGCCAACTCTGTATTCTTGATAACTTCTTTAGAAGTGTCAAGTATTTTGAGCAGGTATGTTCTAAATTTTGTTGTATGAAAAGTTTTTAATGCTTTCTGTCAACCTCAACAAGCAAGTTTCTGTTCCTTGCTTTCCTTACGTTTTGTGGGTAGCCCTTATTGCAATAACTTTCTGAATGAGAAAAGGGGGAGAACTTAGCTAGGCAGACCCCCAAGGATTCAATGACAATGAATCTGGGCAAGTTTGTTGCCTCATTCTCCAAATCTGATTCAGATAGATTTTGTTTTGTTTTTGTTAGAAGATGCCATAAGTTATGTTAATTTTTTTTGCTGACCCTGTGCTCCATCACAGAGTCCAACTTGTATTGGGAATGTAGAAAGTTGATCGAAATGTGAATATACAACCAGTATACCTCAAGCTAAGAGTAGGTTTTCAAGCCATTGCCAATTTCAGGTTTTCAGCAGTAGTCAAATTCCTATTCTCTCAATGCAATTGACCCTCTGCCACTGCTTTCTAGTACCTAAAAGGTAAGGGTAAGAAATTTGCTACAAGTGCAGATTGAAAAGTATGATCAAAATAAAACATACAAGTGACAGGACTTGACACAATCAGCCAATTGAGCAGATCAGGCTATCTGACCACTCGTCTCAACCAGTATAGGCCAAAGTGGTGTTGCAAGTGATTTGACCACTTGGTTACCAGGCCAAGTACTGCTCAACCACCAAGATCCCATCCTTAAGCATCACTGGTCACCACCCATAGCCAACAGGTGGCCTTGTTTGGAGTTACCTTACTGCTCTGCAAAGGTGCAGTTGGCATATTCTACAGCCCCAGCTGACAGGGTATAGACAATGTAGGTGTTATAACAAAAAAAACGACATGAAAGGAGGATTCAGAGAGACATGGACAGACCCAAAGCTGATGAGGAATCACACACACCTAGCAGCACAGGGCAGCCAGAAAGCAGAAAGATAAAGCGTCTCTCTTTCATCACTCACCTGTTCACTATATTTCTTCCTTTCTGTTTTCAGCAACTCTTATGAATGGTCTGGGCAACAAATTTTTGTATCTGCTAAACCAGTACCGTTGTGTTGTGTTTGACTTTTTCACAATGAGGTTACCACAAAGTCATGCTGAGAGTTTTAATTTTCAAACATTTATATCACATCAAGTATTCCTAACACCAATCATTTGCAAACAACATGGTTTCAAATAACTAACAAGTAAAATTGGTGACCATAGTTGAGGGTGACCAAAAGGCTCCCTTTTCAATAGCTACTACACCAAGGTGTAGGGGAGGGCGCTACTCCTTCCTCTGGATTGCTCTACTTTACCCTACATACGTACCTTATATTGTTGAATGTTAAGCAAGGAGGTAGTAAGTATCATTTTTAAAGTCTTTGGTATGATGCGACCTGGGATTGAACCTAGGTCTCCTGGACAATTGGTGAACTCTCTACACACTAATCTCCAATAAACAATTACAGTCTTAAGCAACCCTTCCCAACAGAAACCATTTATGCACAGTTATACTGTATCAAGTATTCCGATCCTATACAAATAATTTGCAAAGACCTATTTGACTCAAATGGGACTTTAACAAGTACAACCACTCCAGGTTAGTGCAGGCCTGGGAGCAATGGCAACAAAGAGGTACTTCACATACTTCTTCGAGCACCAGAACTAGAAACACACCACTGAATACAGTTAAGTGTCATACCCATAACACCCCTTTTGGATGGGTCTTAACTCATCTGCAGAGAATATAGTTGGTAAATTTGGTTGTACAGCTCAAGAAAGCACTGTGGTTGGTTGCATTTTAGGGTATATCAACCCCTGTAGGTTATTTCATGTCAAATCCTCTTTATACATATTAAATATATACACTTTGTAAACATATTTTGGGGATAACATTTTTAAACAAGAAAGAGGTTATTTGTTGTTTTCACACAGTAAAATGGTTTCAAGTATTTCTATCAAACACAAATAGTTCAAGCTACTAACCATTTGTCTGCACACACAATTAAATGGTTTCGAGTATTGCTATGAAACACTAACAATTCAATTTAACAGTCATTTGTTTAAACAGTTAAATGTGTATATATATATTACACACACAAGGATCATTAAATAAGTTTCCAGACTTTTTTCATATGGGCACTTTTATTGATACACATGAAACTCTGGTCCCCTTCAAAGTAATTTCCTCCAGCTGCAATGCACTTGTACCGTTCCAACAAATTCTGCAAGGCCCCATGGAAATCCTCTAGTGTGAGTGTGTCAATGACCTTCGTCACAGCCTCTTTCATCTCCTCAATTGTCTCATAACGACAGCCTCTGAGCTTAGGGAATAACCAAAAGTCACAGGGAGCAAGGTCTGGGCTATAGGGAGGCTGAGGAACTGTCTTGATGCCCATCTTGGTCAAATAGTCTGTGACAAGGACGGAGTTGTGGACTGGTGCATTGTCCTCGTGAAAATGCCACTGACCCGATTTGAAGAGTGCTGGCCTCTTCTGACGGAATCTCTTCCTGAACTCCCTTAAAACCTCAACAGAGTAACCCTAACCCTTTGGCCAATCAACTCTGGCATATTGACTTCCTTACTCCTCCCATACTTCTCATCATCCCTCACATTCTCCCTGCCTTCCTTGAATCTCTTATGCCACTCAAAAACTGATGCTCGATTCATGCAAGATGCTCCAAAAACCAGTCTGAAGAATTCCATACGTTTCTGTGACATTTTTTCCTAGTTTAAAACAATTTTATTACATATCATTCTTCTAAAGTATCCTCACGTCCAGATTGCATTTTTGAAACTCACCAGCTGTGACAATCAGGCTTTAGTAGGGTGTATTCTAATTGCTGCTGTAGCTGTTCATTTGAAGCTGAAATCATAAAAATTGGTCAGTCATCTCATAAGATGTATAGCAATAACATACTGAATTTTCAAGAGTCTACGACAATTTTAAACCCCTGTACAAAAAAAAGTCTGTAAACTAATTGAATGCACCACGTATATATATATGATTTGTAAGGGAATAGTTTATAGGCAATTTTTTTTTTCTCCATCTAAACGTTTATTTGTTTCCATGCAATTGAGTAGGGCTATTGTTTGAGCACAGTTAACTAGTTGCAAGGTTTGCTATCAAATATGAATAATTTTATTTAATACTAATCATTGAAGTGGTTTCAAGTATTGTTATTTAATACGAATAATTAAATTTAACATTACTCATTTGTTTGCACACAGTTAAATAGTTCCAAGTATGTCAATGTTACATGAACAATTCAATATCAGTAACTTGTTCATACAGTTGAATAGCCAAACAGTTCTATTTGACCGACAGATGGAACCCTCTCATGTGCTACCACTAGAAGCCAGTGTAGACCTGGGAGGAATGGCAATGAAAGGATACTCAGCATTCCCCAAAGCTCCACCATAACTGGAGCCTCACCATTAGGTTAGAGTAGACCAGGGAGTAATGACTATGATGAGGCACTCCACATTCTGCAAAGCTCCAGAACTTGGAGCTTTATTATCGGATGTACATAGTAGTTTAGTGTCATATCCAGGGCACTCATTGGGGAAGTTTTATCCCTTGGCAGAGATACAGTCAGCGTATTCTACAGCCCCAGCTGAATGGGCCAGAAAGCATTGTAATATCAGTTTCTAAAGACAAGGTGTGCAATTTTAATTTGTCTTTTAACAAGGCAGTGGAAGGACCACACAGGATGGTTTTGAAGGCCATATATGGCCTAAAGCCAAAAGTTCCTCACCCACTGTCATAACCTATTAGTCATCAGGGATGTCATACAGAGCAATTCCTCTTCATAACATCTCTCAACACAATGGGAGGTTTCCTTGGCAGCGATTATCTCTTCTGCTAGTAGCATGTAACAGGCTGTACTGGTTTGATTTGACTTTATTGCAGGCTATTTAATACTAAATCCAATTATATATATCTAATTTGTAAGTGAATAGTTTGTAGGTAACTTTTTTTTTAAATGAGCCAGAGCTCATTTATCTACAAACAGTTGGTTTCAATATTGCTATCCAAAACCAATGATTATATTTAACAGTGTGATTAATATCAAATGGGTTCAAGTATTGGTTTGGTTTCTTTGTTTAATGGCATATCAACCTTTTTTAGGTTATTTAATGCCAAAGCCATTCTCCTAAAAGAACAGTAGTGGTACTATTTAACCCATAGCTGACAGGATAAGGGGGTTCATACCTTTCCCAAGGGTATTTACCCAAAAGTGAACATAATAGCGCGACTGGAGTATGAACTCGCTTATTACGATTCCGCAGTCCATCGCTTTAACCATTACACCACAAGGACACCCCTGTTTCAAGTATTGCTAGCACTAATAATTCTAAATGGTTTCAAGTATTGCTAATAGTAATAATTCTATTTGATATTAATTTTGTATACAGTTAAAGGATTTAAAGTATTGCTCTTTAACAGTAGCAATTCAATTTATCAAGTATTCCTATCTAATATAAATAATTTGTATACAGTTGTATAGTTTCAAATAACTAATGATAATAATCCCTAGTAAATGATTGAAAATTTCTATTTGACCAATAGATGGGACTAACAGGTACTACTATTCTCATCATCATCATATTGTGCCGCTAGCACGGATATCCCTGACCCTCTCTCGCCACTTCCCCCCATCATTCATCGCTTCTGGCAGGTCTTCAGGGCTACATCCCGTATCCTCACATACCTGCTGTATGTATGTTCGAACTGGTCGTCCTGCTTTTGCTTGGCCATATGCGGGGGTCCATAGGAGTACACCACTGATGGATTTGTCCTTGCTTCTCCAGCAGTGTCCTGTGTGTTTAGTTCATCTAACTTGTATAGTTTTCGTGACGGGAGGCAGTTTGCGCTATAGTTGGCGCAGTGTGTTGCCGCCAGGACTTCTTCAATATTGCTCGCAGCATTCTTGTGTAACTGCCGTCTAGCTTCTTCAGCCGTTTAGTTAGCGTCCAAGTAGTGCATCCATATAGCAGTATCGATACGACCACTGCCTGGAAGAAACCTGAAAATAATGTCAATAAAAGGGTATTCCATATAACCCCTAAACTCCAGAACTTGAGCCTCATCATCAGATGCAGTTTATTATCATACACAGGACACTAATTAGTTTCAAGTTTTGCCAACACTAATAATTCTACTGAATATTATTCATTTGTTGGCATTTGGTTTAAATGTAAATGATTAAATAGTTCTATTTGACCTATAGATAGGACCCTAATATGTTTAACCATTTTGAGTCAGAGTGGACCTGGGAGTAATGGTAATAGCTTACAGTATATTTACCAAAGCTCCCGGACTGGAACCTAACCATCATATGCTTTAATGTCATATCCAGGCTACTCATTGGTAGTGGTGGTGGTGGGGGGTCTTACCCTCTCTGCAGAGGTTCAGTCAACAAATTCTTACACTCCAGCCAATAGAGCAAAGATCGTACAGGGTTAGATGGAACCAGGTAGTAAGAAACCATCCTAACTCAACTGATACAGTTTTGAATTCAGAAATTTTCCTTCTCCTCAATCCATCACACAACAAAGATTAAAGAGCCTAGTCTGCCCTCTTATTTACCATAGCTGGGAAAAGAAATAGACTCATGCTTTACCTCAATGGCATTAGCACAAAGGAAATTGCAAAACAGCCTTGTGTAAGTTTTGAACTTTGTCATTTCCTATGTCAATAACCATTATGCAGAAATGCTTATATATATATATATATATATATATATATACACACACACATATGCACACATACATATATACACATACACACACGCATATATATATATATATATATATATATATATATATATATATATATATATATATATATAATCCAGTCACATAATGACAGGAATTAGAATTATTATTAGAATAAGAATTTTAATTCAAACTACAGATCTAACTTCCTGACATTAACAAGGGCAGATGAGTACACATATTAAAGCACAAGCAAGAGAACTTTATGAACTACACTAGTGAAATACAGCATCTATGTTCAAAAACCAGTGTTTAAAACTATCAAATAAACCATTTATTCAATGAAAGCTGATTAATTGATTTAACTGGCATGGCAACTCATCTATAGTTATATTGCGCCAATAGGTTTGTTGGGTTGGGGTTTATGGCATAACAAGCATTGCAGGTTATTTAATGCTGAATTCTCTCTATCCTAAATTAAATACGTTTCATAAACATTCTGTTGATAACATTTTTCCACAAGCACTGAGTTCATTTTTTTGGCATGCAGTTAATTCGTTTCAAGTATTTCTATCTAATACAAATAATTCTATTTACTATTAATAATTCATTTGCACAAAGACAGTTTCAAGTATTGTTATGTATCACTAACAATTTAATTAGACGGTAATTTGATGACACACAGTTAAAAGATCAAAGTTCTATTTCTGACAATTTAACATGTCATTTATTTGCACACAGTCTAAATGTCAAACAATTCTATTTGACCCATAGATCCAGCTTGGTTTGCTTCGGTTGTTTTATGGATCATTTAATGCCGAATTAAATTTCAAACAATTCAGTTTAGTATAATTTTTTTTTTTTTAATTTACATTCAGTTAAATGCCAAAACAGTTATATTTTGAACAAATCTGTTTAGCATAAGCATGCAGTTTCAATGTTAAAAACAGTCCTATTTCAAACAATTCAGTTTAGCATAAGTACATTGTTTAGTTCTATTTGATCCATTGATAGAACCCTATCGGGTGCAACCACTTCAGGAGTGATGGCAATAAAGGCGTATTCCGCCTTCCCCAAAGCTCCAGTATTACTGGACCCTCACCATCAGATTGTTTAGTGTCATATACAGGACATTCGTTGGGTGGGGAAGGTCTTGCCCCTCTGCAGAGAAGCAGTTGGTGCATTCTACAGCCCCAACCAACTGGGCAATACACAAATTTAAATGTAAAAAGAGTTTTGTTTCAAACAATTCAGTTTAGCATAAGTACACAGTTTAAATGTCAAAACAGTTCTATTTCAAACAATTCTCTTTAGCACAAGTACACAGTTTAGTTTTATGGGACCCATCGATATGGCCTCATCAGATGCTACCACTCCAGGTCAAAGTGGACATTGTAGTAACGGCAATGAAGGGATATTCCACATTCCCCAAAGCTCCAAGGCTGGAGCCTTACCATCAGATGGTTTAATGTCATTTCCAGGACACTTGTTGGAGGGGTCTTGCAGATATGCAGTTGGTGTATTCTACAGCCCCAAACAACTGGGCTATGCCAATAGGTCAATTGATTTTAATGGCATGTCAACTCATCTAGGTTATTTTATACCTAGAGGTTAGAGAATCACATTCATTTTATATTTATATTTTTTGTGTAGTTTCTTAAATTGTTTTTGCTTGTACAGAGCCATATTGAATACAAATAATTTTCAACCACATCTATTTGACCTATAGATGGGACCCTAACAGGTGCTACTACTCCAGATCAGAGTGGACCTGAGAGTAATGGCAATGAAGGGGTACTCAACATTTCCTAGATCTCCAGAACTGGAGCCTCACAATGATATCCATGAACTACCCCCCAGGGAAGGGTATTAATATTGACCAACCTCTCCCTCGGGCAGGATATGACACAAGGTCAATTTTTTTAAGTGGAGTTTAACAGGTTTGAATTCAGAGTTTTCCTTCTCCTAGACTAGTTGCCTAACCAAGGCTGAAGAAGTCAGTCTGCCCTACTATTTACCCATAGCTGAAGGGAGAATAGTTGGATTAATACCTTTCCCAAGGGTATTAGTGCTATGTGAAATGCAATCAGCCTCGTCCAGAATGTGAACTCATATCGCGTGTACATTTCCTTTGATGATAACCATTATACCATGGGCACCTCCATATAGGGTATCTTACCCCTCTGTTGGGGATACAGTCTATATTCTTATCTGACAAGGCAGTAATTATAACTGAAGGAATGACAACCTAGTTATAAAAAAAAAAAAAAAAAAAAAAAAAAAAAAAAAAAAAGTATCCTGACATTGCCTAGACCAAAAAAGAAAAAATAATTTTAAACTAATTCAATAAAAAAATCAAGCACAAATTTTATTCTATTTTTAAAAAATTTTTAAAATTAGAAGACAATTTTTTTTTTTTTTTTTTTTTTTTTTTTAAATGGAAGCAACACAAGGTCAATTTTTAAGTGAAATTCTTTGTTTTTCCTTCTCTTAGACTGGTTGCCTTATCAAGCTTAGAGAACCAATCTGCTTGACTATTTACCCATAAGCAAGGAGAGGAGGTGCCCGTGGTGTAATGGTTATCGTCAAAGGAAATGGACACAGCAACATGAATTCAAATCCTGGATGAGACTGATTGCATTTCACATAGCACTAATACCCTTGGGAAAGGTATGAATCCAATTATTCTCCCGCCAGCTATGGGTAAATAGTAGGGCAGACTGGGTTCTTCAGCCTTGGTAAGGCAACTAGTCTAGGAGAAGGAAAACTCTGAATTAAAAACCTGTTAAACTCCGCTTAAAAATTAACCTTGTGTCATATCCTGCCCGAGCGAAGGGGTTGGTAAATAGGATAGGAGAGGAGAGGAGAGAAGAGAGGAGATGGATTCAAGCTTTTCCCCTCAAGGGTAGCCACCTCAAATGAAATGTGAACAGCTACATCATGATCTGAACTTGGTCTGCCAGTTCCATTTCCTTTGATGATAACCATTACTCTAGGTACTACTCCACACGAAAAAAATAGGAGGGGGTAATGTAATCATCTTAGTTGTTGGTTGGAGTTTTATGGTACATCAACCCTTAGGGGTTATTTATGTCAAATCACGTGTGTGAATATATATATGAGAGAGAAATTCTACAAGACGTGGAGAAAAAAAAAAATTTTTAATGAAAAAGTGGATAAACCAAAACACATTCAATGGATTCAAATTAATATTTTGTCTTTATTTCATCAGAATGCTGGTTGTCTTTGAAATAAAGACAAAATATTAATTTGAATCCATTGTTTTGGTTAATCCACTTTTCAATTTTTTTTCCACATACAAACTATTCACTTAGAAATCATTTTGTGTGTAAGTAACTATTTTTTTTAAATTAGAGCTCATTTGTTTGCTAACAGCAATATTTGAAACCATTAAACTATGTGCAAACAAATGATTAATATTAAATAGAATTATTGGGATTAGACTACAATACTCGAAATCATTTAATATTAATCATTCATTTACATGGTTAATAATAACCATCTGTTTTCATACAGTTAAATAGTTTAAAGAATTGCTATTTAACATTAGTAATTCTATTGATCAAGTTTTGCTTTCTAATACAAAGAATTTGCATGCAAACCTATTTAGTTCTAAACAACAAAAAAATTTAATTGAAATTATTAAATTATGAATAAATAAAAGTTTCATTTTAAAAATCATAGTCTAAAGAGCTTCACACATTATTCAGGTCCCTAGCATCTACAAATATATATATATATATATATATATATATATATATATATATACTGCCAGGTGTGGCAGTACCGCCTTAAGCTACCGAAACTGTGTTATCACCCTGGATGGCGGCTGATGAGGCTAGTGTATCGCACGTGCTTCCACACGTTGTATGATGAAAAAAAAAAAAAAAAAAAAATATATAAAAATGGGGTATTTGCTTTAAACAAAAAAAATATTTGTAAACTCTGAGAATTCATCTTTATAGAACCATAAACTCATTTTGTATCCAAGATTCAGTGACTTTATCCAGGGGTATAACTGTTACCGACTAAAATTATTAACTCCTATATCCTATTTAGGAAATCTTGCAAAACCATTTTTAGACACCTAAGAATAATCCTAGCTAAATTCTGATAAGCTTATGTCATCTGCCAGGTGATTTTATTCCCACAATGAAGTTCTCATATCCCTGTGTAGCATGGTATGTGCTTCCTTTGAACAGGCAGAGAGACACTTATTTATAAGAGAAAGTTACAAATGATCAAACATGGAAAGGTTGTTAATTTTCAGAGCTGCCTCAAGATACTAGCAATGTGAGCTGTCATATAAGACACACAGTGGTAGGGCACTTTTATTATGCATCTAAAACAGAACTTTATAAATAAAAATGGAAAAGGAATTAAACAGAATAAAAACATTGAAAATAAGAAAACTCCCTCAAATGAAGTTTAAGTGTTTGAAATAGCTGGGAACTGATAGCAACACAGTGGGAGCTAAATAGGCAGTTTTACAGAGATTTGAATTGAACATTACAGAATATGATAAACCATAGAATGGCTATATGTTTATGGACCAGAATTTCACCAGGAATCTATATATGACCTCTAAGTAGCCCTATATTGGAAAGAATTTTATATTTCTAAGGGTTTAAAATTAAAAACCACAATACAAAGTTATCAAAGACCAGACTTTGAAGGAATATTAATAGTACAAGGTACTAAATGAAACGAATAAACTCGGTCTGACTAGCATTTTTGCTTCTAACAATCGAATTATACATGTCATGTACCTGATATTTAAAAATCAACTGAGGTGACAAAATGTTTTCCAAATAGTCACGGAAAAACTGAGTGAAATCACTCTAAAGAGATAGCATGTAGGTTCCAGTTTTTAGAATAAACATGAATAGTATAGTCTACCTCAGCATTTTCAGATATACAAGAAATATTTTGGTTTTTCTTTTTTCTAACTTCCAAAATAGACATTTCTGAAGGGTGTTACCTTAAAATCTGGTTATAAAAAGTATAATTTTACTGAAATAGTCATAAAAATATATTCCTAAATCTTTCTGCCCCCAAAATCAGAACATTTCCATAAACCATATGGATATTTTGTTTTAAATTTGCATATACCTGAGCAAGAAAGCCATTTTAATGAGAGCACAACAATTTTGATGATAAATTTAAATGCACAAATTTTACCATTAAGTTTTTTGCTAAAACTATCAACTTCAAAATACTAAATTTCCACAAAAAAAAAAAAAAAAAAAAAAAAAAAAAAAAGGATAGAAACAAAATTTATTCACCTTAAAATTGAAGATTAAGAATATACATGTGTCCTATTACAATCTTTTAAAAAATCCGAAGCCTAACCCTAGCTCCCTATAAATAATCACCATACAATTTATCATGCACACACACTTCCTTTTACTAAAATAGAAATTCTACAGTTTGTTAAATTTTTACTACAATCCTTTTCTATACACATTGTAAATTTTATAGATACCATATTTGCCTACCTCTGAAGTAAATGAATTACACACAAACACACAGCTATGGGTAAATAAAAATGCAGATGAGATTCTTCTGATAAACCAACCAATATAGGAGAACAAAAACTGAACTTGTGTCACATCTTGCTTATGATGGAGGGGTTGACTAAATACATACATGACTCATTAAATAAGTTTCCAGACTTTTTCGTATGGGCAATTTCATTGATAGTACACACATGAAACTCTAGTCCTGTTCGAAGTAATCTCCTCCAGTTGCAATGCACTTGTTGTAATGTTCCAACAACTTCTGGGTGGCTCCATGGAAGTCCTCTTGTGGAAGCGGATCAATGACCTTCGTCACAGCCTCTTTCATCTCCACAATTCTCTCATAACGACAGCCTTTGAGCTTAGGGAATAACCAAAAGTCACAGGGAGAAAGGTCTGGACTATAGGGAGGCTGAGGAACTATCTTGATGCCTATCTTGGTCAATTAGTCTGTGACAAGGATGGAGTAGTGGACTGGTGAATTGTCCTGGTGGAAATGCCACTGACCCGATTTGAAGAGTGCTGGCCTCTCCCGACTGAATCTCTTCCTGAACTCCCTTAAAGCCTCAACATAGTATTCCTTGTTGACTGTCTGTCCACTGGGAACCCAGTACATGTAGATCATGCCAGTGCTGTCAAAAAAAAAAGGAATCATCAAAAGTTTGAGGGTGGATTTGCTCTGTCTGGCCTTCTCGGGTCTGGGAGAGCCAGCATGCTTCCACTGGGAACTGTCTCTTGGGCTCTGCGTCATAGCAGATCTAGCTTTCATCGCAGGTCATCAGAGCATCAACAACTGTGGGATCTAAATTGATCAGCTCGACCAACTCTCTGTCATGACAATGTTTTTCTTTCTGATCTCTGAGCACCCTTGGGACAAACTTCGCGCAAGTCTTCCACATCTTCAGTTCCTCGCGAATAACTGTGTGTACAGTTCCCATACTGACATCAAACTGTGCACTGATTGTTTCTATAGACACATGGTGGTCCTTATCCATGAAATTCTTTATTTGGCCAATCAACTCTAGTATTCTGACATCTTTACTCCTCCCACACCTCTCATCATCCCTCACAGACTCCCTGCCTTCCTTGAATCTCTTATGCCACTCAAAAACTGATGCTCAATTCATGCAAGATGCTCCAAAACCAGTCTGAAGAATTCCATACGTTTCTGTGGCCTTTTTTCTAAGTTTAAAACAATTTTATAGCATATTGTTCTTCTAAAGTATCCTCACGTCCAGATTGCATTTTTGAAATTCACCAGCTGTGACAATCAGGCTTTAGTAGGGTGTATTCCAATTGCTGCTGTAGCTGTTCATTAGAACCTGAAATCATAAAAATTGGTCAGTCATCTCATAAGATGTATAGCAATAACATACTGAATTTTCAAGAGTCTACGACAATTTTAAATGCCTGTACAAAAAAGTCTGGAAACTTATTGAAGGCACCTCATATATTAAAGAGTCACCTCATATAGTTTGAAAAGCTCTGCATGCTAAAATGCCAGCAATTTTGGCAAGTTGATCTTTTTGCAGAAACACAGAAATTAGGTACTTCCACGCACTTTTGACAATATAGCAACATGTGTCAGTAAAAACGCCCAATGCTTGTAACATTAATTTTATCATAACATTATGGTCCATATTTGACAGCATAAACTTACATTTAATACTATGAATTAGGCCAAATACAAGTATTGGCAGTATATTGCATTTAGGTAAACATTACCCTATATACTCTAGTTTTCCATATAAGACCTAGTAGATATTATTTGAAATATTTTTCAAGGAAAAATGAGCATTTTGATATCAAACATGGTTCTTTCTTTAAAAACTGCATATTTTAATGTTTAAGATAAAAATGAAGAACCAGCTTAGAATTATTTCCAATGTTCTGTCAGCTTTTTTTGGGCTCAGCTTCTAACATTAAACCGTCTTATCAGCGGGACTTACAGCAACACTGACTATATCCACTGCAGAGCAGTAGTATCCCACACTCACAAAAAAAAAAAAGGTGGGGGTATCCTTGTTACAACACTAAACTGCATCTAATGGTAAGGCTCCAATTTTGGAGAACTGGAGAGTACAGAGTATACCTTCATTACAATTACTCCCAGGTCCACTGATTCTAAGAGGTAGCACCTGTTAGGGTCCCATATACGAGTCAAATAGATCTTTTTAAAAATGATTTGTATTCAGTCAGTATACTCGAGGTACTTGAAACTATAACTATGTGCAAACAAATGACTTATTAAATAGAAATAATTACTTGAAACTATATAATTACTAAATCATACAACTGTGTGCAAATTATTTATATTAGATAGGAATACTTGATATAATGGTGTAAAAAAGACTCTTAAACATCTATGCAAAAAAAAGGAAATGTACAATAAACACAATTCCCAAACTTCTAGGCCTAAAATAACCCCAGACAACTTAAAGTCAATCAATCAAAGATTAGAACCTGGAATACTGTAATTTCTCCTGAGCACTTCCTTTTTAAGTTTAATAAATTACCTTCCAGACATAATAGCAGTACAATGGCCACTGTGCAATATTTGCATTTTTTGTTTATTGATTCTAAATGAAATGAGAAACCTAAGTCAAGGAATCACACATATACAGTAAATACTCATGTTTATTTGAGTGAATCTTATAAGTTATCTTCTCTTAGAAGACTGGATGAGTTTTAATAAAATATAGGAATACTCATCAGGATAGAGAAACTAACCTTGGGAGGGGGATGTTGTATACATGTCAAAATCAATCATACATCTAAGAATAGAGGAAAGCAGATTAGAGAGTGAGCAAGTAATGGTAGTGTTATATTCATTGGATGATTTTGGTCACTTATTTGCCAAAAATATTGTTCAAATCAGATTAATTTGCTAATCAAGGGTAAGATTTTGGGCAGATTTGTACCAAAACTTGTCCATTTTTTTTTCATTTATTTGCTTTTTAGAAGCACACACACACACACACACACACACACAAAATTTAAGATCGCATAGATACAGAGTTATTGGTGCTTGGTGACAGTTTCTCACCTAATCCATTATCAGACTAAATCTGATTTATGGGCAATTCTATATAAGAAATACAAAAAGCAAGCATTGAAAAATCAAATCAGAGTGCTTCAATGGTTGTGAGCAGAGCAGTATAAAAACTAAAAATTGATTACTTAGATAAATTCTCTATCCTCTCTGATGATTGTGGAAATGAAACTTCATTGTCTTGGTTTCTTTGTTTAATGGCATATCAACCTTCATGGGTTATTCAATACCAAAGCCATCCTTCCAGAAAAACAGCAGTGATACTATTTAACACAGTTTGTTTTTTTTTGGGGGGGGGGGATAAAGAAGTTCAATACCTTTCCCCAAGGGTTATCCAAAAGTAAAAGTAATATCACAACTAGTGTTTGAACTCACTTATTTCAAGACCAAAGTCTGGAGCTATAGCTATTATGCAAGGGGAACTTCCGTACGTGAAATTTAGTATCACAATAATCACAATGTAAATGTTGTATAGTCATGAACAACTATACATATACATATACGTGCAGATGATAACGACGACACAATAAAGACGAGAGACATTTCTTTAGAAAAATATACCTCTCACTTTATTTGAAAGGGTTCAAAAGGGTTATTAAAGGTTTTACTGTGTGAAAGGGAGTTGGAGACCGAACAAAGACTGCAACATATTGACCCCCACTCTTATGGCCATAATAGCATTTCTTTCCCATTCTTTTGGGCTGCTCAACCTCTCTGGGTGCTGGTTTTCTCTACCGCATCTCATCTCCAACTGATTGAACTTCCTGTGCACCGAGTTATATAATAATTTGACGCCCACTCTTCTTCCTGCATGCGTCACAAATCGCATTCATTCAACCCATCCATGGTCAAGGTTATATTCTGATATTCCTCAACCGGATGCACCTGTTATTTACACAGGTGCATTTCCTATTTTGACAGCCCGGCTGGGTTGGAGGTCAATATACAACATAAGCAATTGTATTTTAGTTATATGTATACATGGAGAAAAACTGAAAAACAAGATAATCAAAAGTAAAGAATTTGTGAAGGAAAGTCGATAATTGTTTTTCAATTTTTCTCTATACCTGTCGGAGTCCTTTCCATTATTTACTTCCTTATAAGTACATAGACACACAGACATTATATTCTTACATGCATATTATATTCATATCATCATCATCATCATCATCAGGGTTACATCCTGTATCCTCACATAGCTGCTGTATGTAAGTTCAAGCTGGTTGTCCTGCTTTTGCTTGGCCATATGTGGGGGTCCATAGGAGGACATCACTTATGAGCTCGTCCTTGCTTCTCCAGCAGTGACCTGCATGTCTGGTTCATCTAACTTGTATAGTTTTCGTGATGGGAGGCAAGTGGCCGTATAGATGGTGTCTCGTGGGGTGTTGTCACCAGGACTTGTTCAGTATTGCTCTCAACATTCTTGTGTAATTGCCGTCTAGTTTCTTCTCCAGCCGTTTAGTTAGCGTCCATGTAGTGCATCCATATAGCAATATCGATACAACTGCTGCCTGGAAGAAACTGCGTTTCATTTTATCGGTCAGGTCTGATTTCCATATAATTGAGAGCCTATCATTCAACTCATTATAATGATAATGATTTATAACCGAGACAAGTGCAATAGCAGTCATTTGAAACACATCCTGTAAAAAAGTATCTTAAGTTAGAGACATCAAATCAACGTTTTTTTTTGTTTTTCTTTATTGTTATTATATCAGCTTCCAGGACATGCAATCTTATTTTGCGTTTGTCGTCTTTGTAATAAATCATTATCATATTAATGGGTTGCATACCCATTAATAGGATAATGATTTATTTTGAGACAGTTTTGAATGATTTTGTTTCCAAATAAGTAGTGATATAAAAATTTTTTTCCCTTTCTTGTCAAAGGCGTTGTGATTGAGGATTAATACTTGTTATAATATATTATTTTCAAATCTGAAACAACAACAACAAAAAAAAAAAAAAAAAAAAAAAAAAAAAAAAAAAAAAAAAAAGCACAAAAGTATTATTATTAATAGTTATTTGCAGTCAGATGAGTCCCATGGATATTGAGACACCTCATATATGAAGTTTGTTCAAAAAGTTCTAAACTTAACCTCAAAAGCAGAACATAGATGAACATTTTTCTCATGGCAACACTCTACCACTTCCTATAAAACTAGAAAAATAATTCAAATTGCTGAGCGGCTAAGGACCATACAAAGGTCAGAGGTATGCAACAAATCTAAAATCTGGGTGAGGCTTAGAACTTATTGAACGACCCTTATACATATACATTATATTCTTATATAGATTATCATCATGCAGTAACACTGATTTACCCGACTCTTCATCAGTCCCTATCATCCATCACTCCAGGCAGGTTTTCCAAACTACATCCTAAGTCCACACAAAGCTGATGTAGAAATATTTTTGCTGTTCGGCCAACACTAGCACATCCATAAGAAGAGGTCCATTGAAGAACATCACTTAGTTCATCTTTGCTTCTCCAGCAGTGTCCACCATGTCTTGTTTTTTGTCTTTCTTGGATAGTTTTAAAAGATGGGAGGTAAGTGGCCATATAGCAGTTGTTTTGCAAGGTGTCACTTAGAGGATTTATTCAATATAGCTAGTAGGTTTCTTGTGCAGTTCTTATCAAGCTCTTTCTTTGTGTTTTGTCAGGTGATGCATCCATACAGTACTATTGACACAACCACTCCTTGGAAGAAATTTAAAACTTACCCAAGTTAAGGAAAAAGAAAAAAAAAAAAAAAAAAAGAATATAGATCATATAAACTAAAATAATCATCTTACTTTGCTTACTTTATCTGTTTCACTTAGTTTCATGTGTTTATTTATAAAACAACCATCACCCACATAAAAATAGTGATAAGTCAGCTAAGGAAGGTGAGAATTATTTTAGTTTTATAGTGCTCTGCTTACCAGCATCTGAACACTTTATTATATTCAACATTCTTAAACAATTGCTTTTTCTGCATATTTCTTTTTTGAGACATATATCCCATCACGATGAAGTGCTGATGGCATGGAGTTCCAGGACTCTCACCATCTGTCCCTGCCGTCCATCCACCCATCACTCACTTAGCATAACCTTTAGACTGCATCCACTGTCTGCACAAAGCAGTATGTTCTTGCTGGTTGCCTAAGACTGGTGTGTCCATGTGCAGGGATCCATAAGAGGATGCTGCTTATAAGCTCATCATCTCTAGTAGTGCCCAGCATGTCTTATTAGTCTTACATCAATTGTTTGTGAGATAGGAAGTAAGTGGCCGTACAACAGTTTTGTGGGGTGTTGCTTTCAGGATTTGTTCAAAACAGCACATGGCATAATTGTGTAGTTCCCTACAAGGTTTTTCTTTGTATGTTTTATTAGTGTCCAGGTGGTGCATCCATACAATAGTACTGACACAGCCATGCAATGGAAGAAATCCAGTTTTATTTTATGAAAGAGATCAGATTTCTATATGATCAATAACCAATCAACAGTAGTCCATGCCTTCCCTATGTGCATGTTGGCTTTGCTTTCAGTAGATGAGATATTGCTACCAAGGTATGTGAACAGGTCTACTAATTCCAGAGTCTTACAACTTCAAGTAGAGACAGCTCCTGATTTAAAACATGAAATCTGTTTTATTTGCTTTCACAAGGAGGCCAATGCTTCCTGCTGCTTGTTTCAGGCTATGTAGCCAGGATTCGACTTGGGTATGTGTATTGTGAGAAGCTTATATATACATGTAGTTTGTGTGTATATATATATATATTGAAATGATAGATTGTAGTGAATCTGATAGAAATATGTGAAAAGTAAGATAAATTACATACTTAAAAACCCGTTATCAACTTATATATTATATATATATATATATATATACACACACACACACACACACGTGATTGTCAAAGAAAACAATTCCGTTTATTTATATTTCTGCATTCTAAACTGATATATAATTTATAAATTTCATGTTGCCACTTTTGTAAACAAATTCAGGATTTGATACCAAATAGTATTTAAATAACTCTTATCTGTTTTTACTGATTTCATCAGAATACAGGATTTTCCCCATCCACCCTAAAAAATATTGGGTTTAAGATTCTGTGACTGAAAACTGCACTCTCTAGTAAATGTTGCATTTAACAAGTAAAGTACACAACCATCACACCAAAATCTACCCACAGTACTATAAACAATCCCTGGGGGTCAGGGATTTTTAGGTGGAGATGAAAAGTTGCAATCTTACAGAATCCTACAGGCATATTAGTATTGAATGGAAGGGAAGTGGTCATAAATTAGATCGCAATGACATAAAGAAGGTGGTTGGAGAGAAGTCAAAATTTGTATTAATGGGTGCTTCTATTGTAACTTTATAGCAACATTCCTGCGAAGTCAGTTATCTAGACAACAAAGACAGTAGGGACAGGGATCTACATCAGTGAAAGAATAAATGTAACAGTAAAGGGAAGAAAATAAATTTGTTTGCCACTGAATTTTAATTTACTCCGAGGTTGGTATGAAGAGAAATTTTATTTGATTTTTTTTAATTTCATTTTATTTTAATTAATGCATTCATTTTTATTTTGGTTTTACCATGACCATGACACAAATTCAGAAAGATGTTCCAACATTTTTGGGGGATAGGAGAGAAGAAGTAGCCCTCTCACATTTTGATGTTTTGGTTTATTTGTTTAATCCTATTTACCAACCCCTCTGCTCAGGCAGGATATGACAAGCTCCGCTTAAAAATTGACCTTAACAGGTTTGAATTCAGAGCTTTCCTTCTCCTAGACTAGTTGCCTTACCAAGGCTGAAGAACCCAGTCTGTCCTATTTATCCATAGCTGGAGGGAGAATAATTGGATTCATACCTTTCCCAAGGGTATTAGTGCTATGTGAAATGCAATCAGTCTCGTCCAGGATTTGAACTTGTGTCGTTGTGTCCATTTCCTACGACCATAACCATTACACCAAGTTTAATGGCATATGAACTCTTTATGGGCATTCAAAGCCAAAATATGGAATATCAACCCTTTCTCAGGTTATTCAATGCCAACTTTAGTTAATTTGGTTATCAGTTTTGTTGTTCTAAACGAGGCCGTTGGCCTAATGAGTAGAGTGTTCACCAATGGTCCATGAGACCAAGGTTCAATCCCAGGTCAAGTCATACCAAAGACTCAAAAAAAAAAAAAAAAAAAAAAAAAAAAAAAAAGATACTTTATGCTGCCTTGCTAAGCACTCAGCATTATAAGGTAAGGATCAAGGGTAAAGTGGAGCAATCCAGGAAATGAAGTAGTGCCCTCCTCTATCGAAAAGGGAGCCTTCGGGTAACCCTTGACTAAGGTCGTCAACTTTACTTTTACTTTATTGTTCTAAATGTTTAATATTAGTTCTGTTTGAATCATATATATATATATATATATATATACACACACACACACACATAAATGAAATGTTGAAGATTTAAATTCTTTTATATAGACCAGTAAAGTTGGCGACCTTAGTCAAGGGTGACCCGAAGGCTCCCTTTTCAATAGCTACTACACCAAGGTATAGAGGATGGCGCTACTCCTTTCCCTGGATTGCTTCACTTTACCCTTGATCCCTACCTTATATTGCTGAGTGTTAAGCAAGGCAACATCAAGTACCATTTTTAAAGTCTTTGGTATGACTCGACCTGGGATTGAGCCTAGGTGTCCCGGTCCATTAATGAACACTAACCATTATGCCAATCAGAGAGTTCGCCAATGGCCCAGGAGACCAGGGTTCAATCCCAGGTCAAGTCATACAAAAAAAAAAAAAAAAAAAAAAAAAAAGGTACTCGATGCCTCCTTGGTGTAGCAGCTATCGAAAAGGGAGCCTTCAGGTCATCCTCGACTAAGGTCGCCAACTTGACTTTTTTTATATAGAACCAAGCTTTTAGAAATACAAGTATTTTGTCTACTTTGACATGTTCAAATAGTTCTTTCATACTGTTTACCATGTAGAAATATTTTCTTTTTGGTGTAAGGTCATCAGTGTATTCGATCAAGCCAAAATTTAGTATTAATTATTTGATACATAGTTTCAAGTATATACTCCTATTAATAAACATTTGTTCACAGTTATATTGTAAAAAAAAAAAAAAAAATCTGGTTTGATTAGGTTATTTGATTTAATGCCAAATCCAATTTGCTCCCTCCTAAAGGTTGAGCACTCTGGCGAAGGAATTAATGGCTGCCACTTGCAAAGCTCTTCAAATGAATTGAGCACTCTGGTATTCGAGGGTGCAAAATGTAAACAAACAAAAGCCAATACATATGCATTATAATTCCTGAGGTGACTTATGTAGACAAAGAAACTTTGGCTCATTTTCAGCATTAAGCAAATCATAGATTCTTTGTTGTTTCTTTTCTTGCTCACTTATAATGGGCTGAATTTTAATTTAAAAGTGCTTGAATAATAGAGCTAATCGTGAAAATTTAGATACATTTCATTTTTTTCAAAAACTGGAGAAATCAGACCAAAAAAAAAATGAAAATTATTCCATATTTTGTTTCTGCACTCAGTATGGTATCAAGTATTCCTATCTAGTACTAAATTTATATACAATTATATCGTTTCCAGTAACAATTCCTATTTAATAATAACCATTTGTTTGTAGACCATTATACGGTATTGAGTATTCCTATATAATACAGATAATCATTTATTTGTACACATAAATGGTTTCAAGTATTGCTGTCTAACACTAATAATTCTATTTAACATTAATCATTTATTTGAACAGTTATATGGTTTCAAATATTCCAATGCAAGACTAATAATTTTCAAAGATCTATTTTACCTGCTGATGGGATCCTTAAAAGAACTACTACTCCTCCAGGTCAAAAGTGAATCTGAGAGTAATGGCCATGAAGAGGGGATTCTATACTCCCTAGAACTGCAGAACAGACACCTCATTAGATGTCGTTTAGTGGCATACCAAGAAGACTCCTTTTTGTGAGAGAAGAGGTCTTTACCCCTGTACAGGAGAATACAGTCAATATATTCCAAACCCCACTAGTTAGATGGGACACCATTTAAATGTATTTTGAATATACATTGAAAATCTTTAAAATAAATAATTGCATTTTATTTACATTTTTGCATCACAATGATTATATAAATTCACCAAGATGTTTAGACATTTTGTGAGGCAGGGCATGATTAGTAGTAAAAAGAAAGGGAAAGTTTTAATACATACTGAAAATCCGTTAAAGAATAAAAATTCACTTATAATCAGAGCAATAAAGATGATTTCTTAAATGGACTCCATGGCCATTAAAAAGGTCTAATTTTACTTTTTGTCAGGAAATACATCCATACCGTCAAACACTATATATAATAAAAAGCTTCTCCCCCCCCCCCACAATAGACATATAATTAATCCCATATTGACAATAGTCCCTGATATTTGCACAGATGGAAGAGGGGGTTAAATCAAATTCCATTTAGAGCCCACTAAAAGTTCAGCCTGCGCATTAAAAAAAAAAAAAAAAAAAAAAAAAAAAAAAAAAATTTAAATAGGAAATAAAAATAAAAAAAACTTGCCTGCAACACTTCAGTTATCAGCCATTTTCATAGCATTTCTAGAATGTTTCAAGATGGAGATATTTAATATATCATTTGCTGAAAATTACACATCATGCTAAGCAAACAAATTTTACAAAGCAGATAGCATGTGAGGTGGATCTTAACAGGCTCTTCAGCCTTTTAGGAAATTAGGTTCCATGGTAACAGCAGTCTATAATGATATTGAAGCTTCTATTTAAATATTACTGAAGGATCCCAATGAGCATTTCATAGTAATCCTTATATCAAGGATTTTGATGATAAAAAATGTGACATGTAACTGTGCAAACAAATTAAAATCAAATAAAATTATAAATGTTAGATAGGAATACTTGAAACCATTTTACAGCATGCAAATTGTTTATCCGAAAAATAATTACTTGAAGTTACAATTGTTTCCAAAAAGGCACCTCTAGTAGTGTAATGATTAACAAGCTTCACAAACAAACCTGCAAGAGTGAGTTTGAGTCTCATTGGGTGCCACATCTAAACAAAACACTTAGTAAATTACAACAATTGTTTCCAAAATATAAGTTTCTTAAAATCATACTGTAATTATTTATAAAGGGTGGAACGATAAAATTGTTGCCCTAGAAAAGACGACATGATTCCATTTCCGTTTAATGAAAACCAGTTTTTTTTTGTTGCAGACCATCTACTAGTTGGCCAGTTGTGTACAAATCCCAAGAGCGATAGGAGCCTTCTATCATGTCTGAAAGTGACACAATGTTCAACAAGCGAGATTGGAGATGCACCACTGTACAACTCATGCGCTCTACCGATCCAAGTTATGACAACAGGACCATTGCCAACACCCTTAAAATGCAAATCTGGATTGCCCAGGCTGATGAAAAAGTTTCCAGCTATGGTTATGGTCTTTGGTGCAGTTTCAAGTGAGGGCCACATCATGCCACCTCATATCTTCGAAGATGGCTTGAAAGTTAACACCAAAGTTTACCTGGATGTGCTGAACAGTGTGGTGATCCCCTGGTGCAATCAGGTGGCCGGTGGCAGACCCTGGGTGTGGCAGCAGGATTCGGCGCCAGTTCCAGATCCATATCGAGGCGGTGTTTGAGGCTGAAGGCAGCTACATTGAATAGATGTCAGCTTTACTACATAATCAAGTTACCTGAATTGATTTTTTCAATAAAAGTTTTAAAATAAAGCTGTAGTGTTGTTTTCTTTAGGACGACAATTTTATCGTTTCACCCTGTGTATAATACATGCTATTTTTTTTCTCTAGACTTTTTAGCCCCAAATTTATACACAAGAATTATATAATTAACATTATTTTTCAATCCTTATGCCTCCCAATATTTGGTTTGGTTTCTTTGTTTAATGGCATATCAACCTTTGTAGGTTATTTAATGCCAAAGCCATTCTCCTAGAAGAACAGTAGTGGTACTATTTAACGCATAGCTGGGAGGATAAGGGGGTTCATACATGCTATTTTTTTTTCTCTAGACTTATTTACTGGAGTACGAACTCGCATACGATCCCGCAATCCATCGCTTTAACCATTACACCACGAGGACACCCCCGACAATATTTGGGACAAGAGGACCAAAAGTTATATTTATAATTTAAACTATGTGTATTAGGCTATTGCAGAAAAATATTCAGTGGAATGTGTTTGTTTATAATTTTGTTTCTCCTAATGTCAGCTTATTTTCACAAGCTTGAAGCATTTTTTTGTAAACGTGTCCATCTGTTTGCTCTAAATAATTTTGTGTTTTAAGAAATGATGTAAACTAAATAAATTCTTAGTTTTAGCTAGCACAAACTGATAAAAGTTCCAGAAAATGGTTAAATTTAGCAGCTAAAAATTTCTAAAAAGTCAGTGTGTATTATACAAGAATTTATTTCTCCAAAATTTCATAGTCCAAAGTTGAAGTGTGTGTAATACGCAAAAAATGAAAATAATTGCTTGCAAATTATTGGAGTCAGATACAAATTGTTGTTTACAATCATTTTTTTTTCATGTTGGTGTGTGTATGTGTATATGAGAAAAATTGAAAAACAAAGTAATCCAAAAATGAAGAATTTATTGCAATTTTTGGATTACTTTGTTTTTCAATTTTCTTCCATACAGCCAAATTTTTTTCAATTATTTACTTCCATGCACACACACACACATATATATATATATATATATATATATTATATAAAAAATCCCAATTCAAATCCTAGATGAGGTGGTTTGCATTTCAAATAATGCCAATACCTTTGGGAAAGGTTTGAATCCAACTATTCTCCTTTCAGCTATGGGTAAACTGTAAGGCAGACAGATCTTTAACCATGGCATAGCAACCAGTCTAGGAGAAGGAAAACTGAACTCAAACCTGTTAAACTGCTTAAAAAAATAAACCATGTCACATCCTGCTCATGCAGAATGGTTGTAAATATATATATATATATATATATATATATATATGTATATATATGTGTGTGTGTGTGTGTGTGTGTGTACATGCATACAACATTGTGAATCTATACAAGTGCGTTAGAAGTAATGATTCGTCAATGCACAGTGATTTTTTTGGCTGACAATACTAATCACATGAAAAAAAACATCATGATTATTGTTTTTTGTGAATGAAAAACCCTCAAATATTCTTTGCCCATGAAGTAAAGAAATTGAAATAAAAAAGCCATCTTTATAAGAAAAACATTGCTCTTATCGATTTAATTTTAAGAGGAAAAAATTAGTGCTTTTCACGACTTGTACCAGGCTGATTTACTTGATTAAAAAAAAAAAAAAAAAAAAAAAAAAAAAAAGTACATTTCACCACCTTAAATAGTTATGTCGGTGGTCATGTGGTACTTCTGATGCAAAACTGCTGACTATGTAAATGTTAGTAGGGATTAATAATTTGTATTTTAATAGCAATAAGGAAACAAACAGTACAAGATAAGCACACCACCCTTGCACACCAGACAAACTGTTAATATGTCTAGTCAGCCATCAATCTTTTTTAATATACTCCATTTATTTTTTCTTCATTATTTTCAATTATTTCAACCGTTTTCAAATTTTTAATTCCATAATTTTTTTTTTCTTAAATCTAAAATAAATACATTGCATTTTATTTTTTAAAATTTTATATGCATTGTAGTTTTGTTGTTTTTATGAAAACTTGTTTTTAATGTGGAGTTCATTTCCTCAGTTTGACTCAGTAGCGACTTCTCCAATCAAGAGCAGTTTGATACTTAACTTTATTTTAAGTGAGGAAAAATATAACAGAAGCAGATTCAAAATCTGTAATTTCTGAAAGACCATCCAATAAAAATCTGCTGTTTAGAATTATTTGGATTTAAAGTAGAACAGGGAAATGCAACAAGAAAATTATCAAAGAGCATAGTATCTATATTAAACTTGTAACTTAAAGTTACTGCTTACTTTCCACTATGGGGAAAATGCTACCAGAAGTTTTTTTTTAAACATGATTGTTGTTGACTACCTAAAAAGAGATATTCAGTAGTATTTTCATCAAAAATTGCTAGGTGGCAATGGGGGCCAAGGATCAAAGCGTAGTAAGGCCTTTGCACAACCTGGTCTGCTAACTTGACTCCTCCATCCTGTGCCGACCTCCTGCAGAACATTCATGCTCAATTGTAATCCTGCTTAACCATCTAGCTTGGATGCTGAAAACATTTTAGCTTAGATCTCGCTTAACCACAGTCAATTCAACCAGAAGGCTTATCACATTCAAATCCGCAGCCCAAGTGCGCTTGTACTAGATCGTAGTGATCCCGTCTATCCATGGTTGATCCTACCTGGAATACAAACATGTGCAAGTTTGCAGCCAAAGTACACATATGCTAGCTCACAGCCAAACATGACCTCTGCAGACTACAATCAAACTTGCTGCCAGACTACATTTGCTGATCACGCTCCAGTCCACAGCTCTTTCTGCCAACCACTGAAGATGTTCCAGCTCACCACTGTTCCTAACAACTGCTGACAACATTCCAGCCAAACCAATTTCCTCCACTGACGATGTTCCTGCTAACTGCACAACCATGTTTATCTCAATTCTCTGATGATTATCTATCAACATATAAACTATCCTTATTAGGGTAAGCATAATAGGAGTATTTTCGCTGACTGTTCAGCGGACTGTCTGGCATCCATGCTGGATGGCCAAAACTCTCCTGGCTTCAGCTGCAGGTAGGCAAGCTGCATCATTGACACCTTTGTTACCCTTGTATAGCACTGGACCCTGTGGTCCATTTTAAGCTGTAATCAGGAATACGTGCCTGGACCCAGATTTGAGTCCATGTCCAGCTCGGCTCAACAGGCCCACATTGCACCAAGTGGGCCAATGACCAGCAAAGTCTAGCAGGGCTTGAGCCTCGGCTCATTCCCAACCATCCCCTAAATCCCCACTATAATCGACCTTTGGGTCATTGACCTTGTGTCAAGTTCTGTCTGGCAGGAGGCAGAGACAAATATAGGGTAAGCGTAATAGAAAGTTTTTTTACAACTGCAAATCAATTCCAGTCTGAAGATGTTCCAGTCCTACCCTACAGCCTTGTTCCAGACCTCCAGTCGACATTCCACAAACAACAACACTACTCAAACAATTATCAGCACTTCGAGACCATGTCGACATACACCCCTGGTTAACCAAGGACCGAATAAACCAGGACATCAATCAAAGCAGCCTCAGTAAAGTTTAAATATTCTGAGAATAGTATGAGACAAGTTTTTACAGTCAAAAGCCATTTTAAGGACATTTTATTAGAGAACGGATTCATTAAAATAGACTGGGACTAAGTATCATCCAAGCATCACAAAAAAAAAAAAAAAAAAAAAAAAAAATGATACTCCCATATTCTTTTTCGTATTTTCTTGTCAGCATACAGATGTTTATTTTATCTATTTCTATTCATATGTTTTTACAATGATGAAGCTACATTAACAGAATCAGTTGGTGTTTTATCGTGTGTGTGTGTGTGTGTGTGTATATATATGCACACTCCAGTCCATTGGCCTAATAAGTAGAGTGTTTGGCAATGGTCCAGGAGACTGGGGTTCAATCCCAGGTCAAGTCATACCAAAGCCTCAAAAACTGGTACTTGATACTGCCTTGCTTAATTTCAGCACTATAAGGTAAGGATCAAGAGTAAAATGGAACAATCCAGGGAAAGGATTAACACCCTCCTCAACAACTCAGTGTAGTAGCTATTGAAAAGGGAGCTTTCGAGTCACCCTCGACTAAGGTTGCCAACTTTACTTATCTATATATGAAAATATCTTACTTTTTTTTTTCATTAAACCATTAAAAAACGATTTGGGTTTATTATTTAAGATCAAATTTTAGTTTTATTTGAAAGATAGTGACATAGTTATCAGTATTAAAAGCAAAATAACATTTGATTTTTAATATATTTTAAAGAATTAAATTCACCAAGAGTTGATGACCCTACCCAACTCAAGATTACATAAAATAAAGTTATTAAAATTCAAAATACTTTTTAAAAAGATTTTTTTAATGAAATTAATAACAAAAAATATCAATAACCAAATTAGGTTACATACACATTGATAAACTCTTATCACAATAGTATTTAAATCTAAGTAGTAGGTCAAAATTAATGACAAGATATTTTCTGCGTCACTTTACAATACAAATATTAAGGTCCACTTTAGTTTCTCTAGAACAGAAGGCCAATCACAAAACAAAAAAAATTAATAAGTAATCAACATCCTAAAATTTTGAATCAAAAATTGTATTAGCAATAGTTCATTTTCTTGTATTTAATCTTAGAAAAAAAAAAATTAAAATGGTTTTTAAGAAAACTGCCTTTTTAATATTTTACCCAGTAATCTACAAATCTTTCATTAACCCTAAAACATTAATTTTTCCCTTTTTTAAATTTCCTATTTTTATGGTAAAATTCTCCCCCTCCACAGTTTTACTTGGATACTCAACTCGAATACAAGGCATAAAACTGGAAATTGCTTAAATAATTGTTACTGTAGGTTTCCATACTTTTTTTCCATCTAACATCTAAAAAAAAAAAAAAACCTTCCTTGCTTTAAAATTCATATTTTTCAATTAGAACAAATATTCTTTAATAACATTTAGATTCTGTCTAGGATTGGAGAAAAGTCAGTCAAAATCTAATGTAAACTGAAAGTCCCAATTCTATTCAATCATAGTATTAAAGGCTCATCAAACATTTCATCATCATCATATCGCGCTGGTAGCACTCCTCCCTATCGTTCATCGCCCTAGGTAGGTCTTCAGGACAACATCCCGTATCCTCACATAGCTGCTGAATGTATGTTCGTGCTGGTCGTCCTGCTTTTGCACGGCCATGTGTGGGGGTCCATAAGAGTACATCTCTTATGAGTTCGTCCCTGCTTCTCTAGCAGTGTCCTGCATGTCTGGTTCGTCAAACATTCAATATTCACATTTGGAGTACTATTCTTTTTCTAAACACTCCAGATTAAATTTTATTTCATGCACACTTTTTTTTATTATATACAAACAGTATATGCCATATCATATCCCTATCGATTAAATCGCGACACACATGGGTTAACACACATATTTAATACCATGGAAGCTTGTCTGTGACCATAGGTCTCATGCCATCTTTCTCTGCCTGATGATTGTCATTTATAAGACAGCATGAAACCTATGGTCACAGACAAGCTTCCATGCTATTAAATATATATAAAAACTGATATATATTTACTTATTATTATTACACACACACCTCTTCCTCTATAGAATTTGATGAACATACAAAAATCTTATATCCCACCCAACTGTCCAAGATACTTTGACAGCAAGATGAAAAGTAGAAATCTTATCCATGAATATGAAATTTAAATGAAGTCACCAATAAAAAAATAAATGTTTTTCTTTCCTAGTGTTTGCAATTTGATGACATTACCATTGGAATAGAAGAAAAGATTTGACATTTGGTTTATAAATCTTATTACAACAGTTTACATAAACATCTACTGTATGTGTGTCTGCTTAAAGAATAAATGGGTATGTGAATGAGATTTTGATTCCATCCCAGCAAGACACTGAATTGAAAAAAATGAATAAAAAACAACACTACATAATTAAATATAAATTGTAATACTGTACAAAATAGTTATTATTTGATAAATGTATAATTCACATTCACCATCCAGCTAAGAGTAAACCCTGTCGGAGGTTGTTACACACATTATATATATATATATATATATATATATATATATATATATATATATATATATATATACACACACACACACAATATAAATGTATATTGGTTTTATATTTAATTTGGTTGTTTTTTAAGGGAAGTGGGTGAATTTTAAACAATCAATTTAAATGTCGAAACACAGATTCACAAGTATAATTATTATAAAAGTAAGTAAAGTTAGCGACCATAGTCGAGGGTGACCCGAAGGCTCCCTTTTCGATAGCTACTACACCAAGGTGTAGGGGAGGGCGCTACTCCATTCCCAGGATTGCTCCACTTTACCCTTGAACCGTACCTTATAATGCTGAGTGTTAAGCAAGGTGGTATCAAGTTCCATTTTTAAAGTCTTTGGTATGACTCGACCTGGGATTGAACCCAGGTCTCCCGGGCCATTGGTGAACACTCTAACCGCTGGGCCAATGTCCCGGTTTAATAATTATTATACATGACTGAAATTAGCATTTTTTTTTATGAATATGTGTGTGTGTGTTTATATAACTAAAATTATTGTGAATGTGTGCACATTTAGGTAAGTAAGAGTATCAGGTTTGTGTCTGTGCATACACACACACACATATATATATATATATATATATATATATATATATATATATATATATATATATATACACACACACAATAAATAAATATATATTGGTTTTATATTTAATAGCATGGATGCTTATCAGCAACCACTGGTTTCCATACAGCTTTTATACAACAATCATCAGGCAGATGATTTTTGGGGGGATAGCAAAGTAAAGACAGCATAAAACCAGTGGTTGCAGATAAACATCCATGCTATTGAATATGTATAAAAACTAATATACTTATTTATTATATTATATAATAGCTCTATCCCAGATATTGAGCATTCTAAATTATACCGCATTTGGTCTCCCACCAAGTGAGATAGGGACTACCATAAACTGTTGTGTGTATATATATATATATATATATATATAATGGTCTTATATAGACAGAGGAGGAGTCCACATGGCATAGCGGCTAACATGCTAGACTTCAATATCACAGCGAGTTCAAACTCTAGTCACTATCACTTTCAGACTAATACCCTTGAGAAAGGTATTAACCCTCTTATTCTAACTATAGGTTAAATAGTACCACTTCTACAAAGATGGCTTTGGTATTAAATAACACAAAGAAACCAGAGAGAGAGACTTTGTTTTATCTACATGAAACATGATTAGTACATTTCTCTGAAATTTTTTTTGTTTGTAAATTAAAACAAAATTAATCTAAATTTTCACGGATGGTGTATTTTGTTCCAAATAGCAAGTAAATTTTTTTTGGTGGGGAGGGGCTTTAAAAAAAAAATACTAGAAAAAAAATCATTTTTGGTTGGATTTTCATGGCATATCAACCATTATAGGCTATTTGATACCAAATCCTCTTTATACATATATATTGAATATATAGGATTTGGTTTGGTTGGGTTTTATAGCATATCAACCATTGTAAGTTATTTAATACCAAATCCTCTATATATATATATATATATATATATATGTTTTCAAGCATTTCAATTTAACATTAATAATTCTGTTACAATCAATCATTTGTTTGCACACAGTTAAATGGTTTCAAGTATTGCAGTGTAACACTATTCAACATCAGTTATTTGTTTGCACACATATAAATAGATAGACATATGATTTGTAAGTGAATAGTTTGTAGGTAATTTCATTTTTAAATGATTAAAAACTAATTTGTTTGTACACAGTTCAATGGTTCCAAGTATTGCTATGTATCACAAACAATTCAATTAAACAGTCATTTGTTTACACAGTTAAATGGTCAAAATATTTATTTCAAACAATTTAGCTTAAGTCATTTGTTTGCACCTTGTTTAAATGTCAAACAGTTCTATTTGACCAATAGATAGGACCCTATCAGATACTACCACTCCAGGTCAGAGTGGACTGAGGCTAATGACAATGAAGGGATTAAAATAATAAAAAAAATTTTTTTTAAACTAAAAAAATAAAATAAATAAAATAAAACTAATACCACCACAAGAATATATAGGCTCCCCCCGCCATGCATGGAGCACTTGAGTGAGGAATTGCCAGCAGCCATTAGTATCCTTATGTTGTATACTTTTCATTTGCTCCTGTTATCTCAGCAGGCATCCATCGGATGGTGAACAATTCTGATATCCAAGTCCTGATGATGGTTACTGAAACCGAAACATTCAATGTTGACTTTACATCATAATGAATTCACCTATTTGGATTGTTTTTTGGCTATCTTCATACAGTCGGATATATATATATATATATATATATATATATATATATATATATATATATATATATACACACACACACACACACACACACACACACACACACACACACACACAAAATCAGATAGATAAGATTAGAGACTTAGTGGAGGATAGGCAATCTAGGATAGCCTGGCAAACAATAAATGAAGTGAGTAGAAGGAAGAGCACAGCCAAAGCAAAATTGAAAGCTGCAAACCAACAGGAAAAAATAAAACTGTGGAAACAGCATTTCGAAAATCTACAAGGAAACCCACCGAAAGTTACACATGAACCAATCACCAGAATTATTAGTAAGCAATTGGACATTAAACTAGGACCGTTCACTCAAGAAGAACTCGACTTGGTTCTTAGAAAAATTAAAAACAGGAAAGCTGCAGGGCTGGACGAGATTTCCCCAGAAGTATGGAAGACCAGACAATTTGACGACATACTGCTCAGACACTGCAACGCAGTCTATAATCAAAATCCGATAGAGGGATGAAAGGGTACATCTTCCCCTTCTCTAAAAAGGGTGACCTTGGATTAGCCAAGAACTACCGAGGTTTCACACTTACATCCATAACAGCCAAAATTTACAATGCCCTACTACGAAACCACATAGAACCCAAAATCGACAACATCCTTAGGAAAAACCAAAATGGCTTCCGAAGAATAGATCAACAACCTCACAAATATTGACCATCCGTAGAATCCTTGAAGGCATACAGGCAAAAAACCTACAGGCGACATTACTATTTGTCAACTTTACCAAGGCCTTCGATTCCATTCACAGAGGGAAGATGGAACAAATCCTACTAGCACACAGCCTACCAAAAAAAAAAAAAAAAAAAAAAAAAAAAAAAAAAAAAACCGTAGCAGCAATAACGATTCTCTATAGAAACACCAAAGTGAAAGTACATTCACCAGGTGGAGACACAGAATACTTCAACATTGTAGCCGGAGTACTACAAGGGAACATACTAGCCCCATACCTCTTTATCATCTATCTAGACTACATGCTTAGAACATCGATTGATAAAATCAGAGAGAACGGCTTCAAGCTGACAAAGAAAAAAAGCAGATGGTACCCTGCAAAAACAATTACCGACACCGACTATGCCGATGACATAGCAATACTGGCAAATACACCCAACCAAGCCGAAACACTACTGCATAGTTTGGAATGAGCCACCGCAGGTATTGGCCTCCATGTCAATGCACACAAAAGGGAATATGTGTGCTATAATCAAACAGGCGACATTTCCACACTAGACGGAAGCTCTCTGAAACTGGTAGACAAATTCACCTACCTAGGAAGCAGCATCTCATCAACAAAAAAAGACATTTACACACGGCTAACGAAGGCATGGACAGCTAACGAAGGCATGGACAGCTATCGATAGGCTATTGATCATATGGAAATCAGACCTGACCGATAAAATGAAATGCAGTTTCTTCCAGGCAGCGGTCGTATCGATACTGCTGTATGGATGCACTACTTGGACGCTAACTAAATGGCTGGAGAAGAAGCTAGACGGCAATTATACAAGAATGTTGCGAGCAATGTTGAACAAGTTCCAGTGGCAACACCCCACAAGGCACCAACTATACGGCCACCTGCCTCCCATCACGAAAACTATCCAACTTAGATGAACCAGACATGCAGGACACTGCTGGAGAAGCAGGGACAAGCTCATAATTGATGTACTCCTATGGACTCCCACATATGGCTGGGCAAAGGCAGGACAACCAGCTTGAACATACATACAGCAGCTATGTGAGGATACAGGATGTAGCCCTGAAGACCAGCCAGAGGCGATGAACGATAGGGAGGAGTGGCGAGAGAGGGTCAGGGATATCCGTGCCTGTGGCACGACATGATGATGATGATATATACACACAGAGTTCTATGTTAAACGATTCAATTAAGCATAAGCACACTTTAGTTCTATTTAATCCATAAATAGGACCCTATCAGGTGCTACCACTCCAGGCCAGAAAGTGATAGCAATAAAAGGGGTATTCAATATTCCCCAAAACTCCAGCATTACTGGAGACTCACCAGATAGTTTAGTGTCATATCCAGTACACTCGTTTGGGGTAGGAGAGGTCTTATCCTTCTGCAGAGAAGGAGTCAGTGTATTCTACAGCCACTATGAAAGTATAGAGCACTTAGTGAGGATCAAACTCACTACTCAGAAGTAATTTTTCAATAGACTTATTCTTTGGCCAATATTACATTCAGTGACCCAACACACACAAAAAAAAAAAAAAAAAAATCTGCTTCTAAAAAGTTCTTTTCCTAGTATTTTTTCTCTTCAGACATTATAGTAAATTACTCTCTTTCCAGCCCAAATTCAACCACTCACTCATGCACAGAGTTCCTGGCATCCAGATTACATTGAACACTTTACAGCAATCTCAGAAATAAAACCACAACCCCACCCTTCACATGATCCCAGGGGTATATAATTAAGGTCCGACATTTCTCACTCCCCTATTATATTTTTTAGAGCTTTTGGCTAACCAATTGTTATGTAACACTAACATTTTAAACTTCTTCAAGCTGACCTGCATTTTATCCTCACAAGCTTATACTGGTAGATAAGCCCGCCTCAATCAAGGCAAATGGGTTCCCCTACTTGGTAAATTCTCAACAGAAGTTGGACTCCATGCTGATTGGTGGAACACAGAACTGGTGAAAAATAAATAAGTATGGCTTATTAGAGAGAGAAAAAAAAAGACACGCCCCATATAAATTACCCAAGAGACACTATCTACACAGATAGTGACAGCAAAATAGAACTAACTTCTACTTTTCCTAGTTTCCAATTCTTCAAGTTAACAGAGTTATAAGAAAGTTTTACCCTTTTGCAATAGGAAGATATCTTTCAGTAAATGTAGCACCTAAAACAGTAAAAAATAACCTGCAAGAACAATCTAATTGTTGAAGATAAAAAAAATTATATATATATATATATATATATATATATATATATATATAAAATCACAAGCCTCAACAATATGAAAATTAAGACATATCCACATTGATCCCCCAACACATCCAGAGGAGTGATGAGAAATCCTGAACTATCTGCCTGTTTCATCAAAGAAATAAAACTCAGCCTTGGTGGGGGAAAAAAAAAAAAAAAAAAAAAAAAAAGAGAAAGCATCTAATATAAAGAGAATATCAATATGAAAAATAAACAATTTATTATCACCAACACTAACATCCTTACTTTCCATACCTCCAAACCTCCTGGGTGCCTCAGGTGATGTAATGGTTAGCAAGCTAGACTAGGAAACCTACATGAGTAAATTAGAGTCTCATTGGGGGCTCCATTTATATGGCCTCGTGCCATATCTAAACAAAAGCTTAGTAAATTTCAAACCACCAACACCTAAACTTAAAATCGGCTATATGATAGTGAAGGTTAACACTTGTATATCTGACCCACTCCAATACTACAATTGCTATAAGTTCGGACACCATGAAAGCCAGTGCACAAAAAAGGCAATAGGGAGGATGGTTCCATCAATAGTCTAAGCCAGGGATTCTCAAAATGGTCTATATAGATCCCTGTGGGTGGCAAATCAAATTTTTGCTTTTATTCTCCCTGCCGTGTCTAGCCACACTGAAGAGTTCTGATAGAATGAAACAGTCTCTCTGTGGATGACTATATATATATATATATATATATATATATATATATATAAAATAGTGTTCGCCAATAGTCCAGGAGACCTGGGTCCAATCCTAGGTCATGTCATACCAAAGACTTTAATAATGGTACTTGATACCTCCTTGCTTAACACTTAGCAATATAAAGTACGTATTAAGGGTAAAGTGGAGCAATCCAGGGAAATGTGTAGCGCCCTCCCCTACACCTCAGTGTAGTAGCTATTGAACACGGAGCCTTCTGGTCACCCTTAACTACGGTTGCCAACTTTACTTTTACTTATATATATATATATATATATATATATATATATATATATATATAATAAAAGCCTCTTCATAACAGAAGAAAAAATCTCTGAATCATGTGGACTAGTTGTTAAATATATACCTGAATGGGTGTGATGGCTACTAGTGGTATATAATTCACATAACTAATTCAAAACATGAATTATTTAAATGAACAGACAATCTGTCTGATAAAAAATATCTAGATCTTTTCAGCATCAATGGACCCCCACATATGGCTGTGCAAAAGCAGGACGACCAGCTCGAACTTACATACAGCAACTATGTGAGGACACAGGATGTAACCCTGAAGACCTGCCGGAGGCGATGAATGATAGGGAGAAGTGGCGAGAGGGTCTGGGATATCTGTGCTGGCAGCACGACATGAGGATGATGATGATAAAGAATTATTTTATAAAATCTGATTTCCAAAATATTCCTTTCTATAATAGGTTATAAAATATCCTTAAGGAAAAAAAAAGGATTTAATAAGAAATATAGATTTAAAAAAGAAATAAAAAGGGAAATTAAAATACATTATCTGAAATTTTAATTCTCATCAATGGTAATAGACAAAATTAAAATGAAATTATTCTCAATAAAATAAATCCCACTAGGACCAGAGAGATCCAGATTCTCACATATCAAGTCAGTTTCAGTATTTTCCAGATATTTGTAGGTGTGGATTTTATCACAGAATTCAATATACCATTCATAACTTTTCTGTATTTTTGTAAAAAAATTTCAACCTTAAAATTTAAAAAAATAAATAAACTCCTCTCATAGCATCCAGTGAAACTAAGAAAAAAAATGCCACCAATATGCAATTAATTTATTTGGGAGGTGAATGAAAATTAAATTTGGTTACAAGGAGCACATCAATTAAAAAATTTAAGACAACCTGATCTAAACAAACTAATGTGTCATGAATGGAGAAATATATAAAAAATTTTGAAAACAAAGATAAGCCATTGGCCTAATGAGTAGAGTGTTCGCCAATCATCTGGGAGACCAGGGTTCAATCCCAGGTCAAGTTATGCCAAAGACTCTAAAAAAAAAAAATAAATAAAATAAAATAAAAAAAATAAATAAAAATAAAAAATGGTACTTGATATCACCTTAACACTTAGCATTATAAGGTAAGGATCAAGGGTAAAATGGAGCAATGCAGGGAATGGAGTAGCACCCTCCCCTTCAACTCAGTGTGGTAGCTATTGAAAAAGGAACCTTTGGGTCACCCTCGACTAAGTTCGCCAACTTTACTTTTACTTATAAAGGGAATGGCGACTAAAAATCCTTTAAGTGCTCAATTCAACATCAAGAAAATCATTGAACTTCCAGGTATCACTTCCCTGACCCACTCATTATTTAAAAGTTTCATACTGATAGAGCAATCTTCAGATGGTTGTGAGGAAATTGCATGACTTCACTTGATGTTTACTTGAGATTCAAATATACATTTAAGAGTTTTGCCAGATGTTGATGGCAAATTAAAATATTCATTATTCAGGAAGTATAATTCACTCCAACCATTACTCATATTTTTTGTTGTTGTTGGTGTGTGTGTGTGTGCGCGCATGTATGCTTACACAAACAAGAGTACAAATATATAAATTTTCTATCTTTCAAAAAATGAATACAAAAAAATGTTATTCTTACAGTGCTCTACAGAAAAGAGGTCTTGATTCAGACCAAATTTATTTTATCTCTTTCCTTTTATCTATCAGTGTATAGGTGAATATGTACGCAGGATTTGAACTTAGTGTAATCACTATGCCAAGTGGTCTTTGATTATAAAGTGGTAATGCGCTTTCCTAAGCCCTTTCAGTGTCCCCTCTAACTTGCCTTTATAATGTGCTTTATTAAGCTAGCCTTTTCAGTACTTCTAATTTTCATGCTACACAAATTTTAAGTTTCATGAGGAAAATAAAATGGTTCAGTAAATGGTTGAACAAAACTGCTCCGACTTGCGTCTTATAAAGAACAAAACATTAGAACCCTGAACCTCATCCCCTGCAATTCAGGATAAAAAGTAAGTAAAGTTGGCGACCTTAGTCGAGGGTGACCCGAAGGCCCCATTTTCAATAGCTAATACACTGAGGTGTAGGGTAGGACACAACTCCATTCCCTGGATTGCACCACTTTACCCTTGATCCTTACCTTATAGTGCCGAGTGCTAAGTAAGGAAGTATCAAGTACCATTTTTTGAGTCTTTGGTATGACTCGACCTGGGATTAAAACCCAGTCTCCCAAACCATTGGCAAACACTCTACTCATTAGGCCAATGGACTGGTTAGGATGAAAAGTACCAGTATTATTTGTGTACAATATGCACTTTTCTCCAGTTTCATTTTTTAGGCTAAAATTAGGGCTACATATTATACAAGAGAATTAAATATCAACTTTTTTTCTGGCTATGTGCTATGCCATATTTGAGACAGCATAACTAAGTTATAATTTGGATGTAAATCAACCAATGTGTAAAAAAACTTGTTTTATGTTATTACAGAGAAGTAACCACTGGAATGTGTTTATAATTTTGTTTCTTCCGTGTCACTTTATTTATTGCTACAAGCCAATTACATTTCTGTGTAAACATGTCAGTGAATTTGTTCTAAATATTGTACAAATTCCATTTCAAAATAATGTAAACTATACAAATTCTTATTTTTAGTTTATATAAACTAGATAAAAAGTTGCCACAAGTTCTGAATAATTTTTTTAAATTAGTACATCTCACTCGAGATTTTGTGTCCAGGTTTTCATAGGCCAATGTTAAAGGTGCATATTATACACAAATAATTATGGTTGCTGAAAATGTGCAATGTTGTTAGCTGTCATTTAAAACAGATCCCAATATTTCATAGGTCGTAACAATGTTGAAACAGGCATTCTCAGATCAGAATTCTTGTTGCCCAGATATACGAGGATCATTAAATAAGTTTCCAAACTTCGTATGGGCACTTTTATTGATAGTACACATATGAAACTCTAGTCCCCTTTGAAGTAATCTCCTCCGGCTGCAATGCACCTATTGTACCATTCCAACAACTTCTGAAAGGCCCCATGGAAGTCCTCTTGTGTGAGCGTGTCAATGACCTTCATCACAGCCTCTTTCATCTCCTCAATTGTCTCATAATGACAGCCTCTGAGCTTAGGGAATAACCAAAAGTCACAGGGAGAAAAGTCTGGACTATAGGGAGGCTGAGGAACTGTCTTGATGCCCATCTCTCATCATCCCTCACAGACTCCCTGCCTTCCTTGAATCTCTTATGCCACTCAAAAACTGATGCTCGATTCATGCAAGATGCTCCAAAATCAGTCCAAAGCATTCCATACGTTTCTGTGGTATTTTTTCCAAGTTTAAAACAATTTTATTGCATATCGTTCTTCTAAAGTGTCCTCACATCCCGATTGCATTTTTTAAATTTCCATCTGTGACAATCAGGTTTTAGTAGGGTGTATTCCAATTCCTGCTGTAGCTGTTCATTTAAACCTGAAATCATAAAAATTGGTCAATCATCTCATAAGATGTACAGCAATAACATACTCAATTTTCAAGAGTCTACAACAATTTTAAATGCTTGTATCAAAAATTCTGTAAACTTATTGAATGCACCATTATTTACTCATAGATAGTGGCACAATGGTCATTCAGATTTTAAGGATCTAACACAAAAGTAAACATTTTTTGTACACTCCACTTCAGTTACAGGCTTCCTGGTCCCATAGAAGCCATGAAAAATTTTGAGGGAACATGTGTACAATTATAGTCAAATTCCAGAAGCTAATACATGTGTGACTATAGTCAGCTATAATACATATCAAATTTCATACAAACTAAATTTTATGGTATTTAAAAAAAAAAAAAAAAAAAAAAGCTATTCTGAGATTTTATTTCATTTCCCCTGCTTTTAACAGACTGCTACATCACCTTATAAATACTTAAATCTAGTCTTGACTACTAAATCTGATTGAAAGCAGTTTGAGAAGTTAATAGGTAATCCTAAAGATTAATAAATGATTTTATCAAAACATTTCAGAATTCTTAAGAATCATGTTTCTAGCACTTACCATCAAAAATATACAGTGTTAGATAGCTGATAACAAATAATCCTCTAATAGTCAGAAGAAAACTTTCAACAGCAGCAAAAACCAATTTATTAACCAATGAACTCTTGTTTGCTTTTTTTTCTTAAACTTTCTTTTGGTGGTTGTTGGAAACATGAAATCTGGAAGTTACCAGTCATTTGTAATGTTTACATAGTTTCTGTTAGTTGGCATTAAGAGTTTTGTTTTAAGAAATTTATTAAACTTATGTTAAAATGAGGCCAGTGAAAAATTTAACTTACAAGGAATATTTCATTAGCCTCTCTCAAATGGTTATTTGAGATATGTCCTTAAATTCTCTATTTACTTATGGCACAAAACCAGTACTATAGAGCTCCCAGTGAAAATTCAGCTCATTAATAATATTTATCTGACTTGCCACCAAGTCAGATTTGACAGGGAGTCATCATTTTATTGTCAAGAGCTACATACAAATCAATCTTTACGTACAGCCATTACAAATAAATGGTTGGTCTCATCAGTATTCCCCTTTTGGGCACCACAAGCAAGAAACTCAGCCTAGCTAAGCAAGTATAGCCAGAGGGTGTGGAGAAGGCTCACCTGGAACCAAGCTAATGTTTTCTCACCTACCTGGCAGAATTGCTCCTGAACCAGCTTGCTAATTAACATGATGTGGAGCATCCAGTGTTTGGTGTTAAGTATATATTTAATTCAACCCTTCAGCCACAGGCAGGATGTGACAAAAAGTCATTTTTTTCAGCAGAGTACAGTTGGTTTGAATTCAGAGTTTTCCTTCGGATTGTTTGTCACAACAAGGCTAGAGAGTCAAGTCTGCCCTACTATTTACTCAAAGCTGTGAGGAGAATAGATGCATTCATGACTTTTGCAAGGTCATTAGTAAGAAGTATAATGTTAACAGCCTAAGAAAGGATTTGAACTCGGCTTTCAGCACCCATTTCCTGGGACAATAACTACTACACCACATACACATCCATGCCATGAGTGCCTAAAGATATATATTCAAAATTATATATCATTACATATTTAGTTTACAATAACTCCATTCAAAAAGTACATCTCTCATAATACAATCCAAAACATCAACATGCATAAGATAAAAACTTTGATAAAAGATTTTCTTACCCTAACTAATTCAATGTTCTTCTCTCTGAAAAAGAAAAAAAATTGTTGAGACATTACACCAATAAACTTTACGAGAAAAATTAAAATCAAAAGTTTTGTTTTTTTTTCTTTTTTTTGTTTTTTGTGTGTTAAGGTATTAAGTTTAGTTTTGGATTTAATTGAAAACAAAAACAAAAAAAATTACTGACACATTGATAAAAATATGAAATTACAAAACCCTGGGAGCAGAAAACATCCAGAATTTGAGAGATTTATCTTTGGCTAACAATCAAATCATGGACACTGTAAAGCAAAGTAGATTCAAGTATAAGGAATATGCAAGTCTTATAATTATCAACCTAGGCATTCTGTGTGAAAATTACATTTTAGTCAACAGAGTTTTTGTAAACTTTTGAACTTGACAGTCCGAGTTAATTACAGTTAATACATAGTTAATAAGTGAATGACTCAGTCAAATTAATTAGCTTAATTTTAACCTATAAAACCCGAATGGTAAGTATTCATACTGCTAACTAGAAGTACATCTAACCAGGTAGCCTGAATTTCAGCCAGAGAGAGAATACCCATTCCTGCATTGCATTGCCAATAATTAATATTTTTTCAATTATCTAATAAACAAATTTATTTCTACCAAAAAGCTACAATTAATAACTTGTAAACATATTAGATAACAGATTATGACATTCTCAAACTTTCTTTTCAGTTAGGTGCCCAAGATCAAGTTTGTAAGGATTAAGGTATACTATTCATTCTAGAAAAATAAGTTAAGATCATTTTTATTTTCCCTACCTACTGTCTTTTTTGTCAAACCTTTCACAAATATTTTGTCTGGTTAATAACATATCAACCCTTGATGGATTATTTTATACTGAAATTCCATTGGTTTGTAGATGTTTGATTATAATCATTCCCATTTCTCCAAAACATACAAATAATTCATTATAGATACAACTATTCTGATTTAATAATTATCCTATTTACCAACCCCTCCGCTTGGGCAGGATATGACACAAGGTCAAATTTTTAAGCGTAGTTTAACAGGTTTGAATTCAGAGTTTTCCTTCTCCTAGACTAGTTGCCTAATCAAGGCTGAAGAACCTAGTCTATCCTACAATTTACCCATAGCTGGAGGGAGAATAATTGGATTCATACCTTTCCCAAGGGTATTAGTGCTATGTGAAATGCAATGAGTTTTGTCCAGGATTTGAACCCGTGTCGCCGTGTTCATTTCCTACGACGATAACAATTACACCACGGGCACCTCCATGATTTAATAATTATAATCCTTTGTTTGCACACAGTTATATGGTATGAAATATACATTTACCCAACCCCTCTGCCACAGGTAGGGTGAGATACCAAGACTAGTTGCCTAACCAACTCTAAAGATTGCAGTCTGTTTTTTCTTTTTACCCATAGCTGGGTGGTGAGGAGAACAGATGGATCTATGTCTTTTCCAAGAGGATTAGTGCAAAGAGAAATACAAACAGCCTCATATAAGATTTGAACTCAAGTAACCAATTCCATTTTCTGTGTCTATAACTTATGCTAAGCATGTTTTGTATACTCATACGAATGAATATACATAGATGAAAAATAACCATGACACTTCTTTAAAAAATATATATAACTTCATTCTTCTTGGAGTCAAAACTTCTGTCGTGTGAGAGAGATACATGGACGGAGGGAGATGAAGACAGACTGCTATATTAACCCATAACTTCTTCTCTTGACCATACCACACTTATCTTCAAGCCCCCAATTAGCACTTCTGCTTCTTAACTGGCGTGGGGGGGGGACTCAACCAAAGGTCCATTGTGGGCCACTGCCTCAGCAGGGCGCTCTCAGTGACTGCAAGCTGAGACTCCAAAACTGCCACTGACAGCAACTGCCTGAGGCCTTCACATGGGCATCTGCATACATTTTATTTCATTACGCCAATAATTTTCTATCAACCATGTGATAGCTTCGGTTTATTTTCACAGGTGCATCCAGTTTAGAGAATCTGATGACTCAGTCAAGGGTTAATATGCAACATATACAAATGACATTAAGTATTCTTATCTGATACTAATACAGGTTCAAGTATTCTTATCAATAATTAATAATTTTCAAACATATCCCATAGATCAGACTAGCAAGTATTATCACTCCAGGTCAGAGTGGACCTGGGAGTAATGCCAATGAAGAGGTGACTCCAAACTCCCCAAAGCACCAGAAATGAAACCTCAACATGGTATGATTTTAGTGCTCTACTCAGGACCACCATTCCTCATTTTTTGGGGGGGGTCCCCTCACCCATCACGGAATGGTTAACGTATTCCAGTCAAGAAGAAAGGGACAAAACACCTGCACTTTGTAAATGATTACTTTGTTAAAAGTGAAGGGAAAAACGGAGAAAGTAACCTTTCTGGTAAAAGAAAAAAATATGAGTATGTATCTGTTAAACTTGAAAACTGTCCCAGTTCTAAAGAGAAAAAGCAGCTTTTGAATTAAAAAGCTAGTTAGCTTTTATGACAGACCCCAATCATTCAGCTTTATGCAATAAGAAATTTATCTGAAAAGCAAGTCCTGTGTAAGACTGTTCATTTTTTACTTCGTTGGCTGAGTGGTATGATACTAAGTCTAACGTAAAGTTGGGCGGGTTTCAATCCCAGATTCAAGCGTCCTACATGTCTAGCCACACTGAAGAATTTGAGATACAACAAAAGTCTGTGGATGACAATATATACGCTTCCCCATGGGGTTTGAGCACTCTGGTAAAGGCATTTACGGCTACCATTCGCATAATGCAAAGCTCTTCAAATGAATTGAGCACTCTGGTATCCAGTAAGGTATAAAGTGTAAAAAAACGAAAGCTACTACTTAATGCCTTTTAATTCCCAAGCTGACATGGTTCACTTGCTGGCAGAGTGGTATGATACTAAGTCTAACATTAAGTTGGGCGGGTTTCAATCCCAGCTTCAAGCGTCCTACATGTCTAGCCACACTGTTTCATTGTATCACAATTCTTCAGTCTCTGTGGATGACTATATATATATTTTTTTTAATTGAAGTTTTCTGAAAACTAAATATTCAATTTCTTTTCTCTTTAAATATTGATGAATTTTAATGGCATGTCAGTTCACCTGGGGTTATTTCATGCCTAAAAAGTTAAATTGCATACATTGTATGTTTATATTTATATTTTTGTGTAGTTGTTTCAGAGATTCTTTTTTAATATTTCATCTTAATAATGTCAAAATCCTCTGAGATAGTTTTTTTTTTTTTTTTTTTTTTTTTTTAAATAATTACTTGTTTTACATTCATAATTTTTGGTATAATTAATTCTATTTCTCTCAAAAAAGACTGTCATCCATGTTAAAATTTTCAACTAGGTCCTTCATATTGTTTGTCGAAAAAACGTTATCAAATTAAAGCTAAATCTACGCATTCTATAAGAAAATATTTAATAGTATGTATTTACCAACTCTTCTGCAAGAGCAGGATATGACACAAGGTCCATTTTTAAGTGGAGTTTAACAAGTTTGATTTCTTAGTTTTCCTTTTTCTGGACTGGCTGCTATACTAAGGTTTAAGAGCCTAGTCAGCGCTACTATTTGCCCATAGCTGGAAGAAGAGTTGAATGCATATCTTTTACAAGGGTTAGTACTATGCAAAATGTTTAGTCTGAGATTTAAACTAGGGTTGCCATGTCCCTTTCCAATGACGGTAACCATTACACCATGGTTTAACAGTGTAGAGTGTTTGGCATGCTATTACATTATGGCTGTTGTTCTTGTTCGAGTATAAAGGAATGCGTAAGTTTTGTGTAGCCAGTACATAATCAGAATATAGTGACTTGTTCCTTTCTGGATTTTCTGAATGCTGGTTTCCATTCTTTCAGCATGGGTTTTGCCAGGAAAAGCTTGTGTAGGTTATTATTCCAATGTTGTCACCATTTTGTTTAAAAGAATTTGTTGATTTGGGATTCCAAATCAATGTAGATATTGTAATATTCATTCATTTAGATAATAATTTTCTCATTTGTAAAGTTGTAATCAGATCTTTATAAATATTTACAAAATCAGAAATGGCATGAATAACTCCTCCCCCCCCACTCCATTTCTCAGCACTGTCAGCTGGGCTTAGAATATACTGACTGTATCCTCTGAAGAGTGGTAAATTCCCTCCAAAAAAAAAAAAAAAAAAAAAAAAAAAAAAAAAAAAAAAAAATCTAGGTATGATACTAAACAGCATCTGATGGTGAGGCTCCAGTTTGAGAGATCTGGTATGTGGAGTCATGCTCATCATCGCGGTGGAGTACACTTTCGTTGCCCTCAATCCCAGATACACTCTGACCTAGCCCCATTTATTTTGCCATCAAACAGGTTCCATCAATGGGACAAATAGATCTGTTCAAAAATTACTTTTATAGGATAGGACAATGCACAAAAAATCTTAAACAACTACACAAAAAAAAAATGTAAATATGAACATACAATAAATGGAATTCTCTAACTCTTTGGCATAAACAACACTAGAAGAGTTGACATGCCATTAAAATCAAATTATTTTTTTTCCTTTCACATTTCTATGTTGATACAAGTGATGATTTATAAAAATCAAACAAAACAATTTCATATTTTTTGTTCAATTTCTTCCACTTAAAAAAAAAAAAAAAAAAAAGTTCCATTTCTATGCTGTGAAAATTTTAGTTTCTATTGAAGAAAAGTCTGCTTTGAAAATAAAAATTTTCCTCTTTTAAAGGGCAAATTTTCTTCTTTCAGTAGACTTTTTGACATGAATGGCCTTGGCAGTAGCTACAAAGTTGATCAACAAAACTACAACAACATTACTTACTTTTTATTACCAATCAGCATTTTGAAAAGGTTAAATATATGTATTTACCCATCTCCTCAGTACAGACCAGATGTGACTCAAGGTCAATTGTACATGAGGTTTAACAGGTCTGACTACAGAGGTTTAGTTGTTTTGTTTTACAGGGTATCAACTCTTTTCGGATCATTTAATGCCAAATTACATTTCGAACAATTCAGTTTTGGATAAGTATAGTTTTTGTTTTCAAACAGTTAAATGTCAAAACAGTTCAATCCCAGGTTGAGTCATACCAAAGACTCAAAAAAATGGTACTTGATGTCGCCTTCCTTACCACTCAGCATGATAAGGTGAGGGTCAAGGGTAAAGTGGAGTAATCCTGGGAATGGAGTAGCACCCTTCCCTACACCTTGGTGTAGTAGCTATTGAAAAAGGAACCTTCAACAACGGTTGCCAACTTTACTTATATTATCTGTCATAGAGTAGGTGTTATATTTAGTGTATGAATTTTAAAAGCAGATGTTAACAACTATAGCTGAAAATCTTGTCTGACCCAACAATTCTTACAAAAGAAAATTTGCAAGCTAAAAGACCTCTGCCTGTAACTCCATCTACCAATCAAGGAAAAACCTCTGACAATCTCTCCATCTACTGTTCAAAATCTTACTAAAATGTAATAGAGTCTGGCAGAATGATCCCCAAGATGTAAGCTTGCCAACACACAGGTGCTAGCCAGGGTGAGCAGATAGAATATATTTATGAGCCACAGCAGCAGCTATGCAGGGGGGGGGCAATAACAGTATGGGAGGATAAAAATTGCATTTGTGATAGAAACTTATTTAGAAAATAAGTGTTTTATCTGACAACATAGTGACACTCACAAGGAACCAATTCACTCACTGGATCTATCCTGTTTGGATTACTCCAGGGGATACTTGTAGGCTCAAGTCTTTGAACATAGGCTATAGTCAATTGATGAACAGAAAGATTTCATTTATCATAAATGTGGGAGATCCGTCTGTGGCCCATGCACTTCACCCAACAATCTCACCCAATATGGTTCAGTATTTTTTGGTAAGTTTGGGTCAAAATGCACGAGTCCAAGACAGATCCACACTGAAAGAAAAAGACGAAAACAAAAAGCTTGAATAAATGTTGTTTAACAGAGGAGGGGGGGGGTGACACTTTGCATAAATGATAGGGTGTCGAGTCCTCACTTACGCTACATAGATGGCAGGCGAATTTCCCTTAACTAAAATCAAAACTGACTGATAAGATTTTGGCCTTGATGTCGCTTCAATCTTCAATTTATTTTCTGTTTCTATCTGTTCACCTGTGTATCTCTGTTCTTCTCAGCCTCTGAATCTGGTTGTGTTCATCTCTTTATCTGTGACTTTCTGTTACTATCTTCTATCTCCATCTATCTGCCTTTCATCTTTTCAACCGATCTCCATCCCTGTATCTCCATTCTGTCCAACAGACTGACTTTACTTGTATATACGCAGGGGTGAACATTTCCTACTTCTGGATTTTCACCCACCCATAGACTGGACATAAAAATATTGCCAGACTGAATGTCTCCAAAAAGGGTGAGATAAGATTGAAGCTCATAAGTCACAGTTCCATTTTTATCTAACCTGCTTCATTCATAGGATTGAATTAGTGGTTCCTGCGCAAAATACATACAGCCACCCACACATTCAACATATGCATGCAAATATGTCTCAGCCCTATACTGACATACGCATGTATACATACATGTACTCACGTGTCTACACACATGCATATACATATAGCTGAGTCGATATACAACCACACCAGCATCAATAGTGTCACATGAAATTGCAGCAACATCAGAGAGAGTGCAGCAGAATTCCAGGGTCAGGTTTCAGGAGCATGAAAGCAAGCATTTAGAAAATACAATCTTTAAAACAAAGCAACTACAATAACAAAATGGCAAATATTGTTCTTTCTTAGAATAAAATTAAATCTTGAATAGAATCTATTAAGCAAACACCTCCAGCATAGGCATATCATGTAGGTTGATATGCCATTTAATTCCAAATCCATTTTTAATACAAATAAACAATTCTATTCAAAACAATTCTGTTTAGCATATAAAAACAATTCCATTTCAAACAATTTAGTTTAGCATGAGTACACAGTTTAGTTCTATTTGACCCATAGATAGGACCCTATCAAGTGCTACCACTCCAGGCCAGAATGGACCTGGGAGCGATGGCAATGAAAGGGTATTCCACATTCCTCAAAGCTCCAGCATCACTGGAACTTCACCATCAGATTGTTTAGTGTCATATCTAGGACATTCGTTGGGGGCAGGCTTACCCCTCTGCAGAGATGCAGTCTGTGTATTCTACAGCCCCAGCCGACTGGGCAAGGAATACAGTTGGTTTAAATTCAGAGTTTTATTCTTAACTGGTTGCCATATTAAGGCTAAAGAGCACAGTCTGCCCTACTTTATTCCACATTGCTGAAGGAGAAGAGATCAATTCATGACACTGGGTCAATATTTAAGCAATGAGTATAAGGTACATTGGCCTAGTGGTTAGAGCGTTCGCCAATGGTCCAGGAGACCTGGGTTCAATCCCAGGTCGAGTCATACCAAAGACTAAAAAAAAAAAAAAAAAAAAAAAAGGTACTTGATGCCTCCTTGCTTAACACTCAGCATTATAAGGTATGGATCAAGGGTAAAGTAGAGCAATCCAGGGAAGGAGTAGCGCCCTCCCCTACATCTTGGTGTAGTAGCTATCGAAAAGGGAGCCTTCGGGTTACCCTCGACTATGGTTGCCAACTTTACTTACTTATAAGGTACATAGATGGGTAACCATTTAGGAACAGCAAGTATTGTAAATAACGAGGCTTACTAAAAGACTAAATAAAATAAGAATACTAAAATAAAACTAAATAAGGACTACATCAAGAGATATATCAAAGTCTTGTTTGATCTATTGATTGATCAGAAACAGATGTGTGCTTTGATAGATATGGATAAGACAGAAAAAAATTGATTCGCCCAGATACAACATTCTAATCAATAAAGAAGCCATTACTGAAACAGTTTACATGCTTAAACTTAAGAGAAAATACAGGACATCAAGTATAGCACAAAACTAAGAGTGTTAAAACTCTTGTACAAAAGATAAAATCTAATTGTTCAGCCCAGTATTAACAAACATACAAAGAAAAAAAAAAAAGATTCATCTATGAGAGAGAAAGTTAACTTAAGATTTATCCACTTAAAGGCCACTCTTGGCAGCCATTAAGTTTGATGTATATTTAAGAACATCTATATGTTAATACCACTATAACAACATATCTATTGTTAGGTAGCCCACAGAAGCAAAGCAAAGGTTTCTTTATTTAATGTCATATCAGCTTTCATGGGTTATTTAATGCCAAAGCCATCCTTGTTAAAAAAAAAAAAAATAAAAAAAAAAAAAACAACACAGCTGTAATATCATTTGACCCATAGCTAAGAGGTTAGGTTAGTCCAAAAGTAAACATGAGAGCACAAGTGGATTTCAAACTTGCTTACTTCAAGACTGTAGTCAAGCACTTCAGCCATTATTCCACACAAACTCCCCTATAATCATTTATTCGAACACAGTTATATCTAATACAAAATTTGTACTTGGTTGTATGGTTTTAAGCATTCCTATCTAATACCAATAATTTATACAAAATTATATGGTTTCAAGTAACTAATGATAATAATAATCCTTAGTAAATATATAGCTTCAAGTAACTATTTTTAATACAATCAATTTTCAGATATATGGTATCAAGCATTCTTATCTAATATAAATAATTTTCAAATAGATATATTAGACCCATAAATGAGACCACCTACTGCATTTAGATTGAACAACTTTTGAGCTGTTTTGTTGGCCACTGTCACCAGTTTCATCTTCCCATACTTTCTTCCCACAGTGAAACTGATATAGAGATCACACCTTCACAACCAGATGAAGATAGTGCAACAAGATAAGTAACACTATCTTCAACCTTGAGATTGGGTCATAAGGTGGAGAGAGACCAAGCTCAACAAAACCTAACTCCCACCTATCCCAACCAACCAATCTTTGCCATAATATCTCTTGCTAAAATACTGCAGCAGTTCTGAAATTTTATCTAACTTCTTTTCTTTTTTTTTTTTTTTCCATACTCTAAGATTTAACAACACTTAACTCAGAAAACCCTGAGGCCAGTACCCTCCTTTCCTGTACTCACAGCTTAAAACAATCTTGGTTTGGTTTTATGGCGAATCAACCATTGTAGGTCATTTAATGCCAAATCTGAGGAGGTGTCCTCATGATGTAATGGTTAAAGCGATGGACTGTGGAATCGTAGTAAGTGAGTTTTAATTCCAGTTGTGCTATTACATTCACTTTCAGACAAATACCCTTGGAAAAAGTATGAACCCCCTTATCCTCCTAGCTATAGCTTAAATAGTACCACTACTGTTCTTCTAGAAGAATGGCTTTGGCATTAAATAACCCATGAAGATTGATATGCCATTAAACAAAGAAACCAAACCTAATGCCAAATCCTTTATGCATATATTAAATGTTTTAATACACTTTGCAGATTACATCCTTAAAAGCCTGAGATCATTTTTTTTATTAACCGGACCTTAGAATAATGTATAGTAATATAACTTATGTTCCCATAGGTTGGTCAGTTTCCTAAATAGCATATCAACTTTTGAGGCTTATTTAATGTCAAAGCCATCCTTATAAAAGAACAGCAGAGATACTATATAACCCATAACTGGGAGGATAAAGAGGTTCAATACCTTTCCCAAGGGTATTAGTCCGAAAGTAAACTTGATAGCACAACTGGAGTCCAGTCCAGTACTTTACAATACATCTCCTTCCCCACTCCATATGGGTCAAATAGATCTGTTTAAAAACTATTCATATTTGTTAAGACTAAAATAATTCTCTAACAACAGGGCATAAAATATGCTCTGGGTTGACATAGCATTAAAAATCGATCTGCCAAGTGTCATGTAAGGCTATCTGGTGGTAATAACTTGGGAGTCTTAAACCTAAACTCTATTGTATGCCACTTCAACTGAGCTATTAAAAAAATTCATGTTCTACCATTCTCTAATCCAATAGCACCATTACATGTAAGGATAGAAAATATAGAACTATGACAAGTTTCTGACACCATTCTTGGAATGCTTAACACACACAAAAAAAAATCTTTATATCCCAGTATAAGTTGGTTAAAAAAAAAAAATAAAAAAAAAAAAAAGCACTTTTTGACCAGAACAATTATGATAGAAATGAATTAATATAAAACTTGATACAAATCGCCTATGCATGCAAATTTGTGACTAGACTTATAAAATAACCATAAATAAAAATCAGAAAAGTATAAAGAGTAAATCAGACATAATCCATCAACACATTTCTTTGTAGTAGTTTTTTTTTTTTTTTTTTTTAATGAAAAACCCACAATACATAAAAGAAATTCCATTATGTACACTTACATCAAATTCATTTAATCTCTTCAATCTCTAACTTTAAGGTTGGTTGGTTGGTTTCACAGTATGTCTACATAAAAGTCAGTCTTTCCCCCACCCACCCACAAGCAAAATGATTTCAACTAACTAATGATAATTATTTCTAAGCAATTATAGCTTCAAGTAAGTATAGTCCAACTTGAAAGCATAGTAAGGGTAATCTGAAGTAAAGTTGTTTTTTTTTTTAAGATATTATTTTTCCCAGCCCTCTCTGCAGAGGTGGAGTCACCATAAGAACACCCAAATGAAGCCACCTGTTGGCTACAATGATGACTTATAATACTTAAGGACAGGATCCTGATAGCTGAACAGTCTGTGATCCATCAACCAAAGTCATCACATGACCTGCAACACACTACTTTGGTCTTTACTGGGCTAATCTAGCAGCCAGAGAGGCCCAACTGAATCAGTCGGATGGTCGTGTCTAGCCCTCATACCTATATGACTGTACCCGACTGTCATCTTCAAATGGCTCATGGTAATCAAGTACCCAACCCTATTTTATCTCAAAGGTGAAAGAAATGGGAGTGTCTGAAGGTCAATTATAATGAATTAAATTGTTTTGCTTTCCTATGTGCAAACAAATGAGCTCTAACTCATTTACAAATATAGTTACCTACAAACTATTTTCTAACAAATCATAACATGAATCATAACATGAATCATTAAATAACCCACAAGTGTTGATATGCCATTAATCCTAAAAAGTCTAAATCTTATTTTTCCAAGGCAGGTATCATTTGGCCAGCTTACCAAAATTCATTGCACTTTTAACCTGGTTTGTAGGTTGGTTGAGTTTTATGGCATATCAACCATTGTAGGTTATTTAATGCCTAATTCTGTTAATACACATACATTAAATATATATGGGTTGTAAATAGTTTGTAGGTAACATTTTAAAAGTAACCAAAACTCATTTGTTTGCACACAATTAAGTAGTTGCAAGTATTCCTATCTAATAAATTAATTTAATACCAAATCCTGATAGAACATATGATTTGTAAACACATTTTGTAGAGAACATTTTTTTAATGAGCCTGAGCTCATTTTTTTTTTTTAATACAGTTAAAAGGTTTAAAGTATTTCTATGTATCAATAACAATTTAATATCAGTCATTTATTTGCACACATTTAAATGACTATACATAATCTGTTAGTGAATAGTTAACAGGAAATTTTATTTTTAAATGAGTTGGAACTAAATTACTATTGTTTCGGTGGTTAAAATGATTTTAATTATTGCGATCTAACAGTAATATTTCCATTCAATATAAATCATTTGTTTACACACAGTGAGGTGTATAGCTATGTAATACCAATAATTCTATTTTGTACACAGTTAAATGGTTCGAAGTATTGCTATCTATCATGAACAATTCAATTAAACAACAGTCATTTGTTTATACACAGTTAAATGTAAAAACTGTTCTTTTACTAACAATTAGATTTAACACGTTATTTACTTCACACAATTTAAAACATTCAAATAGTTCTATTTCACTGGCCTGATTAAATGTTTTCCAGTATAGAAAATTATTACACATTTCTGTTTGACACATAGACGGAATTAGCAGATCAGACTAGACCTAGGAATAATGGCAATGAAAGGGTACTCCACATTTCCCAAAGCTCCAGAACTCAATTCGAGTTCAGCATATCAACCTCAGTGGGTTATTTAATGCCAGAAGGGTTAAATTGATTTTTGTGCATGTTTTAGAATTTGGGTGTGCTTTATTATATTTGGCTAGATTTTGATTAGTTTGGTTTTATAGCATGTCAACCATTTCAGGTTACTCAATGGTAAATCCATTTTTCTGCATATGTAAGTACAGTTTTCCTTACACTCAGTAAAATGTAAAAACAGTTCCATTTCAGACAATTCAGTTTAATATAAGCATGCAGTTCAAATGTCAAAAACAGTTCTTTGTAAGTTGATTTGGTTTTATGTCATATCAAACATTGCAAATTGTTCAATGCCAAATCCTGTTTAGATTTATATACTAAATACACATGGTGCGTGAACATTTTCCTAAAAACATTTTTGAATCATTCTATTTACTTTTCATCACTTGCTCACACACAGCCGAATGATTTCCAGATTTGCTATGTAACAATAACAGTTTAACATCAGTCATTTGTTTGTAAACATTTAAATAGATATGTATGATATGTAAGAGATTGTCATTTAAAAAAGTGAGCAAGCTTATAACTTGGCCTACAGTTAAATAGTTTCAAGTATTATAGTTATCTAATACTTCTTCAAGATTAGGGCTGGCAACTAAGCAGTCTGTATCGCTATCCATGCTTTCTATATGTTCTTCATAGGGGTTTTGTTGATCCCTGAGGATTGCAGGGTTTGATTCATATAGGAGATTGTTCTTGAGGGCATTTTGAATGTGCTTCCAGGTTTTTCATTTTCGTGTTCAACCTTATTTTCCCAGTTTGGCAAATGGAAGCCTCCGTTTCCATGGGATCAAATCTTTTTCTTGGGGTAGTTCTCATTCTTGAGATGGATCTATTTTTTCCTCTTTTGTACCACGTACCTGCCTGTCGGGGGGGGGGTCTCTTTAGTTTTCCTTTTGGGTGAGGTCTGTAGTGGCCCAGCAACAAAAGTCACCTCAGAAAAATAAACTGAAGTCACTTAACAGTTCACAGTACAGCTAACAATTCTAGCTTTTAACTCAGGTCTGGTGCAAGTTAGCTTAGCTTAGTGAAAAGTTGCAACAGACTGCCTGCTGAGATAAAAGTGGCCAGGTTTTAGAATTGCATTATTTCACTCAATGGGAAAAGGACTTGTCTGATTAGACTTTCTTTTTTAAAAAACTGACTTATTTGTTTTTTTTTAAAAAAGGGACTTTGTTACTTTTTTTAAACTTTTTATCAATTATTGAATACCCTGTGTTTGTCTCTGGCTTTTCAACTTCAGTTTATTTTTCTTTGAATGATCAATCCTGTTTGATTCATTTAGCAAGTGCCGACTTCAGTTATCTGGATCTAAAAATACAACTTGGGCAGATGGCTGGATGAGCTTAGGTTCAATTCTTCACTGGAGCAGTGACCTGCCAGTGGTCGAGGCAGCCTATGTACTTGACTTTGCAAATTTTATAAAAGAGGACAAAAATGATTTTTAGTCAAGTTACGATTAAATCATTTGTTCCTGACAGATTTTTGAAGTTAAAGATGAATTTATTCAGTATTTATGAGTGACCAATTAAGAATAGCAGATATATAATTACCATCTTTTTCCGCCCCTTGGACAATATTTGGGATAACTGAAAGTAAGTTCTTTCTATAGTCCAAAATAATGTGTTTTATGCTGTTACAGAGAAATAACCACTATAATGTGTGTGTTTATAATTTTGTTTTCTTGAATGTGAGCTTATTTCTGCTCAAAGCTTGCTGCATTTTTGTGAACATATCTGTGTTTGCTCTAAATACTATGTAAATTTTGTTTTTATAACATAATGTAAACTATATGAATTCTTTCTTTTAGTCTGTACAAACAGATAAAAAGCTGAATAAATATTAAATTTTGATGAAATTCAGCTACTACAAATTCTTAAGTCAGTGCATATCATACATGAGGATTTTTTTTTCCAGAATTGCATCGTCCAAGCGACATTTAACATTAGAACCTTAAATAGAATAGGTCAACTACCAGAGCTGACTGCATCGGCCTTAGAACATAAGATAAACATAATATGCATACAAGAACACAGATACATGCACAACGAGGATATCAAATATCACGATACTGGCAATGGATAGATGCTAGCCACTGTATCAGCATGGAAAAACTTTGTCAATGTCACGGTAGGAGGTTTAGGCATACTTATAGGACCTAGAACATTAAAATCACTTAATAGCATTGAGAAAATACAACCTAGGATGATGGTAGCTACTTTTAATGGCAATCCCAGAGCAACAATCATCTCCTGCTACAGCCTCATCAATGTTAGTGAAGAAACTGAATTTGTCGCCTTCTACAATGAGCTATCCTCTTTAGTGTGTAGCATTCCAAAACACGTGCTAGTCATTGGTGGAGACATGAATGCCCAAATTGGAAAAACAGAAACAAATACAGCTTACACAACACGTCGAACAGGAATGGACAACATCTAACAGATTTCATGATAGAAAATAGATTAACATGCCTCAATACAACCTTTCAAAAGAGGGAGGGAAAATTATGAACCTACACATACGCGAACAATAATAAAGCACAGATAGAATTACGTCTTTATAAATAAGAAATGGAAAAATAGCGCAATGAATTGCGAGGCATACTCCTCTTTTGAGGGTGTGTCCTCCAATCATCGGATAGTCATGGCAAAAATACGACTAAGCCTGCGAAAAAATGCCACACAAACAGCGACCACCAAACACTTATGACTGGGGTCTTTTTAGCAACAGAGATATGAGAGATAAATATGCGTTAGAATTGAGAAACAGATTTGAGGAGAAGACAGAGAAAAGTACCCCAAATGATGAATATGAGAATTTCATCAATGCACACCTCGAGGCAGCAGTGAATTGTATTCCAACAAAACCAAGAACTAAATATAGTGTCCCATGGGAAACATTAGCGGTTAGAGAAAAACGGGCAGACGTGAAAACTGCCTCCAAATGCTACAGGAAGAACCCAATAAACACAAATGCCCTAAAACTAAAAAAGGCACAAAATGAATTAGCCAGCATATATCTCAAGGAACAGACAGAATACATACAAAATCAGATAGATAAGATCAGAGACTCAGTGGAAAATAGGCAATCTAGTATAGCATGGCAAATGATAAACGAAGTGAGTAGCAGAGCATAAATTGAAAGCTGCAAACCAACAAGAAAGAATAAAACTGTGGAAACAGCATTTTGAAAATCTACTTGGAAACACACCGAAAGTTACACAAGAACCAATCACCAGAATTATTAGTAAACAATTGGACATTAAACTAGGACCGCTCACTCAAGAAGAACTCGACTCAGTTCTTAGAAAAATTAAAAATAGGAAAGCTGCCGGGCTTGATAAGATTCCCCCAGAAGTATGGAAGACCAGATGATTTGACGACATACTGCCCTGACACTGCTACGCAGTCTATAATCAAAATCCAGTAGATGGATGAAGGGATGTATCCTCCCTTTCCCTAAAAAGGGTGACCTCGGATTAGCCAAGAACTACCGAGGTTTCACACTTACATCCATAGTAGCCAAAATTTACAATGCCCTACTAAACCACATAAAACCCCAAATTGACAACATTCTCAGAAAAAAACAAAATGGCTTCTGCAGAAATAGATCCACGACCTCACAAATATTAACTATCCATAGAATCCTTGAAGGCGTTTAGGCAAAAAACCTACAGGCGACAATACTATTTGTCGACTTTACCAATGCCTTTGATTCCATTCACAGAGGGAAAAATGGAACAAATCCTACTAGCATATGGCCTACCAAAAGAGACTGTCGCAGCAATAATGATTCTCCATAGAAACACCAAAGTGAAAGTACATTCATTCCAAAATGTTGTTCCAAAGTCATCAGTTGTAATAGTATTTTAGTAAACAAATTTTAAATGTGGTTTATTTTTTAACCTATACTCATGTTTTGGCTGGCTGGCTGGTTTTATGGTATGTCAACACTTGGGTTATTTAATGCCAAAGTTAGTATTTTTTTAAAAATTATTTTATTTTAAGCAAGAAATTATATGGTTTTAGATAACTAATTATAATCATTGTTAAAAAAATATTGTAGCTTCAAGAAATTCTTAATAGAAATAATTTACACAGTAATGATTCCAATTATTAATTTTTCAAACAAATTTTTTTGACTCATAGATAGAATCCTAACAGATACTATCAATTCCAGATCAACTCATAAAAAATGAACATGTATAGATCTTTTTGGTAACCTATTATAATTTAGGTTTTATGATGGGTAAATTCAATAAAGAGAATAAGGTGGTTGTATCTTATCTATTTGCCCCTCCATGTTTATTCAGAAAAGTTTTTTAAAATGACTTTTCTTCTTTAGATCCTAGGTAAGTAGAAAAACATTTATTTAAAAAAAAAAAAAAAAAAAAAAAAAAAAAAGGTGATTATTCTTTTTTTTTTTTTTTTTAATTTTTCAAACTCTTAAAATTTTTAAAAATTCTTTTGAATATCAATGAAATGTTTTCATCAATTTGGGTTCTTCTTTTCTATCTTAATAGTTTAACAATTCTGCCTCCTTCTCCATACCTTATAAGGCAAAAATGTGCTAATAACAAAGTTTGTATTTACCTAACCCCTCCACCATCAGCATGAAGTGACTCTGTTAATTTTTCAATATCAAGCTACAATAGGGGAGTGGGCTATTGTCATTTACTCCCTTTAACTTAGTTTAGCACAAGGCCAGAAGCATGGTGGTGCCCTGTGAGAATCAAACTCCCTAGTAAAGATTTGTAAGATAAGCAGTTATTGATGCAATAATAGAATTTGAGAACTGAATTTAAATTTGGGACTGAATATGTATTTACAAAACCCCTCCACCATAGACAGGATATGACACAAGATCAATTTTTAAATGAAGTGCAATTAAGTTTTCCTTCTCCTATACTAGTTGCCTAACCAAAGCTAAAGAACCCATCCTGCCTGACTATTTACCCATATTTAGGGAGAGGAACAGAAAGATTAATGACTTTTCTTGAAGTGAAAGTATGAAATGCAAACAGTATTGTCCAGGATTTGAACACTGGCCACTGATTCTATTTCTTTACTATTATAACTGTTAAGCTAAGTGCTCCTCCTTTTATTAACAAAGTTAAATGAATAATTTGTCAGGAAGCTTATTTTTCACAAGGAAAATTGTGTTATCAAAGTTGGATAAAATAGTTTTTAAAAGATTTTCTTTCCAGCCAGTTATAAAAAAAGCTTCTGAAAAATGAAACTCTCACAGCAGAACATATTAGTGTTTTTAAATGAAGGCTTCTTAAAGAATTCTCAGAAAATGTTTAACTATAAATGAAGTTACTGAAATAGTGTGAGAGTTTATGTGAGTAATGTGTTTAGCATCAAATATCTCGGCAAAACATTCATTATGCTAATGACTGATGATACCTACAGATCATGCTTGGGAAAAGCAAAAGAAACTTCAATTACCTACTTAAAATATCTGCTCAATATAATTACAGGTGGAATTTAAAGTAAACTTGAAGGACTATCTGGCATTGCCTGGATGTAGGGAATAATATAGCACGTAACTTTTTTTAATTGAAAATATTCTACTTTACATATACTTAAATGAAGTGAAGTGTAATATATATATATATGATTCTTGACCCTTCCTGTGATGTAAGATAGGGTAGGTGAGGAAAGATATGTATATAAAACTATACAAAAACCAAGAAACAGAGATTGTACAGACATTAGCAGAATCTTATTTAAAGAAGTCTTTCAGAATATATTTATAAAAAAAAATAAATAAAATTTAAATAAAAAACTCTAGGTAGCTATAATGGATATATAACACTGATTTTCTTTTTTTTTTTTTCTATACTACAATCTTTTTAATATATAGATTTGAATTTTTTCCCCTCTGACAAGTTTTTCTAAGATTAAAAAAAAAAAAAAAAAAAAAAAGTTTTCCAAATTAAAAAATAATTAGTTTTAATGCATTTTATGATTCAGGGCAGCTTTTGCGTAAGAAGGGCCGTTGCTTTTCAAAATCTCTTATGATTGAAATTCTCTGAGGACTTATCTTCATGATAAATAGTTTTCTACACAGAAGAATCTTTTTCTTAGAAAATTAAATGAACAGACTTAAAAGGGGAAAAAAAATTTCTATAAAGTTTTATTAAAATTAAAAAAAAAAATAATAATTGCATTCATTACTGCATAAATTCTGAGAATGAAATTTGATTTCATGAGAGTGAAAGATGAGATAATTGTAGTAGATGTACATGTAAAAAAATTTTCCAGTTGGTACACTTAAGTACTCATAACTGTTCCCAGTAGCCAAATCATCTCGGAAGTAGTTTCACTTTCATCATTGGCAAATCTAGGGGAGCCTTCTGGTAGAAATGTTTATGCTGTCATATCCAGGTTTTCCCAATAATTTGGTTACAGACACAGATTTAATATCATAATCATTTTTTATATTTTGACAAAACTTGCATGGATTTGACTTAATATTAGGTAGTTTGTCATCTTTTATCAAACCTTCTAGATGGTCAGCCTTGTCTGCTGAGCTTGGAATATGGTAACTGCATTCTCTGCTGATGGAAACAATATAACTGCATGTAAATTACCTGTATCAAGAATAGTAATCCAGGTTAAAAGTAGCCCATTTGGCTGCAGCTGTAGAATATGTTAGCCGTGGGTGGCGACTCGCAATGCTTGAGGATGGGATCCTGGTGGCTGAGCAGTCTGTGACCTGGCAACTAAAAAGGTCATGTGACTTGCAACACTCCACTTAGACCCTTACTATTTGACATCAAGTCTAGGTATAATGATATGCTAAAATTTAACCATTTGAAATAAAAGGCTAAGAAAAAAAAATGTTTGGGAGAAGAAATTTAGTAAATGGATAAAGGTTTTGTTTTAGAAGTTTTTGGAAACAATTTCTTTGTTCCTATTGATTTTAATGGTATCTCAACCCATCTAGGGTTATTTTAAGGTCTAGAATTTAGGGAATAACATTAACTACATTTATATTTATTGTGCAGCTGTTTCTCAAGATGTTTTTGCACACAATTATATGACGTATTCCTTCTACGTATTCCAAGTACTAATAATTTCCACACAGTTGCATGGTTTTAAATATTCCTATCTAATAATTAGTACACAATTATATGGTTTCAAGCAATTATTTGTTTGCACAGTTAGATGGTTCCAAGTAAAAAATAATAATCCTTAGTACACAATTATAGCGTTAAGTAATCATTGTTGATATGAATAATTTGTATAGTTATATGGTATTGAGTATTTCAATCTAATATAGTTCTTAAAGAAAGTATGTGAATCATAAATGAAAAACAGGTACTACCACTTTAGGTGAGAGTAGACCTGGGAGTAATTGTAATGAAGAGGTACTCTATACTCCCAAGACCTCCAGAAATGGAGCCTGACCATCAGATGCAATTTAGCCTCATACAGGATATCCCTTTTTTGGAGATGGGTCATACCACTCTGCAGAGTATACAGTCAATATTAACAAGGCATTCTTTACATAGCAGAATAGTTTATCTTAGACAAGATTTTAGAGACTTTCCTTTCACATCACTCTGTGGTAAGGTTTAGAATGTGCTAACTATATATCCTCTGAAGACAAATAAAATTCCCTCACTAAAAAAAAAAAAAAAAAAAAAAAAAAAAAAAAAAACACGCATCCAATAGTGATAGAGTTCTGGATCATTGGAGAGTGTAGAGTAACAAATGTCATTGCTCCCAAGTCCACTCTGAACTAAATGGGTTGGATTTGTTGGTTGTTTGGGTTTAATGGCATATCAACTTTTGAAGGTTATTTAACACCAAATCCATTTTTATGAAAAATGGAAATATTTCAAACAATTCAGTTTAGTGTAAGTACAGTTTAATCATCAAAAACATTTCTATTTCAAGCTATTCAGTTTATTCAAACAGTTCTTACTCAGCTAATTCAGTTTAGTATAAGTACAGATTTTGTTTACACAGTTAAATGTCAAAACAGTTATATATTAAACAATTCAGTTGAGTCTAAGTAGAGTTTCAATGTCAAAAACAGTTTCATTTTAAACAATTCAGTTTAGCATAAGCACACAATTTAAATGTAAGTACACAGTTAAAGTGTCAAAAACACTTGTATTTCAAGCTATTCAGTTTAGTCAAACAGTTCTAATTCGAACAATTCAGTTTAGCATAAGTATGCAGTTTTAGTTCTATCTGACCCATAGATAGGGCCTTATCAGGTGCTACCATTCCGGGCCAGAGTGGATCTGGGAGCGATGGCAATGAAGGGGTACTCCACATTCCCCAAAGCTCCAGCATCATTGGAATATCATAAATGGATTGGATGTGTAAGGGTCTTATCTAAGAGTCAAAAAGCTCTGCTTGAAAATTATTTGTATCAGACAAGAATACTTCAAACAATCTAAGAATATTAAGAATAATTGCTAGACACTATAATTGTTTACTAAGGATCATTATTAGTAACTTGAACTTACATATTAGATAGGAATACTTGAAAGTCTACAAATCATTCAGATTTAATAGGATTGAATGCAAAATAAAGCTCCCTTCCCACCAAAAACAACAAACTGCACAAAAAAAAAAAAAATGTAAATAATTATCTAACCTCGAGGCATAAAATAACTCTAGACAAGTTGATGTGCTGTTAAAATCAATAGATTAATGTACTTTCACAGGAAGTATGAAAATGGATTGCCTAAGTGTTCATTTCTGAAGTAATTTAAATCTTTTTCAATGTAAGTCAAGTAAAAGAAATAAGTAGACTTAATCAGATTTGGTTTTAGTAATCTTTGGTTTTATTTATTCTTTCTCAGAATATGACAGTTACATTCTGTTGCCTGAGGAATAGAGTAAGACACGCTGTGTGTGACTACTCAAATTCCAAGCGTCAGCTGCAACTAGTCAAATTTTGTAGTACAGTCTGTTTGCTCGTCCATATTTTCTAAATACTGTTCATTTTATTAATCCTTAAACCAATTAATGATTTTTACATCAGCACATAAGGACAGAATGAGATCTGCAGACTATGCATCTGTAGAAAGGCACCATAGCTCTGGGACCAAGATATGTTTGAGGAAACAAATGCCAAAGGAACAAATTTTTAAAAATTTTAATGAATATTTTAAAATTTATCATACAAAATTCCCTCCCTATATATAGTAAAGTAAAGTTGACGATCGTAATAACTACAACACCGAGGTGTAGGGGAGGGCGCTACTCCTTTCCCTGGATTGCTCCACTTTACCCTTGATACATACCTCATATCACTGAGAGTTAAGCGAGGAGGTATCAAGTACCATTTTTAAAGTCTTTGGTGTGATGTGACCTAGGATTGAACCCAGGTATCCCGGACCATTTGTGAACACAACTCACTAGGCCAATTTAAACAAATAATTAGATAAGAGTTCCAATAGGCAAGAGCAGGTAATCACATACTTATTTCTTATTTTATTATTTATCTCTTAATTATGTTTCATTTTTTTTTTTATTCATTTAAGCTCTGATGTTTATATCTCAGGTTTATTCCTGCATTGTTATAGCTGAAGGGGGATAAAAGATTGTTAACAAGTAGACATAGGAAAAAAAGGGGCTAAACCTTGCGAGTGATTATTTTTAAGGGGGGGGTCACCTTTAATAAATTTTAAAGGTTTAATAGTAATCAGCTCATTTACATTTTATCATATTTACCAACCCCTCCGCTCAGGCAGGATATGACACAAGGTCAATTTTTAAGCGGAGTTTAACAGGTTTGAATTCAGAGTTTTCCTTCTCACCAAGACTGAAGAACCTAGTCTGTCCTACTATTTACCCATAGCTGGAGGGAGAATAATTGGATTCATACCTTTCCCAAGGGTATTAGTGCTATGTGAAATGCAGTCTCGTCCAGGATTTGAACTCGTGTCACCATGTCCATTTCCTACGACGATAACCATTACATCACAGGCACCTCCCTTTACATTTTATCACCAATGAACCCTTGTGAGTTATCTAATGCCAAACTATATATATATATATATATATATATATATATATACACACACACACACACACACACACAATCTGTAAATGAATAGTTTGTGGGCAACATGTTTAAATGAACCAAAGCTCATGTGGTTACACGCAGTTAAATGATTTCAATTATTGTTATCCAACATTAATAATTCTATTTAATATTAGGCATTTTTTTTTGCACATTGTTGAATAGTTTCAAGTATTGTTATCTAACACTAATAGTCCTATTTTCCAGTTAAATTGTTTCAAGCATTGCTATTTAATACTAATGACTTAATTTAATATTAATCATTTGTTTGCTCACTAATGGTTTCAAGTACAGTAAATGATTAAACAGTTCTATTTGACCCAGAGATGGAACTAACAAATACAACCAGTGTGGATCAGAGTGGACCTGAGAGTAATGGCAATGAAGGGGCACTCCATATTCCCCAAAACTCCAGAACTGGAGCTTCACCATTGGATGGTTTAGTGTCATATCCAGCTGACAGGGTGAGTGAGTAGTTTCTACTTTATATCTGCCTACTATAATTTCAAAAGAAATGATTTGTTTATTTAATTAAATATTCCTACGAAAACGATATAAGAACAATAGGTTAATTAATAAGTTATAATTCATAGAAATTGTAGCAGTATTAAGGTTTAAGTAAAATTACTATATAAATCAATGAAAATTGGTAATTTTTCTAATTAAAAATTTAATTTAAATAGGTATTTATACATGCCCTTCATTTAGAGTAGGATATCAAAATTTATACAGCTTATAGCACTTAAGATGGAGGCACTCATCGTATAACTTGTCATAGAAACTGGAATCTGCTGCCAGAGATCAAATCCTGAATAAGACCATTTACATTTTACCTAGCACTAATACTCTTGGAAATGGTATAAATCAAACTATTCTCCTTCCAGCTCTAGTTAAATAGGAAGATAGACTGGGATCTTTAACCTTAGTATGGCAACCAGTCTAGATTGAAAACTGAATTTAAATCAGTTGTAAACCTGGAGAGGAATACTTAACCAAGATACTTGACATGAAAAGATGCTCCCATGACCAAACCAAGCTAGAGGATCGGTGATATGATGAGAAATTAAGCAAAGCTACTGTAAGATGAAATTTCATTAGCCGAGGCATTTTAATAAGTTTTAAGGCATTTTTTGATAAGTTTTTTTTTTTTTTTTCAATTTGACAAGAATCTTAGCAAAACCAGCAGGAGCCACATTGTCTACAACTACATAAGTGAGATTTCAATAAAATCCTCAGACTATGGTAATCTAGATACCATTCTTTTTTAATTTCTTTCAGAAGTGGCCATATTTGGATGGTGTCTCAATGTCTTACAGAGATAAAACTTAGAGAAAAGTAGCATAAATTTTTCTTTTGTCTTAATGTTTCAGTGTTAAGAATATGAATTCTTTATTGATTGGTCGGGTTTTATGGCATATCAACCATTGTTGGTTATTTAATGCTAACTCTGTTTCTACATATATTAAATGATCTCTTAACTTATTTTGAAGATACATTTTTAAACAAGCCTGAACTCATTCTTTTGTACACAGTTCAATGGTTTCAAATATTTCTATTTACTATTTGTTTGCACACAGTTAAATGGTTCAAAGTATTGCCATGTATCACTAACAATTCAATTAAACAGTCATTTGTTCACACACAGTTAAATGACCAAACAGTTTTATTTCAAGCAATTCAATATAGCATAAGTTGTTTGCATGCATTCAGTTTAAATGTCAAACAGTTCTATTTGACCCATAGATAGGATCCTGTCAGGTGCTACCACTCCCAGTCAGAGTGGACCTGGGAGCAATGGCAATGAAGGGGTATTCCATATTCCTCATAGCTCCACAGACTGGAGCCTCAACATCAGATTGTTTAGTGTCATATCCAGGACACTCGTTGAGGGATGGTTAGCCCTTTGCAGAGATGCATCTAGTGTATTCTTCAGGAATCTTTTATTGCTTAATCTATTGTACCTTGAAATATGGAATGTATATCATGTGCTAAATATTTATCAATATTTGCTTATATTTCGTAGATGGTTTGTGAGATGAGAGATACAGGGCCATACAGCCATTGTTTTAAAGGGTGCTGTTTCCAAGATTTGTTCAATGTAGTATCCATCTACCTCCCCGCTGTTATGTTTTGACCTTTTGACCCAGCCAAAAATGCCATCCAAGGTGATGCACCGGAAGGAGGTGACACATTCTAATGGCAGTTATGAGAGGAAATCGCGTGGGCGGAAATTGGCTGATGAAATGGGACGAGGTAAAAAAAAAAAAAAAATCCCATTATATTCTCATAGACTGACACACCGGAAGAGAGTGACCTCTGAACTGCATGACAGTTATTTCCGCTCGATGACGATCACACAGGCCATTCCAAAGATAGCGGAGGTGACACATCCCAGTCGCCAGATATTGGAAGAAGTTGCGGAGGCGTGTCCATATCACCGTGTGGGAGTTTGAAGGTAATATAACTTTGGGGTCAAAATATTTCAGTTGTGTTCGGTCGCCAGCTCCCTCTCACATGCAAACTTTGAGTAACCCTTTTTGAACCCTTGCAATAAAGTGAGAGGTAAATATTTTTATAAAGAAGTCTTCCTGCGTCTTTATCATCGCATCTGTTATTCCTGTATGCGTCTTTATTATTGTGTCGTTATGATACAGTACATGAGAATATAACACCCGCCCCTGGGTATTGTGTCAAAGAACAAGTAGTGTAACCATATAGTAATACTGACTCAGCTAGGGATACAGCATAGAATTCCCGTTTTATTTTATCAGTTTAGGTATTGTTTTATTTTCTTTATTAATGCAATCATAGATAGTGTCATAATTTGCTAATTTTTTCTGTTGTCAAAATATACAAACATTGTAATATAATTGTATTCGTGCAAGTCAAAAGTTTTGCAATATTTTGGTACGTGCTAGTTCATGGCACATGTTTTACCTAACTGAAGCTATTCAAGCCATGAAAGGTACCCAATGTGGTTGATAGCACTGTAGTAGTTTGTGCGCTGACAAATTGTGCATTGCTTCACTCTTTGTGCAATTTGAAAGCAGCATAGATGAGTGTACAACATAGTTTGATTTGGAAATTTGAGTTCAAATTTGACCATAATGCCACAAAGCAACAAAAAAAACATTTCTTGTGCAAAAGGAGATGGAACAGTTGATCACAGTAACAGATAGTTCAAGAAATTTCAATAAGATTACAAGTACCTTGATAATCAGGCAAAATCAGAGAGAGCTAAAACCATGGATTCCAAAGCCATGTTCCAAGTCATAAAACAAATTCTAGGGGTATCAAGTGAGCTTGGCATTTCACAGTCCAGTGTGGTTCATCACCATCACAACTTCAGTAAAATTATTCAAAACTGCTGAATTGTGCTTCATGTTACCAAAATATTGCAAAACTTAGTTTAGTTTGGTTGGGTTTTATGGCATATCAACCATTGTAGGTTATTTAATGCCAAGTCCTGTTTTTACATATATATTAAAGGATTTGGAAATACATTTTTTATATATACAGTTAAGGAATCAAACAGTTCTATTACTAACAATTCAATTTAGCATAAATCAACAAAATCAAATGGTTCCAAGTATTGTTATGTATCACTAACAATTCAATTAAAACATCAGTCATTTGTTTACACATAGTTAAGTAGCCAAACAATTCAATTTCAAACAAGTTTAGCCTAAGTACAAAGTTTAAATGTCAAACAGTTCTATTTGACCCATAGATAGGACCCTATCAGATGCTATCACTCCAAGCTAGTGTGGACCTGGGAGGAATGGCAATGAAGGGATAGTCTGCATTCCCCAAAGCTCCAGCATTACTGGAGCCTCACCATCAGATTGTTTAATGTCATATCCAAGACACTCGTTGGAGGAGTCTTACTCCTCTGCAGAGATGCAGTCAGTGAATTCAGCAGCACCAGCCAACTAGGCCTACAAAACTTTTGAATCATCCCAGTAATATTGATGCCAAGTGTTACATTGGGAGAGGTGTCTTGAAGGTTGTCAATCAATCCCAACAGTAGAGATCTGAATACACAGACTGTATCTTCTGCAGAGGGGTGAGATCTCCCCAAAAAGGTATGAAACTAAACTTCATCTGATAATGAGGCTCCAGGGAGTATGGAATACTTCTTCATTTCTATTACTCCCAGGTCTACTCAGATCCAGAGTGGTAATACTTTTTAGGGTCTCATCTATGGGGCAAATAGATCTGTTTGAAAATTATTTGTATTAGGTAGAAATACTTGAAACCATATAACTGAAAACAAATGATCATTATTAAACAGAAATAATAGATGAAGTCTGTGGCATAATACTAGACTGCGGAATCGTGGTAAATGAGTGAACTCCAGTTGCACAATTGCATTCATTAATACCCTAGAGAAAGTATAAATCCTATTATCCTCCCTGTAATGGGTTAAATAGTATCACTGATCCGACTTGCTACAAACAATTTTTACTACAACCACTACCCTATAACAATAATTACAGTTTGATATAAATTTCAAATACTAAATGCAACAAGTCTTATACGACATAGGTAGAATTTTTATTCCCTCTATTCCTTCTGACATTTGTAAAGTCTAATCTTGAGGCTAGACAGTTTAGGCATCACTGACAAATTAATAAGTCTAAAAGACTGGTTTTAAAAGTCAGAAATAAATGATTCAAATAAATATCTTCTGACAAAGACGTACATAAAAACCAAAACTTTAGGAAGAGGTTGCTTCCTCACCCGATTCACATACCTTGAAAACACATACATACACAAGATGGCATATAAGTCACTTTTTTTTTTAAAATCTATTTTATTTAAAGGGAGGTTATATTCCACAATTAGATGAAATTTCTAAGAATCAAAATCTCATAGTGGAGAGGGAGAGAGAGAGAGAGAGAGAGTGTGAGTGAGTGAGTGTGTGTAACCAAAACTACATCATGATTCTCTTAGTGACTTATATAACATTCTCCAGGATTTTATTTAAATCTCAGTTAAGAAAAATTTGTTATTAATACTAGCAGCTTTATCTACATACTAATAACATCCAATTGTATTTATATATAACAACTAAATAGCCATTCGTAGTGAGAATAGGGAGGCTAATTTGCATATTAGAAATTTGATTCGAATAAATATTTACTTGGTATTATTGATTTCTAATTGTTTGGTTTCATTTTAATAAATATGAGTAAATATTCAAATAATAAATCTTCAAAGAAATCTTAAAAAGAAAAATCAAATTTTATTCTTGACTTTCAAATTAAGTTAAATTAGTAAAATTTAGTAATGTAAAGCAAGGGTGATGGGAAGAGTGTTTAAGCTGTTTTATTTTTCAATTATCCTCCGTTTCAAAGCTTAATGTAATAATTTTTTTTTTTTTTTTGCCGCTTTGCCCAATATCAATAAATTAATTTTTATTGATTTCAAATATTACTGCTTTATTCTCTATAGTATCAAAAGCAATTTTACATAATATCAGTTAAAGAGAGAAATACTAAGAGACATATGCAAAATTGGGAGATTACAATATATGGAATTTATTGAAATCTCAAGCGCCCTTGCATCTGACATTTGTCAAGTGAGAGCCATCAGAAGTCGTTTAAAAAACAATGTAAATAAGATTAATTAAAAGGTGGGGATGAAAATGATAGCAAGACCAATGGGGAGGAGAGGGGGAAAAAAAAAATCAAGCAAACATTTTCTCCCAGTAAGTTCAAGGAGTGCTTGGGGTTTTGCTTGCATAGAGTTGGCCCGTAAAATAGAATGTAAAGAGCTTCCAGGACAATTAAATTTTGTTTTGTCCAAGCTCTATGCAAGACACCAAAACACTCATTGTTATAATTAACTGCACAACTAAAGCATCCAAATGCTCACAAATGGCAGAATCAAGCAATTTTGAATGCCTGGATGTTGTGCGGTTACGAATATCTCTTGGAACATGCTGTTTGCTAAGGTGTGGCACAAGGCCATAAAAATAGGGCACCCAATGAGACTTGACCTCGCTCATGAAGGCTTATTAGCCTAGCTTGCCAAGTGTTACACAACTCAAGACACCCAGTTAAATAAGTAATCATTTTAAATGCATTATTTAGTTTTCTTAGTCTTTCTAAATTGATATATTTTATTACATTAAAACTTGAATACTCACACCTGGAGAGTGTATATTGTTTGTTTGCAAATATAATTAAAAGAATAATTTTTTTACCATTTTTATTCAAAAGTTGTTAAATTTTGTAAAATGGTTAGTGACTTTTATACAGTAGCCTGTATAGGGTGTCCACGAAAGAAATTGGTGTTTGATGAAATCAGAAAACAAATTTTAAAATAAGTTAAAATTTGTAGGGTTGATTCTATCTTTATGAATCAGAACGATCAATACATTCATACCTAGTTGGCTGAGGCGGTAGAATACACCGACTGCACCTTTGCAGAGGGGTAAGACACCCCCCCAATGAGTGTCCTGGATATGACACTAAACAATTTGATGGTGAGGTTCCAGTGATGCTGGAGCTTTGGGGAATGCAGAGCACCCCTTCATTGCCATTGTTCCCAGGCCCACTCTGGTTCAGAATGGTAGCACCTGATAGGGCCTTATCTATGGGTTAAATACAACTAAACTGCATATTTATGCTAAACTGAATTGTTTGAATTAGAACTGTTTGACTAAACTGAATAGCTTGAAATAGAAATGTTTTTGACAATTAAACTGTGTACTTACATTTAAACTGTGTGCTTATGCTAAACTGAATTGTTTGAAATGGAACTGTTTTTGAAATTGAAACTCTTCTTACACTAAACTGAATTGTTTAATATAGAACTGTTTTGACATTAATGTAAACAAAATCTGTACTTATACTTAGCTGAATTAGAACTGTTTGAATAAACTGAATAGCTTGAAATAGAAATGTTTTACACAATTAAACTGTGCACTCATGCTAAACTGAATTGTTTGAAATAGAACTGCATAAAAAATAGATTTGGCATTAAATAACCTACAAAAGGTTGATATGCCATAAAACCCAAACAACCAACCATCTACATTGATACCCTTATGAATAGAATAGTGTCTAAAAGTCACAATTTTTAAATAATGTGGATTCACAATTAGTGTAACAGTTGTCATAGGAAATGAAATTGGCAATCCAAGTTCAAATTATGGATGAAGCAGTTTGCTTTTTCCCATAGCACTAATGCCTTTGGGAAAGGCATGAATCCATCCGTCTCTCTACTCCCTAGCTATGGGTAAATAGTAAGTCCAATTAGGTTCTTTAGCCTCAGTAAGGTAACCAGTCTAGAAGGAAAATTCTGAATTCAAACCAATTTTACTCTTATCATTTAGGGTTTTCAGACTATTGTCTTCATTTTTATTGTTATATTCCTAGGGTTTCAGCCAAAGAGTCTTTCAACTTTCTTTAGTCATTAGATATAATTTTTTTTTAAATCCTAATATGAGCTTAGGTAAAAAAAAAAAAAAAAAAGTCATACATAATAGTAATTCATAGTGATGCAAGAACATTAAATCTAGAAGTCCCAAAAATTCACTCTGAACTGTCCAGGAGGACATTTGGTATAACTGTTATAGGCGTTGGTTCCCTAAGCATCTAAGTGACAATCAGCCGGAGGTTGTTGGTTCAATCCTGACTATAGGCGAGTAAAAATACAGGAATACTTAACATTTGCACCTGGTTATGATTAATGGAATCAGAGCAAACAACCCTCATGGATTAAATAAAGGACATGGTTCAAAGTTCCATGCAGGCTCCCCAGTCCAATAAGAAATACCTGAAGAAGGCTGGAGACACATTGGCCGAAACATTGTGAATATAACAAAGGTGGAGACAATAGTCCAAAAACCCAGATTGATAAGAATCATCAAGCTTTGTCTCAGATATTCAGACAACCAATTTACACTGCTTAAAAATTGAGGATGGGTCATCCTGCCTGTGGTGTTTTGGTTTGGTTCATGGCACATCAACCATAGGTTATTTAATGCCAAATCCTTTTTATACATATCAAATACATAATTTCAAAACATTTTGTTGATAACATTTTTAAATGAGCCGGAGTTCATTTTTTTCTTTTTTTTTTTTTTGCACACAGTTAAATGGTTTTACTTATTTCTATCTAAGAATAATTCCATTTACTATAATTCATTTGTTTGCACATAGTTCAATGTTTTCAAGAATTGCTATGTATCACTAGCAATTCAATTAACATCAGTCATTTATTTACACACAGTTAAATGATCAAACAATTCAGTTCAGCATAAGTCATTTGTTTGCACACAGTTTAAATGTCAAACAGTTCTATTTGACCCCTAGATAGGACCCTATTACATGCCACTTTGCACCATCAGATTGTTTAGTGACATATCTAGGACACTTGTTCAGGCATGGGGGGGGGATTATTACCCCTCTGCAGAGATGCTGTTGATGTATTCTGCAGCCACAGTCTACTGAGCCACCTGCCACCGGTTGAGGGTTTGGGTAAATACATATATCATTTTAAAATTAAATAATCATTTTATGACCAAAATAAGCATTTTCTCAAGAACCTTTTTTGAAGAACTACCATATTCAGGGAAAAAAAAATTATGTACTTTCAACTAAATTGGTGTTTAATGAGATCAGAAAATAAAATTTTAAAAATCTAAAATGACTAAAAATTTATGTTGATTCAATCTTTATAAATGAGACCATTCATACACTTGTAAATATTGTATCGTATTAAAGTCATTTACCATTTTTAAAAACTTTAAAACTAAGGGTATTTGAGCAACATTATATTCAATAATTAACTCAAATATCTAAAAGTCAAAATAAATTTTTAAAAATTTTTTTCATTCAAAAGGGATTCAACTTTTAAAATGCTACATGACTTTTGCATTACCAAGAATATATATATATATGTAATATTCGGTCAGGTTAAACCAGCGTTTGGAGTAATTCCCTCAGGACAAGAAAATCATTCAAGAGCTGAACATTTAAATTTTCCTGGTAGAGAGCTCAATGTAATTTATTTCAGAGCAATATTTCTTTAAGAAAAAAACCAAAGACCGGTTAATTCAGGATTATAAATTTATTTCCATCCCGTATTTTCAGTTTCTGGTGTGAACCAAAAACATGAAGAAAAAATTAATACAGGACTTCTTCAGACCCAATGGATAATTAATTATCCATTAATATATATATTAGCCGCCTAACATTGTTCAAGATTTGATTTATCAAATGGTATATTAACTCCTTATGGGTTACTGCATGCCAAAATTCAAATCATACATAAATGTTTAATTATAAACAACTATATTTTCAATGTTCCACCACAATCTTTTTTTTTCGTAAATCACTTCATTCGTTTATAATAATCATCTGTTTGCCAACAGTTACTTGGTATCAAGTGTTGCCATCTAATACTAATAATTTATATGCAATTGTGATGGCAAATTCTTTAAAATCCCAAAACAGGACTTTATTTTTGCACGTGTGAAGACGGGGCAGGTTGGCACTTGATCCCTTCTAGAATAAGTCCTCGTTCAGAGTTTTTCTCTCAGGCATATAAGAACTGGCATATTATGTAAGGGATTAATTTAGGGCTAGACTGACCGCTGCTGGCAAAGGGTTCCAAATTTCACACTATCCACACACCCACCAGGTCGCTTTCCTTCCTTCCCCTAGACAATGGAAGATATGGACCTATAGGTTTAGTCGTAATAATATTATATTGTAGTAGCCGGCAACTCCGGTTTCCCGTGTGATATTTTAAAGGAATTAATAGGACAATTCTAAGCAAAATAACATAAGGCGAATAGAAGCTGAAAAGGAAGCATGAGGTAACAAATTTGTAGAAGACACGGCAAAGAACAACTTCGACCACGTGGTAACATAAAAATACATGAATCCTTTACTATACAAAGAGATACACTTTAGAAGTGTCAAATATATAATGAATTGAACAGTCCATGGACATAAATGTCTTTCTTCTTTTCTGTTCTTTCGTTTTCCTTCAAATTGAGAGAGAGAGAGAGAGAGAGAGAGAGTATACAAAATTTGGTATAAGGAGAAACAACCCCAAAGTTACTTATCTTATTTTTCGATGGGGTTCCACTGGAGAATCTTTCTTTCACGGGCTAATAGACCTTATGCTATTTTTAACACTGGCTTGAAGAACTTGGGTCCCTCGTGTCCGAGATATGTTTTTGTCTTCACCCGGAGTAATGGCTATGGATCTGTCTGCCACAAGCCCTGCCCAAAAACTGACTTTTCTTCTCGTTTTTTCCGCCAACGGGGAGAAGGTGCCACTTCCGTTTTAGAGTCCCAGCCAATCATTTGGCTTCTCCCTCCTTCCCCCTGGTGTCCGGCGACCTGAGGTTACTAAGTACCAACATCTGCTGGTATCCCCTCTGTGACCTACATTCTTTCTTAACGGTTACTCTTTGACGATTTGCCACTGTTCATTCTTATTTCTATCATCTCCGTGGGATATCACGTGACACAATTATATCATTTTAAGTACCATATTTGATGGCATATAAGGAACACTTTTTTTCCACTAAAAATATCTTAAAAATCCCTGCATCTTATATGACATATGTAGGTTTAAATTAGCAATAGTCGGACAGAATTAGCTACCTGGCAACTCCTATTAGCTTAGACCTTAGAGTAACTTTCATATACCTATAGTCATTATTTAAAAGCTATTATGCAGATTAAAAGTTATCATTGATAATATTCATTATATCAATTTCATCATGTTTGATATTAATATTTTATGGGTTTTTTTTCTAATTTGCTCTGTTGAAATTGGGGTGTGTCTTATATGCTGTCAAATACAGTAACTATTCCAATTTAATAAGGTTTGCAGTTATATGGTTTCAAGTATTCCTATCCAATACTAATAATTTTCAAATACATTTATTTGGACCTGAGATGGGACCTCAAACAAGTACAACTTCAAGTCAGATTAGACCTGGAACTAAAGGGAAGGAAGGAATACTTTACACTTCCTGGAACTGAAGATTCACCACGAAATTCAGGTTAGTATTATACCCAGGAGTCCTTTTCTTGGATAATGGAGTGTATTTTACTCCTCAGCAGAGAATGAAGTTGCTGTCCAAGAGGTGATCAAGCTGGAGATGAGTGTCATGGCAAGAATAACCAGAATGACATTAAAGACCATGTCAGCTGATCTTAGGGACACAGAGATAAAAAAAAAAATTTGTTACCTCCATCTCATAACAGTTCATATATTTACAAGGTAAAAAAACCTCAACTCTGCTTCAGTTATTCTCATAACATCCTACTTTTGTTAATGCTTTTGCAGACAGAGCGACATTTTTTGTCACCAACGACACAAAGGCAGAGCGATATTCTTTTCACTTTTAGAGTAGCTCAATGTAAAGCATTTTCCGATTGGCTGTTCACTGAGAAATTCAATGTTAATGTATAAATAACGATTTACCCACTCTACAAGGATTACCAAAATTATTTGCCTGCAAAAAAGTTAATATCATGATTTCGATCATTTCCACTAGTCTTATGACAATTTACTTTCACGATGATCAAAGCATTTTGAAATTTTTATTGTATCTTATCAGTTTTCTTTCCTTTAACATATATTCAATAGTAAGTCATGAATGCATAACATATGTATGGTTAAACTATTTTTCATTGAACACCATATATAAATGTATTGTACACACATCAAATCATCCAGTGTAGATACACTGTATTGTCTATCTCTTTCTCGGCCTAAAGTACTTATATTAATTCTAAATTGATAAAGCATACTCTTACAACAAATCTGATTTGGTTTAATGGCATATCAACTCTTGTGAGTTACTTAATACCAAATCTTTTCTGATTTGTAAGTGAATAGTTGGTAAACTTTTTTGCTTATTGAGGAATTGCTAGAACACAAGGAAAGAGTTGATTATTTTTCTTCATAAATACATACTTTTTAAATGGTTTAGCTTTGAAGGTTTATGTTTCTATTATTATTACTATTATTATATAAAATAATAATAATATGTAAACAAACGGACACTGCTGCTGTTGCTACATAAATACCTTAAAAATTCCTTTAGCCAACGTGCTGCACTTGTTGGCCGAGCGGTCTGAGATTTAGTCTAACATAAAGTTGGATAGCTTTCAATCCCGGCTTTGAGCGTTCAATGTGTCTAGCCACACTGAAGAGTTCTGATAGAACGAAACAGTCTGTCTGTGGATGACTATATATATATATATAAAAAGAGTGTTGGTTGTCACTAAATCACTGTGGGTATGTGTCAAACCAAATGCAATATAATATGGAGAGTGCTCAATATCTAGGATAGAGTTATTATACAATAATATATATATATATATTTATTTAATTCATGGAATATAGACTGCAACCCTGGGTTTTATATATAGCTTCAAGATGTACTATTTTGTTGATTTCAACATTTTCATATAGTTTCTTTTAATCATTTTCTGTATAGTATTTGTTTTAAAGGGTCGAAGTGTGTATATTCAGTCAATATATGTTTCACATTGAATGCAGCTTGGCATATTAGATATATCATCATCATGTCATGCCACTTGCACGGATATCCTTGACCCTCTCTCGCCACTTCTCCCTATTGTTCATCGCCTCTGGCAGGTCTTCAGGTCTACATCCCATATCCTCACATAGCTGCTGTATGTACCTTCGAGCTGGTCGTCCTGCTTTTTTTTCGGCCATATGTGGGGGTCCATACAAGTACATCACTTATGAGCTCATCTCTGCTTCTCCAGCAGTGTCCTGCGTGTCTGGTTCGTCTAACTTGGATAGTTTTTGTGATGGGAGGCAGGTGGCCGTATAGTTGGTGCCTTGTGGGGTGTTGCCACCAGGACTTGTTCAATATTGCTCACAACATTCTTGTGTAATTGCCATCTAGCTTCTTCTCCAGCCGTTTTGTTAGCGTCCAAGTGGTGCATCCATGACCGATTTTAACAGTTTCATTTCAGTCAATTTCAACTGCAACTGTCCAGACAATACAAACATCCGTTTCAGTTATAGTCCTGTGCAATAAATATATATAAGTGCTACTACTTTTTCAAGTTGTGAAGCAGTTCCTTTACTTGCCTTAATGATTAGTTGGTTTCAAACAGTTTTAATTCTAACAATTCAATTCAAGTCAAAGTTAAATAGTTCCAAGTATTGCTATGTATCACTAACAATTCAAACAGTCATTTTTTTACCCACAGTTCTATTTCAAACAATTCAATTTAGCATAAGTCATTTATTTGCACTCAGTTTAAATGTCTATCAGTTCTATTTGACATGACTCAACCTGGGATTGAACTCAGGTCTCCCGGGCCATTGGCGAACACTAACCATTATGTCAATGTCCAGTTTTAACTAACTAATGATAATCTTTTGTAAACAATTATTGTTTCAATCCCTTGTAGATTCTTTGATTTTTAATAGCATATCAACCTTTGTAGGTTATTTAATGCCAAAGCCGTCCTTATTGAAGACAATAGTGGATCTATTTAACTCATAGTTGGGCAAGTAACAATTCATAATACAAATAATTTGCATATAGGAATACTTAAAACCATTCATGGAATATAGACTGCAACCCTGGGTTTTATATATAGCTTCAAGATGTACTAATCAACTAATTCAAATATTAAAATTGGTGCATAAAATTCATATGCAACTAAAATTCTACTCTTGTCCCAAAATAGTTGTTACATTTCCTGTTTTAAATATATACAGTTGTAACAAGTATTATGGGACATAGTACTGACTTGTTTTAAGTTAACCACAACAGCACAATTGAGTCAATTTGTAACATTTAATGAGACAAAAAAGAAAAAGTCTTATAATTATTCCTTTGTAAACGAGCAAGTGTACAACTGCCCAAATTGACTTACTTTTTCGTGTCTGCTTTAAAACGAAAGTTTTGTCAACTGTCCATGTTAACTCACAAATTACGATACACAAAATTGCTGTTATTACAACCACGCACATTAAAGGTGTGGATGATGTAATGTTTATTTTCTTTATATTTGGAGGTGGAAGGTTTACATTTATCTCACATTCAGGGCAAGTTTTTATATGACCTTAAGTAGAAAATTTTTCAACCCAATCACCGCAAATAATATCAATAAGAGCCAATGCTTGATTCCCAGCCCTCATGACATAAAAATGACCAGATCCGCGGAAATTTTATATAATCTACATGTATGGAGATACCTGTAGTGTAAGAGTTATCATTGTAGGAAATGGACACGACGACAAGAGTTCAAATCCTGGACGAAACCGATTGCATTTCATATAGCACTAATACACTTGGTTTGGTTTGGTTTCTTTGTTTAATGGCATATCAACCTTTGTAGGTTATTTAATGCCAAAGCCATTCTCCTAGAAGAACAGTAGTAGTACTATTTAACCCATAGCTGGGAGGATAAGGGGGTTCATACCTTTCCCAAGGGTATTTGTCTGAAAGTGAACGTAATAGCACGACTGGAGTTTGAACTCACTTACGATTTCGCAGTCCATTGCTTTAATCATTACACCACAAGGACACCCCACTAATACACTTGGGAAAGATATGAATAATTATGCTCCCTCCAGCTATGGGTAAAATGGCAGGGCAGACTGGGTTCTTTAGCTTTGGTTAGGCAACTTGTCTAAGAGAAGGATAACTGAATTCAAACCTGTTATATTCCACTCAAAAAATTAACCTTGTGTCACATCCTGCCCATGTGGAGAGGTTTGTAAATACATACATGTATAGATATCAGTCACACACAACAAACTGGGGCTTTTTGAAAATTCGATAAAAGACCACCATTCGCACTTCAAATTAGTCTCTTGAGTATGACACTAGATTGCATCTGGTAGTAAGACTAATTCCAAGAAATCTGGAGTGCACCTTCATTACCATTGCTTCCAAGTCCACTTTGACCGGGAGTGGTAGTACCGGTAAAGGTTTGGGGAAGTCCCCGTGACATAATAGCTAAAATGTCAAACTGCCGTTTCAAAGTAAGAGTTTAAACTCAAGTCAGGCTATTACATTAACTTTCAAACTAATCTCCTTGGTAAAGGCATGAACTCCTTTATTTCAACAGCTATTGGTTGAATAGTATCATAGCTGTTCTTCTACAAGGATGGCTTTGGTGTTAAATAAGCCATAAAAGTTAATATGCCATAAAACAAAGACACCAAACCAACTTGTTAGGGTCCCATCTATGGGTCAAATAGATTCATTTGCAAATTATTACTGTTGTATAGGAATACTTTAAATCATAACTGGGTGCAAATTATTTATACTAATAGTTACTTGAAGCTATACTTGTTTATAACTGATTATCATGAGTTACTTAAAATTATATAATTTGGTTAGAGAAAAAAAAAGTCTTCAATATTAGGTAACCCAACAAGGATTGACATGTTGTAAAACCAACCAATCTGCTTAAAAATGATTGTGTGGATACATTATTATACTATAATTGTTAAATTGACGATGGAGTAAAACTACCCAACACCAGTTTACAAGCTTAACAAAAACACACACACACAACCAACCAACAATTTTTTTTTAAAGTCAACATTTCCTTAGCCATCTTCAAGCACTCCCTCCTATAGTCTTACCATCTTATGTTTTTTTATTAATGTTCCCCCACCCCCATTTTAGCATGCTTGAATCTTACTTTATTGCTATTCTCAGCACTTCTACTTCACTTTCCATATTGGTACCAGGAAGCAAGTAGGTGAATTATCAAAAAATCCAACAGCCAAAGAAAAACCTAGTTCAGAATTCAACATCTCTTCTACTTGAATAGCTGTAACCTGATATGCTCAATTTAGAACTCCATGACCGGAGGTCAATATTTAAAGTGTCATCCACCCAAAGTGAAAGTGAAACTTTCTATGAACTGGAGTATCTTTTGATGTCTTGGGAGCAAAGAGACAAGTATTGACATGAATAAGTAAAAAAAATTGAGAAGAATCCAGTTTCTAAACAAAGAAGTTCATGTATTTCATACTTTGTTCAATAATTTGGCTTGATTGTATTGTTTATGTAGGGTTGTTATTCAGTAAATCTTTTTTATATATAATTCATATTGCTGAAAGTAAAATTTAAAAAAACAGTGATTTTATCATTTGTGTTACCAAAAGGTTTGCAAACAGTCAAAAAATAAATACTGAAGTTCAATAGTTTGAACCAGTTCCATTCAATATTTTTGGTTGGTTAATCATTTGGTTTAATGGCATATCAACTCTTGTGGATTATTTAATACCAAATCCTCTTTATACATACTTGTAAGTGAATAGTTTATAGGTAACTTTATTTTGTAGTCAAGAGCAACCTGAAGGCTGCCTTTTCTATAGCTACTACACCAAGTTGTAGGGGAGGGCAAATCACCAATGATTCAGGAGACTGGAGTTCAATCCCAGGTCAAGTCATTAAAGACTAAAAAAAAAAAAAAACTTGATACATCCTTGTTTAACATTCAGCAGTATAAAGTAAGTATCAAGGATAAACTGGAGCAATCCAGAGGAAGGAGTAGTAGCTGTTGAAAAGTGAGCCTTCATCAGGTCACCATTGACTAAGGTTGCCAACTTATCTTTTTAAAAAGTTAGAGCTTATTTGTTAGCTCACAGTTGAATGGCTTCAAGTATTCCTATGTAACACTAATAATTCTATTTAATATTAATCATTTCTTTGCATATCATTAAATGGTTTCAAGTATTGCTATCTCAGTACAATTGACTCTTAGCCACCACTTAACACCTTAAAGATAAAATAGGGTTGGGTGTTTGTTTGGAACAAGAGCAATTTGAAGAATAAAGTTTGAACAATCATAGGCACAAGGGCTTGACAAGACCTGCAGATTGATCAGATCTGGCCTCTCCGATGACCCATCTAGCCCAGTACGGACCAAAGTGGAATGTTGTAGATCACATGGTCACTTTGGTTGCCAAGCATTACAGGTTGCCACCCACAGGTGACCTTGTAGGAAAGAAGGTGGGGGTATATTCTACTGCCCCAGCTGACAAGATAGCAATATTTTTTGATTAAGTTTTGATACCATAATTATTTTGGTCTAATAAGCATTATTTTTCAGCCCAAAACTTAGGGAGCAGATATAATACACAAGAATTATATGGTTTGGTTGGTTTGTTTGGTTTTATGGCATATCAACCTTTGTAGGTTATTTAACGCCAAATCCATTTTTATGTAAATAATCTGTTCTATTGAAAACAGTTCAGTTTAGCATAAGTACACAGTTTGTCAAAAACATTTCCATTTCAAACTATTCAAGCAGTTATATGTAATAATTCAGTTAAGTGTAAATACAGTTTTAATATCAAAAAACAGTTCTATTTGAAATAATTCAGTTAAGCATAAGCACGCTGTTTAATTGTAAGTATGGTTTAATTGTCAAAAACATTTCTATTTCAAGCTATTCAGTTTTCTCAATTCATTTTAGCATAAGTATGCTGTTAGTTCTATTTAACCTATAGATAGGGCCCTATCAGGTGCTACCACTCCGGGTCAGAGTGGACCTGGGAGCGATGGCAATGAAGGGGTACTCCACATTCCCCAAAACTCCAGTACTGCTGGAACCTCACCATCAGATTGTTTAGTGTCATATCCAGGACACTCGTTGGGGGGGGGGTCTTACCCCCTCTGCAGAGAAGCAGTAGGTGTATTCTACAGCCCCAGCCGACTGGGCAAAAGAATTATATGATTAAGTTTTTTTCAGGTCACATGCCTCATCCTATTCAGGGTAGAATGACCAAAAGTTATATCTATAGTCCAAACTAATGTATTTTTCAATACCCCAACAAGGCACCAACTATATAGCCACCTGCCTCCCATCACGAAAACTATCCAAGTTAGACAAATCAAACATGCAGGACACTGCTGGAGAAGCAGGGACAAGCTCATAAGTGATGTACTCCTAAGGACCCCCACATATGGCTGGGCAAAAGCAGGACAAACAGCTCGAACATACATTCAGCAGCTATGTGAGGATACAGCATGTAACCCTGAAGACCTACCAGAAGCGATGAACGATAGGGAGAAGTGGCAAGAGAGGGTCAGGGATATCCGTGCTAGTGGCACGATATGATGATGACAGAGAAATAACCACTGAAATGCATGTAGGTTTATAATTTTCTTTCTCCTAATGTCAGCTTATTTTTGCCACAAGCTTGTATTTTTATGTGAACATGCTCCAGGCATTTTTCCTAAATACAATGTAAATTTTGTTTCAGTCAGTATTAACCATTAAAATGTTGAACAAATGCTAAATTTAGGTTTAATTTCACTGGTAACACATTCTAAAATGTCAGTGTGTATTATACACAAGAAATTTTTTTTATTTCCAGAATTTCTTAGTTCAATGTTATGGGTGTATGTTACATACAAAATTACAGTATCTTATGTAATATTGGCCTAATAGAGTGTTCACCAATGGACCGGGAGACCTGGGTTCAATCCCAGGTAGTGTCATGCCAAAGACTTTAAAAATGGTACTTGATACCTTCTTGCTTAACACTCAGCAATATATGTATCAAGGGTAAAGTGGAGCAATCCTGGGAAAGGAGTAACTCCCTACCTTACACCTCGGTGTAGTAGCAATTGAAAAGGGAGCCTTCTGGTCACCCTCAATTAGGGTCAACAACTTACTTTACTTTTATGTAGTATATGTTGGTCTACCAAACACACCATTTTTTGCCTGCTAAAATTTGTTCTTTGTACACTGAAGGTACATATAAACAAGCATCCAAATTATGTCTTGAATTCATTTTGATTTGGTTTGGTTTGGTGGTTTTATGGCATATCAACCTTTGTAGGTTATTTAATGCCAAATCCATTTTTATGTAAATAATCTGTTCTATTGAAAACAGTTCAGTTTAGCATAAGTACACAGTTTGTCAAAAACATTTCCATTTCAAACTATTCAAGCAGTTATATGTAATAATTCAGTTAAGTGTAAATACAGTTTTAATATCAAAAAACAGTTCTATTTGAAATAATTCAGTTAAGCATAAGCACGCAGTTTAAGTGTAAGTACGGTTTAAGTGTCAAAAACATTTCTATTTCAAGCTATTCAGTTTACTCAATTCATTTTAGCATAAGTATGCTGTTAGTTCTATTTAACCTATAGATAGGGCCCTATCAGGTGCTACCACTCCGGGCCAGAGTGGACCTGGGAGCGATGGCAATGAAGGGGTACTCCGCATTCCCCAAAGCTCCAGCATTGCTGGAACCTCACCATCAGATTGTTGGGTGTCATATCCAGGACACTCGTTGGGGGGGGTCTTACCCCCTCTGCAGAGGTGCAGTCGGTGTATTCTACAGCCCCAGCTGACTGGGCAAAATTCATTCTGAAGAGTTTGTTTTAATTTTAATATGTTACTGCATAACTATTCAAGTCATACATTATATTTGACATTTGCAAAGGTGTGACATGAACAAGATCATTAGATGATTATCAGAACCAACAATATAAATGAGAAATTAGTGATAAAGGCATACAAAAAAAAAACTGTTACGCATGGCAGCCTCTGACATATTTACAAAGCTTAGCTTAATCTGGCATGATATTGCAAAAATTAAGTGTAAGGATAGAATCCACAAGCAATAGCTTATACTATGCAGCCTATGTAATTTATTAAGTTAGTTCAGTCTAGTAGAAAGGGTTAAAACAGTAGCCTAAAAATGTTTGAAATCATTATGCCAAATCAATCATTACATTAAGGAAAGGCTGGTGAAATAACCACAATAAAGATTAAGACAAATTTGCAATCACTCTTTGGGGCGGTTGGTGCTAAAGGGGACATTTAGTCACATTCCCACTCACCAAGATTCAATATAAGCATTAGTATATCCAACAATACATTAACTCTTAAACAGAAGGAAAGGTAAGGTCATTAACATGAGAGAAACATTTGATGCATACCAGTATTATTAACAATACAGACATATCCCAACAGATGAAATGTGCACATATTGTCCATAAACAGAAGCATATGAAAGGGGTATAACAGTAAAAAAAAAAAATTATCTTCAATGGTTTAACCATGAGGGCTTTACATTTCCATGATAAGGCAAGACTAAGTCTATTGCCTTGGTTGGAGACAAAATCTCTCAACTGTTTAGTGATAAAAGGTATACCTTCCTTGTTCAAAGGACAAGGAAGGATTCTGGTATTGACACACGGCTGTCAATGGAGACAATTACTGTCTCCCAATACTAATATTATAAATATCAAAAGATTGTAACTTTTGTGTTTGTGAATTCATAGACTGTCACACACATCTAGCCAGAGCACTCTTTCAGATGGTAAAGCTATCTTGCTTCTTCAGGACTAAAAAGGATTTCCTTTGAATGCATTATTCTTTAGTAATTTCACCATTCGACTCAAAAGAAAAAAAAAATTGTATCAAATGCTTACTGTACAGTAAACAAGCAGAAAATTACCAAACTTAAAAATTTTAAACAATTCAGTTTAGCATAAGTACAGTTTAATTGTCAAAAAGTGTTCTATTTCAAGGAACAGAGTTTAGTTCAATTTGACCCAAAGATAGGACAACCAAGTGCTACCACTCCAGATCAGAGTGAACCTGGGAGTGATGGTAATAAAGGGGTACTCCACATTCCCCAAAGCGCCAGCATTACTGGAGCCTCACCATCTGATTGTTTAGAGTCAAATACAGGACACTCATTATGAGGGGGGGGAGGTTTTATCCCTCTGCAAAGATGCAGTTGGTGTATTCTGCAGCCCTAGCTGACTCCACCAATCCATGTGTTGGTTAGTTGGTTTGGGTTTTATGGCACATCAACCTTTGTAGGTTATTTAACGCCAAATCCATTTTTATACAAATAATCAGCTCTATTTCAAACAATTCCGTTTAGAATGAGTAAACAGAACTGTCAAAAATATTTCTATTTTAAGCTATTCAGTTTAACCAAACAATTCTAATTCAAACAATTCAGTTTAGTATAAGTATAGATTTTGTTTATACATAGATGTCAAAACAGTTCTATTTCAAACAATTCAGTTTACTATAAGTACACAGTTTAGTTCTATTTGACCCATAGATAGGACCCTATCAAATGCTATCACTCTGGGCCAGAGTGGACCTAGGAGCGAAGGCAATGAAGGATTACTCCGCATTCCCTAAAGCTCCAGCATTACTGGAACCTCATCAGATTGTTTAGGGTTATATCCAGAAAACTCTTTGAGGGAGGAGGAGATGTCTTACCCCTCTGTAGAGGTGCAGTCAATGTATACAACAGTCCCAGTTGACTGGGCCAGTGTGTGCGTCTGTGTGTGTGTGTGTGTTAGATACACGGAGAGAGGAAGCAAGCAAGAAAATATGCCTAACAGAACCCTGTCTGTTTTTTAACAAAACATGCTAGAGAGAAATATAAGCTATTTATGTAGCAGTCTAAGTTATAGCACAGATAGAGTTAACATACTCTTGGTCTGATAATAGCATTGATAAGAAACTGACACTCACTAAGTGCCATCAACCGTGTCTGAACTATTTTAACTTAAACTTATATATGCTCTATCACCAATATCAAGCATTATTTATTAATATATACTATTTTATATATATGTGTGCATGTATTTGAGTCAACTTCAGTTTTAGTAAGATATAATTCATTTATGTATAATTAAACAGTGAATTAATTTCAATCAATAGTATATTTGGCATTATTTTGAATCGTCTCTTGCTACTTAACAAATAGCTGGTTGATTCCTCTCAAGTAAAATCCAGCTAGTTTCAAGTTCAAGAACGAAAAAGACAGAATTCATTTGGTGCAAAGTCTGATAAACAGGGTGAATGAGGTAGCAGAGGCCAGTCTAAATCCAATATTTATTTCTGAAAATTCTTGTTGAATGTGGTCATGCATTATCATGGAGACATAGATTTTCTTATGCATATATTGCAGCTAATAGAGAGAATAAGTCTACAGTAAGAGTTTAATTGTAGTTTAAAAACTTAAAATGAATAATGCGGCAGGGATCCCACTATACACAAAGCAGAAATTTTCTTCCATAAAGATTCACCATTAGGATAGGCTGCCAAGATTCATACTTGTCAGTCCACTGCTTTTTTTAAAAAAAATTCTTTTATTTATTGAACCTTGTCATAAATACCCATTTTTTTTTTTCTTTTCACTTGTACTGAAATTCTTAAGGAATGTTTGATTCCTCTGCCTTGATAGTAGACTTGTTGCTATGGATATGCAATTTTACCTATTCTCACTAAGAGTATGAATGACCAAAATGCCAAACTTGCTAACTTTTTCTACTTTTTTTTTCTTGAACTGGCAGAAGATTGTGGATTGGGATGTGTTGAGATCAAATGCTAATTCTCAGGAACTTTTGCACAGATTGCATTCCACCACTTCTCTTAAAGCAACTTGATCGAAGTCTGAGGAGCATCTTGGTCCATCTCTCAATGATGTATCCCCAAAGTGAAATTATGAAAACCGGTTTTAGACTTGTAAGTCAGTAATGACACTTTGGCCATAAATACAAGAAATTCACTTAGTTGGTTCTGTAATAATTTTGTTATTCTTAAACTCCCACAACATCGCAGGTCAAATATACACTTTCAGTTTCTCCATTTTAGAGGTATGAGATAATAGATTAATTTATGATGCACACTCTTTCGCTACTGAAATAAGAATGACCAATGAAGGGTCCCTTTAAACAAAGTAATTTCCAGTTGAGTTTAAAACATTCAAAGATTGAAATGTGTAGTGACAACCTGCTTTTGAGAGAAAGGAGGGGGGAGGTGGATTATTAATGAGTCAACTCTCACTCACTCTCTCATATATATATATATATATATATATACACACACAATGTACATAGTTAAAATAAGAAATGAGTCATGACTAAAAATTATATGCTTAGGAGGGGTTATTATTTATCCACGCCTCCCACAAGGCAGGATTTGACAAAGGGGCTTCTTTTTTTTTATAGTGGGGATTAAGGGAGAGGGCAGTCTTATGTACTGCTAGTCAATGCTGGTCATAGGTTCACAAGGCCCAAAGGCCCAGTGCAATGTGAACTATGCTAGTCATTGTTTGGCCACCTAACATGAATGCCAGGTGACCTTGCTGGTCATAGATTCACTAGGTCTGAAGGCCTGGTGCAACGTGAATCTATGCTTGTCATTGTTTGGCCACCTAACATGAATGCCAGGTGCCTGGTGATAGTCCAGAACAATAAATTAATACTGTTGGGACAAGCTTGAAAGGGGATTAGAAAATATCTTTGAAAATAATAAAGAGTACAGGGTGTTCATGTCATTTTCTCACAAGCTAAAAAGAAGTTTAAGTTTAGTTTAATGTTTCTACAGCAATATTAAATGACTGACTATACCTGCTCTTTTGAAATCCTAATAAAATATTAATTTGCCTTAAAAATTTTATCTGAATAAAAACAATGTCAAAACTAAGTAATAAGTTTGATTTTTGAAAAATAGAATAGAATATAAAATCAGTAGAATTGTATAACAAAAAACAAATTATAACAAAGTATTATGGGATAAAAAACAGAAAGAAATTGGCAAAAAGCAGATGATTTTATCAAATGTTAATTTCTTGTGAAAAACTACAGCAGCAGATAAAAACCACATTTAGAATGCTTGCAGATTTTCATCCCAAAGATATTCTACATTGATAAACCACATGTTGCAGGAAAAAAAATGAAATTATTCCTGTAACTACTTTTTCATCACAAACGCATACATACATCCATAAGTAAATATATAAAATAGTTTTTATATATATTTAATAGGATAGAAGCTTGTCTGTGACCTGAGGTTGCAGACAAGCTTCCATGCTATTAAATATATATAAAATATTTATAAAAACTAATATATTTACTTATTATATCACAGATATTGAGCACTCTCAAAATCATATTGCATTTGGTTTGCCACAAACCCATGAAGTGAGAGTGACAACCAACACTTACTATATATATGTGTGTGGTGCTAAACACCAAGTAAAATGATTTTAAAAAATTAAAAAACAAGATTATGTTGAAACCTAACAAAAGGTTACTGAATGAGAAATAACCAAAACAGAGGTTGGAAATGAAATGGAAATCTTTATAACATTAACAAAATACAATACTTGCCAGCAACATGTAGAATGTAACCACTGCTAGTGATGACTTAGTATATTTTCCCCAATATGTCTTACATCCCACCAACCAGACAAGTTTGGTACATGGGTTTTTCCAGGTGCAGGGTCATAGCCCAGACATGCCCAGCGGCTCCAAAAGAGCCTTGGGCCCCATTGGCATTCACCCCCACTAAAAAAAAAAAAAAAAAAAAAAAAAAAAAAAAAGGCACCTCAGGCGCCAGGCAATAAATCTAGTCCCTAAAAGGAGGGTTGGCCATGTGATGTGAATGCTGGGCTTCCTTGGCACCTAATGTCAGGCAGTCTCAACCAAGTGAAATACCACCAAAGGCAGTTAGGATATGTTCACCCCTCACAATAGTGTCCAATGTACTTATGAGGAATGGGACATACCCGTTAATATTCAAAAAGGTAGGGTATATGACAGTTTGGTTTTTCATCCATGAAATTTATATCAATGAATAAAACAATTAAGTCGGCTAGAACAGCAATATGTACTGCATTTTCAGTTTTTAAACTGCCAAAAATTAAGATTTCCATATGAACATTTAGTAAGTTTTGTTTTGATTTAGTTTCTTTGTTTAGTGGTATATGAACCTTTGTGGATTATTTAATACAAAACAGTTTATTGTAAAATTGAAATTTTTTTTCCTGGACTTTAACAAAATGCCTGGAGAAAAACTTAGAAAGTATACATACTGTATACCGTTTTGAAGAAATCCTGGAAGCAGCACACTCCCCCCCACCAAAAAAAAAAAAAAAAAAAAAGCTGCTGCAGAGCCACTCAAGACACACTGGGTACCACTGGAGAAATATGGATGAATTCATTAGCGAAATTCTCTTATGGTTTCCTACACATGGACATACCAGTATTGGCTGACTCACAAAAACTTATATTAATCAGCTGTGTGGACACCAGATGGTATCTAAAAGACTTGCCAAGAGCAATGACTAGAGACAGATGATGAGAGAAAGCTAAGGGAATCCATGCTATTGGCCCCCTTGCTGATGATAAAATGCTAACATAAAAAAAAAAAAAAAAAAATTTTAAATTTAAAAAAAAAAAAAAAAAAAAAATAGATTTTTAAAAGTGTCCAGTCTCTTAAGAAACAGTTTTTTTTTAATTTTTTTTTTTTTTATAATTGAGTACAAAAAGTTTTTTTTAGCACCTTTTTGTATATAAAGCCTTGTCAGTCATTAATACTGACAAGTTCATGGTGTAGCCCTGGGGACTTACCAAAAGCGATGAACGATAGGGAGGGGTGGCGAGAGAGAGTCATGGATATCCGTGTGGATGGCACAACAAGAGGATGAGATGATGAGTTTCATTAATTTGAAGCTACCTCTGACTTCTTTTTAACTATAAATGAACCCACACGACATTCATCAACTGCAGTGAAGAATAACACCAAATAAAAAGTTAAGGTCGATAAGATTAAAATTCATGTCCCTCGATTAATTTTAATGGCATGCTAACCTGTCTAGAGTTATTTTAGGCCAAGGCCAGGGAACTGAGTTCAATGCGCATTTAAATTTACATTTTTTTTGTATAATTTTTTCACGAGGTTCCCCCCCCCAACATGGTCCGATCAAATACCGATATTTTAAAACAGATTTATTTGACCCATAGATTGGATACAAACAGATACTACCACTTTGGGCAAGTGAACCTGAGAGTAATGATAATGAAATAGTCCTCCACATTCGCAAGATCTCCAGAACTGGAGCCTCACCGTCAGATACAGTTTAGTGTCATACCAAGGACACTGCTTTTTTTTGGGGGGGTACCCATCTGCAGAGGATACAGTTAGCGTATTCTAAGCCCAGCCAACAGAGTGGTCATGTTCCCTTGGGTTTAAAATGTTAAATTCAAGTTTTAAAAAAACAACAAAAAAAAAAAAACAAAAAAAACAGCAGTTCTTTGTAGAACAGAGCAACTGCTACATTTACCCAGGTTTTAGAGCGAAAGAGGATGAGAGTTCAAATCTCACGGTAGGCTTAACTTATTTCCAATTTGTACTGTTCTACATTGTCTATTGACAGTCCAAACGACTTTTTTTTTTTTTTTTTTTTTAAATTCAAAGTCAAAATTATTAGTTAAGAAATTTAATTTTAACAGCATTTAAAAGCATCTAGGGTTATTTCATGCCAAGAGGTTAAGGAATTGAAGCAGAGAGTTTAAAAAAAAAAAAAAAAAAATATGAGTCTGAAAAAAATCTACTGTAGAGATACAAATATCTGCCCTTATTAAGGAGAAAAATGATTATCTACCCTTGTTGAAGAGAAAAACGATTATCTCTCTAAATGTCACTTTGATTGCCTCCAGCTCTTGTGAAACTAAAGCACAAAAAAAATCAAGAGTATCTTTTTCAAGTCACATCTTTTAGAGACTAACTTCTCTAGACTCAACATTAACTCAAATACATGACTGCTATTTACAATTTAATAAAACTACAATCATACACTACAATGTTAGGGACCTAAGCCCAAACCAGAAATTCATACATATTCTAATTATGAGTCTCACACACTCAGAAGCAAGAATCTGCAAAATCTACAAAGAACATCTGGAGTGAATGAATTTTTCATATATTCCAATTCTCACAGAATAATACCAATTACTTTACATTCTCTCCCTAAAGTGCTAATTTGCACCGTGGAATTTCTAAAGCCTTCACCAGTTCACTAAAATGTACATTATCACACCAGCTGCTACTGATTGAATAAATTTATACCACCAAGTAATGGCTGGAGGGAACATAGCTGAAACAAATAAAAAGAACATATGAGTGAGATACTAAAATACCAAGAAGAAAAAAAATATCTGGTTTGTAAAAGGAATTTGCAAAATCTACAAAAAAATAAATAACTGGAGTGAATGAGTTTTGCGTATATTCTGATTCTCACAAAATAATCTATCACTTTATATTGTAGCCGTAAAATACTAATTCATACCATGAAATTTCCAGAGCTTCTGCCAGTTCACGGACACTAAAATATAGTTCAATTATGTGTGTTATTTGAGGAGGTGGTAGAATTCCCATGACAAAATACAGAAGTAATTATAGAGTTCAACCAATTAAGAAAAAAAAAAAATAATGAATAATAAAATTTAAAAAAAAAAAAAAAAAAAAAAAAAAAAAAAAAAAAAAAAGGACAGTTTTTTTTTCTTTTTAGAATAAAAAATATTGCTAACTACAAATTAGTTTAAAGTTTGCAATATTAAGTCTTATTTTAAGACACCTTGAATTTTTTATTAATCTAAAACATTACAAACCACAAATTTACCATGTATAAAGTTTGTAATACAGGTTATTTCATCAAAATTTGTATTTCATAATCTAATAAATTTACCAGTCCTCATTCAAATGATCTCAAATTTTAACAGCAAGTGTAGAAACAGTTCAAAATTATTTTTTTCTTTACACTGTTTCTCTCTCAGGTATAAAAATGCCATTCATTGGAAAAGAAAAAGCATTTAAACATTAAACATAGAATTTTCATTTGTTTCTACACATGCTGTTAAATTTTGACATTTCAATGAGAATTGATCAAGTCATGAGATTACAAAATATCAATTTTCTTTTCTTTTTTTTTTAAACACCTTGTACTTTCTTTTAATTCTTTTTTTTTTTTCCCCTAAAACTTTAGTTATTCTAAGATCAATAATTTTCCCTATTCTTTACTTTTTAATCACAAAAATCTAGTTTAAGAAACAGTTTGATAGTTCAAGCAAGCCATATGAAAAATTTAAATAAAACAACTCTTGATAAAATCCACACACCTCACATACACAATCCTCTGCATTCTCTTTTTATATGGATGTTACCAGAAGTGGATTTTCTTCAGTTTTACTTGATATTTGAGTTTATAAATAAATAAAATCCATTATTTTATTTTTCTTTATTTCGACTCATAATTGTATATTTTAGCATGAGGATTCCACCAACCCCTCAAATAATACAAACTATATTTCAGTGTCTATGAACTGGAAGAAGCTCTGGAAATTCCATGGTATAAATTAGCATTTTAAGGCTAGAATATAAAACAACTGACATTATTTTGTGAGAATCAGAATGTATGTAAAATTCATTCACTCCAGTTTTCTGTAGATTTTGGAAATTTCAACAAACCAGATATTTTCTTTTCTTGGAATTTTACTATCTCACTCATCTATTTTCTTTTTATTTATGATGTTTCAGCTGCGTTCCCTCCAGCCTTCATTTGGTGGTATAAATTTATTCAATTAGTGGCAGCTGGTGTAATAATGTTGATTTTGGGTGCTTGCACAAAATAGTACACCCATAAAATATCAATAAATAAATAAATATGAAAGAGAGGGATGGACTATTTACATTCACAATCCAGCTAAGAGTAATTTTTAGTAATTCACTTGATTTTTTTTAACAGAACAGTTAAGTCCCAAAATTACATCTTCAACTTGCTATAATCAGGCCATCAGCCACATTTCTAGGGTCTTTCCCCCCCTCCTACCTAGCTTCAAAAGATAAAGTTATGGCTGATTTTTTAAATTTAATTGTATAATCTCTATGATGAATGTACTTACCCAACCACTCCATTCACCTCAAGGTCAATCTTTAAAATGGAGTAAAGCTGATTTGAATTCCAAGTTTTCCTTTTGTAAGAGTAGTCACCTAACCAAGGCAAAAGAATTAAGTCTGCCCTACTATTTACCTGGGAGAAGAAGAGCTGGATTCATACCTTTCCCAAGTGCATTAGCACAAAATGAAACACAAATAACCTCGTCCAGGATTTGAACTCCAGTCGCTAATTCCATTTCCTACAATGATAAAAACGCACTTCCTATCTTTCATATGTACAATTACTTTTTAACTATACTTTGTAAATTGATAATAACAATTAAAAAATAACCAGCAGTAACCCAAGTATTGAACTCTTACCCAACAGAGCAAAGTACTTCAACTAGTATATAAATAAAAGAGAGTAAAAAGAAAGCATAACAGACGATTCAGCTTCTCCAGGAGACAGGACTAATACTTTCCTTGAGAAATAATCAATAGAAAGAATTTCCTATTTGTCTAAGAAAAATAAAAGTACTAAGACACTAGTGCTTGTCAGTAAAGAAACAGTGACTCACATGGTATGTTTAACAAGCTAGACTAGCAGACTAATGTCTTCAATTTTCACTGCGTGCTCTATACATCTGACCTTGTGTCAAACTAACTTAAGCTAAGTAAATGACTACTGATCTGCAAAAGATTGATAAGAGACAAGGCAATATGAGATGACTTCACACAATATTTTATACACTATCATCCATAGACTAACAATTTTATTTCTAGTAAAATATACAATCAAAACATTATTTACGTGCAAAGTCTACAACATTGAAATTCTATAAGCAAAAATATGAATATATAGCAATCCAAAAATATGCAGAACCCTACACAGAATTCTACAGAGCCTGCATTTACCCAAGCCCTCTGTCAAAGGCAGGATGTGACAATTTTTCAGCGAAATACTGGTTGGAAATCAGTCTTCCTTCTAGACTGTTTGCTATACCAAAGCAAAAAGAGCCCAGTCTACTCAACTATTTACGCAATCGAGTTTCCCAGCAATGAGTCAGTTTATTTTCAAACCCCACATTTTTTTTTATTACATAAATTCAATTCTCTAAAGGGAGGTAATAAATTAAACCTAATCTGTTTTGACAGTATAATATTCCATTAGAAATAATAAAATCCTATTATTGGTTTAAAAAGAAAATTCTTTTTGAATTAGTTGAGCTATTATTTGAAAGGTGATTCTATAGATATTCTATCAACTTTTTTTCTCAGTTTACTACAGGATTAAATGCCTTTTCTATAAGACACTGAGACTTACAGATCCATGACATGTATGAACCAACAATTCAGAGTTGTCTTTCTCCTAGACTGGTTGCTTTAGCCTAGTACTTTAACAATAGCTGAGATGATATGAGAATAGATGGATTTATGCCTTTTCTGAAAGACAAAGAAATAGACATACTAGTTATGAGGCGTTAGCAAGGTGGGGGTGAATTCAGAGTTTTCTTTCTCCCAGACTGGTCGCTTTAGCCTAATCTACCATTGTATTTCATCAATAGCCAAGATAAAAATGGCATAAGTACTAAGGTAATGCAATTAAGTTTACTGATTCCACTTTCTAAGCTGATAATTATAATTCTGAACATCCATTATATTGATATACTTTGTTTTATTTCATCTATCATGCTGTAGCCATAGAAATTCTACTTTCCCCACCGCTTTTTTAATATTATGAAAGAAAATTTTTTTTTTTTTTTTTCTAAAAATGCACCCTTTGAATTACATATGCTTCAATCAAAATAATCCATGGGTTACATGCAGCCCTTGAGGCTCATTAATGCAGCTCTTTACCCAAATTACAAAATTTTCTCTTCACCTCTTGATGTCAACTGAAGAAGTACCATCATAACTGCTAATAGAACTCACAGAATTTCAGTGTTCTGAAGACAAAGTTTCTTACTCGTCATATCTTAGATTTCTATAAGAACCACATGCTTCCATCTGGACGATTCCCCAACCTTATCCACTCCCAACAAGTAATAAATGTGTTTACAATTGCATCCCACTGAAAACAGTTCTCCAAAATGGAGCATACCAAGAGTACACTGCAGTCACAACTCAAATCATTTGATGTGTTCTTTCTGTCAACCTCTTCATTTAACCCTGATATTACATCTTTTTGTGATTGCCAACATCAAATGTCTCATTAATAGATTATGATTGATACCTTGTGGATAGGTGTTTTTTTTCTGTCCTCTTTAAGATTGCAGCCCCAGCCGAGTTAAACTATGTCCCTCTTGCTGAAAATTTTGGGGATCGCAGTTATAGACCATTATTACTTATTAATACTCATCACACAGTCAGCTGGGGCAGTAGAATACACCAACTGCACCTCTGCAGAGGGGTAAAAAAAAAAAAAACGCCAACAAGTGTCCAAGATATAACATTAAACAATCTGATGGTGGGGTTCCAGTAATGCTGGAGCTTTGGGGAATGTAGAGTACCCTTTTATTGCCATTGCTCCCATGTTCACTCTGGCCTGGAATGGTAGCAACTGATAGGGTCAAAAAAATGTAAACTGAAATTTTGCTAAACTGAATAGCTTGAAAAAGAATTGTTTTGACATTTAACTGCTTGTAAACAAAAACTATACTTATTCTAAACTGAATTGTTTGAAATTTAATTTGGCATTAAATGACTCGAAAAAAGTTGATACCCCATAAAACAAAAACCAACCAACCAATCATCACACTTTCTTGCAAATAAACAAATAAAAAAGTGGGAGTGAACTCCTAGGTTTACAGAATAATGTCAGAGTGCTCAATGTTTCAAAAATCAAGATAGATGGAATAAAACTTAGGTTATGAGGTTTTACCATTAACAATTTGTCAGAAATCAGAACTAAAAGTTCCACTTGGTAAGAACCACAATCAGAGAATTTTCTATCTTACACTCATGGTTCATACCACAGGAAACTTAATTATAACTGGACTAGCACTGATACTCAAAGCAAAACCAGTTGGACACAAGGCAAAGGGTAACAAAATGACAAATGAAGTATCAAAATTTAACAAATCTATTACAAAGGGACGACAAAGCAGAAATCCTAAGAAAGACACTCATTAACTCTTGACTTTTTTTCTTTTTTAAATCCAATTTTGTATCAAGGAGGAAGTTGAATCCACAATGCAGATAGACTATGAAAGAAGCAGTTGGAACAGAACATGTATTTGGTGGGGGATTCAAAAAGAATTGATACTACTCTCTAGAGACAGAAAAATAGGTTCTTATTGGAAACTGTTCAGATCCATCTATATTCGTCTATTTCTGTAGATTTTTTATACTCAAAGTCACAAGTCCAAATGGCCACTATAAGTAAATGGTTACAAAATAATAAATGAAGGCTAAGGATGTAATTTTTTTTTTTTTAATCCAGCCAAAAACAAAGAAACCTATTGATCCTGAACTAAAGAAAAAAAATACCAAAAGTTTGTTTGGTTTTATGGCATATCACAACCATTGTAGGTTATTTAATGCCAAATCCTATATATAATTTGGTTTGGTTGGATTTTATGGCATATCAACCATCTTAGGTTATTTAATGCCAAATCCAGTTTTTACATATATATTAATTAAATGATTTGTAAATGCATTTTATAGATACACACAGTTAAATAATTAGACAGTTCTTTTTTTTTTTTTTTAAATAAAAAATAAAAAATTTTTTTAAATCAATCATTTGTTTACACACAGTTACATGAACAAACTGTTCCATTTCAAGCAATTCAATTCAGCATAAGTCATTTGTTTGCACTCAGTTTAAATGTCAAACAGGAGACTCGTTAGTGAGGGATCTTACCCCTCTGCAGAGATCTAGTCGGTGTATTCTACGGCTCCAGCTGACTGGGCTAACACAACATTGTTATCAAGTCTGGTTTGGTTTGGTTTAGTTTATTTAATGGCACATCAATTCCTCATGAATTGTTTAATGCCAAAGTTTGATTCACTTGTAAATATTTGATTATAATCATGACTACATTCTCAGTGTTCTATTGCAGGGTTTTCCATGTTGTTAAAACTAATCAAATTCTTTATACAATCATCAAGATAATACAAATTAGAATTCTTTACTCCTTACATAGTCAGGTTATTTGATTTAATGGCATATCAACCCTTGATGGTTAGTTAATCCCAAATCCTATTTACATGATTTTTTAAGTGAATAGTTTATCAGTAACATTTTTTAAAATGAGTCAAAGCTCATTTGTTTGCACACAGTTAAATGGTTTCAAACATTGCTATCTAATCCTAATAATATTAATAAGCAGTTCTATTTGATCCAGAAATAGAACCCTAACAAGCACTACCATTCTGGGTCAGAGTAGACCTGAGAGTAATAGTAATAAACCATAGACTCAATCAATAGATTTAGAGTCATATCCAGGGCACTCATTGTGGGGGTGGAGATGGAATTCGTTGTTTTATGGCATATCAACTCTTTTTGGGTTATTTAAAGCTAAATTAGATTTCAAACAATTCAATTTAGTATAAGTATAGTTTTTGTTTACACAGTTAAATTTCAAACAGTTCAGTTTAGCATATGTATGCAGTTTAAATGTCAAAAACAGTTCTATGAAAACAATTCACCTTAGCATAAGTATAATTTAGTTCTATTTGACCCATAGATAGGACACTATCAGGTGCTATGACTCCAAGTCAGAGTGAACCTGGGAGCAATGGTAACAAAGAGGTACTTCACATTCCCCAAAGCTCCAACATGACTGGAACCTCACCATCAGATTGTTTAGTATCATATTCAGGAAAACTTGTTGTGTGGGGGGAGGGGTCTTACCCCCACCACCAACAGAAAAGCAGTCGGTGTATTCTACAGACCGAGCTGACTGGGCAAGAGATGGAGATGGTGTGTTCTGCAGCCCCAGTCAACTGTGCTTGTTATATCGTTGGTATGTTCTATGACATGTCAACTCTTGTTGAGTTTTAATATCAAAGACTTTTTTTCCTTCCAAGCAAGGAATTAATTATAATTTCAAGTAATTAATTATAATCATTTGTAAACAATTATATGAACATTGATATAACAGGAATCCAAGGGGTTCACAGGCCAATTAGTCATTATTCTAATCATTCTCATTTTACACAAATATCATTAAGAATTACTATTCTAATGAATACCTGCCCTGTAGACTGAGGCTGTAGAATATGCCAACTGCCCCTCTGCAGAGGGATAAGACACCTTCGTCCAATGAGACTACTTGTTGGCTATAGATGGAGACCCATCTATATTAGGAGGTGCCCGTGGTGTAATGGTTATTGTTGCAGGAAATGGACACGGCGACACAAGTTCAAATCTTGGACAAGACTGATTGCATTTGACATAGCACTAATACCCTTGGGAAAGGTATGAATCCAATTATTCTCCCTCTAGCTATGGGTAAATAGTAGGACAGACTAGGTTCTTCAGCCTTGGTGAGGCAACTAGTCTAGGAGAAGGAAAACTGAATTCAAACCTGTCAAACTCCGCTTAAAAAAAATATTGACCTTGTGTCATATCCTGCCTGAGCGTAGGGGTTGGGTAAATATGATAGATGGAGACACATAATGCCTGAAGACAGGAGTCCGATGACTGAGCAGTTTGTTTTTCCACAACTGAAGTAGTCATGTGACCTGCAACACTAGTTCTTATTGGGCTAGACAAGAGGTCAGAGAGGCCCAATTTAATTAGCTGGTCATGTCAAGCCCTAGCACCTATATGATTATGCTAAACATTCTTCAAATTAATTTTTTGTGACAAACAAGTACCCAGACATTTATCTTAAAAGGTGCTAAAAGGGAAAGGCTAAGGGTTAGTCGCATTGACAATAACAAGACTTTGAATGTCCTTTTTATGACACTAAATCACATCTGACAGTGAGGCTCCAGTCTCCAGAATGTGGAACACCCCTTCATTACAATTACTTTTAGGTTGACGGACTCAGATTGATAGTACCTGATCAGGTACCATCTATAAGGCAAATAGAACTGTTCAATTTACAAAGAATTATTATTATTATTAGTTATTTGAAACCATACAGCTGTGTGCAAATGCCCGTATTAGATAAGAATACTGCATAAACAAACGAGTACTCCAAGGGGACATGCTGGCTCCATACCTCTTTATCATTTGTCTAGACTACGTACTTAGAACATCGATTGACAAAATCAGAGAGAATGGCTTCGAGCTGATGAAGAAAAGAAGCAGAAGGTACCCCACAAAAACAATTACCGACGCCGACTACGCCGATGACATAGCGATACTGGCAAATACACCCGACCAAGCCGAAACACTACTGCATAGTTTGGAACAAGCAGCCGCAGGCATAGGCCTCTATGTCAATGCACACAAAACAGAATATATGTGCTATAATCAAACAGGGGACATCTCCACTCTAGACGGAACCCCTCTTAAACTAGTAGACAAATTCACTTAACTAGGAAGCAGCGTCTCATCAACCGAAAAGGACATCGACACGAGGTTAACGAAAGCATGGACGGCTATCAATAGGCTATCGATTATATGGAAATCAGACCTAACCGATAAAATGAAACGCAGTTTCTTCCAGGCAGCGGTCACATCGATACTGCTATATGGCTGCACTACATGGACGCTAACAAAATGGCTGGAGAAGCTAGACGGCAATTACACAAGAATGCTGCGTGCAATCTTGAACAAGTCCTGGCGGCAATACCCCACAAGACACCAACTGTATGGCCACCTGCCTCCTATCATGAAAACTATTCAAGTTAGACGAACCAGACATGCAGGACACTGCTGGAGAAGCAGGGACGAACTCATAAGAGATGTACTCTTATGGACCCCCACACATGGCCGTGCAAAAGCAGGACGAACAGCACAAACATACATTCAGCAGCTATGTGAGGATACGGGATGTTGTCCTGAAGACCTGCCTAGGGCGATGAACGATAGGGAGGAGTGGCGAGAGAGGGTCAGGGATATCCGTGCTACCAGCGCAATATGATGATGATGATTAGTATTAGATAGTTAAATGGTTTCAAGTATTCCTGTGTGTAAACAAATCTTTAATACTAAATAGAAGTACTAGTGTTAAATACCAAATCACGAAATCATTTAACTATGCACAAACAAGCGAGATAATTTATTTAAAAATAATATTATCAACAAACTATTCACTTACAAATCATATACAACAGGGTTTAGCATTGAATAATCCACAAGTGTTGATATGTCATAAAATGCCAACCAACCTAATTTAATGAATACGAGACAATACATGAGAATGTTTATACATGGTATGGATTCATCCAACTTTCCAACAAGTCAGATTTGACATGAAGTCATTTTACAGTGCCATGAGGGGAACCACACACAAAATGCTTGGTCCCATTGGTATTACTCTGTTGGAAGTGGGGTGCATAAGGAACCAAGCAATAAACTCAGCCCTGCTTAGCAGGTATTGCCTGAAGATAAGGGAAGCCCCATCCCTTTCCAGAAAATCAACTTTAATCTACACAGTACAAATGCCAGAAGAGACCTGGAATGCCAATAAAGAATGTTTATACCTAGTAGAGAGTAACTCGATTTCTCTTTTCTATAAAGTAAAGTAATTTTCATAAGATGGAGTCTTTTTTGATTTCTTCTAACTACTTATGCTGTTTTCCTCACCATTTGGTTTCTTCAGCAGTTATATATTTACCCAACCCCTCTACCACAGTCAAGATGTGACACAAAGTCAATTTTTACGAAAGCTGGTTTGAATTAAGAGTTTTCTTTCTCTAAGACAGGTGGCCTAACCAAGGTTAAAGAACCTAGTCTGCCCTACTATTTGCTCATAGACGAGGAAAAGAGATGGATTCCTGTCTTTCCTAAAAGCATTAACACTAAGTGAAATGCTAACAGCCTCATTCAAGATTTGAACTCTGATCACCAATTCCATTTCCTATGACAATAACCATTCTACTAAGTAAACTCATCACTGCTGAATTTCAGTGATACACAATTTATTCTGCTCCCCATAATAGCCAAAATGTAACACAAATTCAATTTAATCTGAGGTGACCTGCAAGAAGCAAGCCTTCTGAGAGGCATTACGCAATTTGCCCATAGCTGAAGGGGAGAACTGATGGAGTCATGCCTTTGCCAAGGGCATTAATGTGAAGTGAATCACAAACAGCCTAGATCAGGACTTGAACTCCGGTTCACCAATTCCATTTCATATGACAATAACCCTTGCACTAAGCTCAAAAATTGTGTAGGTTGTTATGGAGGGGACTGTCTAGCTTCATGCCTTCTGATTTTAAGTTCAGAGGTTTTCCTTCTCCTAGATCAGTTGCTTTATAAAGTCCACTACTATTTATCACAGGGAAGAGAAGGGTTCATGCCTTTCCCCAAGGGCAAGAATGTGAAGTGAAATACAAACAGTTTCATTCTTGATTTTAATTGTTCACAAGTCCATTTTCTACAGTAACAAACTTTACAACCGTGTACTTCCAAGGCAGGATATGACACAAGGTCAATTTTTAAGTGGAGTACAGCTGGTGTGAATTTCAAATGCTGATTATCTCACTGATCAACCTTAACAGTATATGACAATCATATCTCAATGTGACCTTACGCAAATTTTGATAAATAAAAAGTTAATTTTTTTTTAATTTGAATTGATCCAGAGGATTTGTTTACATTAAAGGTTTGAGAAGAGCATTACCACTATCTAACTATGCTCATATCTACTATTTAGTCAACATCAACATTCAGCAAGTACTCATGAATATTTTTTTTCCTCATGTGGTTGAATGCAGTGACACCTGTTTCATTGACACTTTTATATTAGATAGTCACTAATGTACTAATGCATACATTAGATATGCACTAATGCACTTCAGTAAATCTTTAATACCGGTTAATCATAAAGGACATCTTGAAATTCAGAATTAAAATTAAAAGTTCTCAAACTAAAATTAGTATAGTATGTATTTACTCAACTCCTCCTCTTCAAAAAGGAAGTGGCACAAGGGCAATTTTTTTAAGCAAGTCCAACTTAAGCATAACAGTTTTTGTTGAAGAAAATAGACTCAATGATCCAAGTTCAAATCCTGGACAAAGCTATTTGCATTTCACATAACTGGATAAATAGCAAGGCAGACCAAGCCTTGGTGTAGCAACCAGTCTAGGAGAAGGAAAACCAGATTCAAACCAGCTGTATAGTGCCTAAATAACTGACCTCATGTCACATCCTGCCAGTGGCAGAGGAGTCAGGTAGATACACACAGCTGGTTTGAGTTCAGAGTTTTCTTCCTCCTAGATAGATTGCCATGAAAAAGGTTAAAGAACCCAGTCTATTCCACTGTTTACCCATAGCTGGAGAAGTAGAGATATTCATACAGTTCCCCAAGTGCATTAGCGTGAAGCATAGAAAGCCTCATCAAGGATTAGTACTGTTAAAAGAGTATTTCTTATGATAACTGCAATGCCAATACATGGTTCTGAGGATTGTCATTGGTGGAGGAAGAGGAATCTGAATGGCACATCGGAATTATTTCATGTCTAGAGACTCGGAAATCATATTCATTATATGTCTATTTATTTATTTTTTTTTTTTAATTGTTTCTTAAGAGTTTTTTTTTTTTGCTTACTTGTTTTGCACAGTCTTCTCAAATGCAAATAATTTTTTAACTCATCAATGGGACCCAAACCAATATTATGACTCCAGCTTAGTGTGGACCTGGATGTAGTAACAATGTAGGCGTATTCCACACACCCCAAATCTCCAGAACTGAAACCTCACCATCAGATGCAGTTTAGTGTCGTACACAGGACACTCCAACAGGGTGGGTGTTGCTGTTCCATTCAGTAAGAAACCATCATAAAATACTGAGGCCCAGCTTGATTTATAAAACAAGATTTCAGTTTTACTTGAAAAAATCAGTTACAAATGAAAAAGAGGATTCGACAAATTGTGGTTAAATCAACAACTAACAAGAGAAATAACAGGCTTTGTTAAGTGAATGGGGAAAAAAAAAAAGATGTGGTGAGATCAACTCTAGTGCCAGAGAGAGTGGGTACAGGATGAGAGAGAGGGGATTGTAATCTACTATCAAGGCCAAATACAAAAATCACAAACCAAATTCAGTGATTTGGCACAGTGAAGATACCATAACTAGTCATCATTCCAATAACACCAGGCTATTATTTGATCATTGAATTACACTCTAAATTTAAGAAAAGAAAAAATTATTTCCAAAGCAATCAGTCTTATAAAAGGAATAAAAAAGCCAAGTTATCAAGGGCAAATATTAAGTGTGAGGCTTTTAAATGGGATTGACTGGCTCTTGTAAAACTTTGTATGGACATACTTTCATAAGAGAAGAAAGACAGGAAGACGAGAGAAAGAGAGTCAGAGAAAGACAAAACAAAAAGCGAGGTGGTCAGATAGAGGCCAAGAAAGTCAGAGTAAGGCAAAGAAAGGGTTTGAATAAAACAGAGAGAGGGTCAGAATAAGACACAGACAGAAACAGAACCCACCAAAAAAAAAATCAGGCCAAGCTGAATCCCCAAATATAGTTTAAAACTTTCCTAAGAATAACCCTAATAATTCCCAGTGCCAGTGGTGTAATGGTTATCGTCGCAGGAATTGGACACAGCGACACGAGTTCAAATCCTGGACTGATTGCATTTCACATAGCACTAATACCCTTGGGAAAGGTATGAATCCAATTATTCTCCCTCCAGCTATGGGTAAATAGTAGGGCAGACTTGGTTTATCAGCCTTGGTGAGGCAACTAGTCTAGGAGAAGGAAAACTGAATTCAAACCTGCTAAACTCCGCTTAAAAAATTGACCTTGTGTCATATCCTGCCCGAGCGGAGGGGTTGGGTAAATATGATCATTCCCAAAAGTTTGGATGTAATTGGGATAAAAATGCCAGTCTTAGTTGTATGGACATTTGTTGAATTAAAATACAATTACATGAAATATTCAGTCGATCAAACTGTTTGCTCTACAACTACTGACCATCTTACAACCAATTTCTAAAGAGATTAGAATTCATCCACACTTCAAATGGTTTCAAATTCTGTTATCTTTTGTTTCAGGTCATTCAAATGATATACACAAAGGATTCAGCATACAATACACTTTAGAATTTTTACAAACTCCAAGAAAATTGAACTTGCAATTATTACATCATCCTAATGACCTTTCCTTTTTTTTTGGGGGGGGGATAAAAGATGACCTGTCTAAGGAATGTTATGTAGGGATTTTGTTTCAGACTTTCATTTAAAAAATTTTTTTTTTTTTTTTTTTTAAATCAAGAATTCTTATCACAATGATCAAAAATGGATTTTTACATAAATTATAAGGAGAATGTGTAATAAGCATAAGTTTTATAGGGAAATAGAATTCACAACAAGAGTTTAAATCTTGAATGAAGCCATTCCCATATTAGATAGGATACTTGATATCACGTAGCAGTGTATAAAATCTTTGACACGGCTATTTGCATTTCACTTCATGCTAATACTTCCTCCAGCTATGGATAAAGAATAGACCAGATGGGGTTCTTTAGCCGAGGTTAGATAGAAGGAAAAAACTTCATTCAAACCAGCTGTACTTTGCTTAAAAATTGACCTTATGTCACATCATGCCCACAATCGAGGAGTTGGGTAAATATATACATCATAGAGATTAGAATTTCAGTCATTTAGCAGAGATGAGAAAGATTAATATACAAAGAGGGAAATTATCATTAATAATGATATGTCAGTCATAGTAGTAAAATGATTCAAGACTTGATACTTTAGACTTAAATAGATTCTGATGGCAAAAGATTTTAAAAACTGTATGCTAATACCTTATAAAAAAAATTAGATAACTTGAATAGAGATTGCAATGCAAGTGGAGAAAAACAGTTCTCCATGGAAACAGTCAAGAATGATCAGTTTGGCTTGGTTTTATGGCATATCAACCATTGAAGGTCATTTAATGTCAAATCGTTTTCATACATATATACTGAATATATATGATTTATAAACACATTTTGTTAACATTTTTAAATAAACCATAGCAAAGAATTAATTTGTATTTATTGCGGACTTTTTGTCCTCATCTTGGTAGTTTTTTGTGTTGTTTCTTCTTTCACTACGTTTCGGCCAAATTTCACCTCTGGCCTTCTTCAGGTGATTTTTTTTTTTCACCTGAAGAAGGCCAGAGGTGAAATTTGGCTGAAACATAGAGAAAGAAACAACACAAAAAAACTACCAAGATGAGGACAAAAAGTCCGCAATAAATAAAAATTAATTCTCAGATTAAGAAGCCTCATCTCAAAATCTTTCCAATTAAAAGACAAACCATAGCTAGTTTGTTTTTTTGCACACACATGAATGGTTTCAGGTATGGCTATGTTTCAGGTATTGCAACAATGTAACATTAGCCATTTGTAGATAATTTCATTTTTGAATGAGTTAGAACTAATTTGTTTGCACTCTAGTATTGCTATTGTTTCTACACAGTTAAATGGTTTCAATTATTGCTATCAAACACCAACAATTCTATTCAATATTTTTTTTTTTTCAGACAGTCAAGTAGATAGAAGAATTGTTATTAACACAAATTATTCTCGTCATCAGGATTCATTTTTGTCGACTTTACCAACACCTTTGATTCCATTCGTAGAGGGAAGATGGAACAAATTCTACTAGCATACGGCATACCAAAAGAGACAATCGTAGCCATAATGATTCTCTATAGAAACAAAGTGAAAGTACGTTCTCCAGATGGAGACACAGACTACTTTGACATTGTAGCAGGAGTACTGCAAGGGGACACACTAGCCCCATACCTCTGTATCCTCTGTCTAGACTATGTGCTTAGAATATCGAGTAAAAAAAAAAAAAAAAAAAAAAAAAAAAAAAAAAAAAAAAAAATCAAAGAAAACGGTTTCGAGCTGACAAAGAAAAGAAGCAGAAAGTACCCCACAAAAACAATCACTGACGCCAACTACACTGATGACGGTGATTCTGGCAAATGCACCCATCCAAGCCGAAACACTACTGCATAGCTTGGAACGAGCCGCCATAAGCATTTGCCTCCATGTCAATGCACACAAAACGGGATACATGTGCTTTAATCAAACAGGTGACATTTTAACACTAGGCGGTAGCTCTCTGAAATGAATTGATAAGTTCACCTACCTGGGAAGCAGTGTCTCATCAACTGAAAAAGACAGACACGCGACTAGCAAAGGCATGAACAGCTATCGATAGACTATCGGTCATATGGAAGTCAGACCTGACAGATAAAATGAAATGCAGTTTCTTTCAAGCAGCAGTCGTGTTGATACTGCTATATGCATGCACTATATGGGCACTGACAAAACAGATGGAGAAAAAGGTTGACGGCAACTACACAAGAATGCTGTGAACAATTTTGAACAAGTCCTGGATGCAACACTCCACAAAGCACCAGCCGTACTGCCACCTACCTCCCATCACGAAAACTATCAAAGTTAGATCAACCAGACATGCAGGACACTGCTGGAGAAGCAGGGACAAGCTCATAAGTGATGTTCTCCTATGGACCCCCTCACATGGCCGAGTGAAAGCAGGGCGACCAGCTCTAACCTACATACAGCAGCTCTGTGAGGATATGGAATGTAGCCCTGAGGACCTACCAGAAGCGATGAATAATAGGGAGGAGTGGAAAGAGAGGTTCAGGGATATCTGTGCTGGTGGTACGACAAGATGATGATTTCTGTCTCACTAACAATTCAATTAAACCTCAGTTATTTATTTACACACACTTAAATGATCAAACAGTTCAATTTCTAACAATTTGATTTAACCAAGGTCATTTCTTTGCACACATTTTAAATATCAAACAGTTCTATTTGACCCATAGATAGGAACCTATCAGTTGGTACCACTCCAGGTCAGAGAAGACCTAAGAGTAATGACAATGAAAAAAATACTCCACATTCCCCAAAGCTCTAGGCCTGGAGCCTTGCTATCAGATGGTTTAAGGTTATATCTGGAAGTCATTGTGGTGGGGGAGGTCTTACCCCTCTGCAGTCAGTGTTGTCTACAGCCCCAGCCAACTGGGCAATCAAGAAAGAGTAACTAAACAAAAATGAAAACTAAAATTGCATTCTGACTAGTCGAAATCTCACATAACACATCAGATTTCAATTTTAAAATATGGAACGAAATTAAAAATCAAGTAAATAAATTATAGAAAAGCTTAGAGACAGAAACTAGAAAAATAAAATACAAAGTAACTATAAGAAAATTAAAACTGAGTAACCATGAAAATAAATATACAAGTAAATTGGGTGACCAAAGTCGAGAGTGATCTGAAAGCTCCCTTCAAAATAACTACTAAACTGAGGTGAAGATGCTACTCCTTTCCCAGGATTGTTCTACTTACCTGTGATCTATACCTTATATTGCCAAGAGTTAAACAAGGAAGCATCAAGTACCATTTTTTGAGTCTTTGGTATGACTCAACCTGGGGTTGAATCCCAGTCTCCCAGACCATTGGCAAACACCAACCATTTTGCCAATGGGCCACAACTTCTTTTTTTAGTTGGTTGGTTGTTTGGGTTTTATGGCATATCAACCTTCGTAGGTCATTTAATGCCAAATCCATTTTATGAAAATAGTTCTATTTCAAACAATTCAGTTTAGGATAAGTATGCAGTTTAAATGTAAGTACAGTTTAATTGTGCAAAAACGTTTCTATTTTAAGCTATTCAGTTTAGTCAAGCAGTTCTAATCCAGCTAATTCAGTTTAGTATAAGTACAGATTTTGTTTACACACAGTTAAATTTCAAAACAGTTCTATATTAAACAAATCAGTTTAGTGTAAGTACAGTCACAATGTCAAATAACAGTTCCATTTCAAATAATTCAGTTTAGCATAAGCACACAGTTTAAATGTAAGTATAGTTTAATTGTAAAAAATATTTCTATTTCAAGCTATTCAGTAGAGTCAAACAATTCAGTTTAGCATAAGTATACAGTTAGTTCTATTTAACCCATTGATAGGGTCCTATCAGGTGCTACCACTCCGAGCCAGAATGGAGCTGGAAGCAATGGCAATGAAGAGGTGCTCCGCATTCCCCAAAGCCTCAGCATCACTGGAACCTCATCATCAGATTGTTTAGTGTTATATCCAGGACACTCATGGGGGGTTACCCCCTCTGCAGAGGTACAGTTGGTGTATTCTACAGCCCCAGTGGACGGGGCTACAAATTTTTTACTGACGATTTACAGAACTACTATACATGGAGGAAATTATAAAATTTGCACATTGATTTGAACAACATCAACCAATCTAGGGTTATCTTATGCCTAGAAGTGTGAGAATTGTATTCATTGTATATTAATATTTACATTTTTAGGTAGTTCCATATAACTTTCATCCAAATGACCATACACCAGGATTGTTTTTCTTTTGTCCACTTTAACTTGATTTTCTTCTGTTTGTGTGTGTTAGCACTGGTTTTTGTTTGGCTTTTCTAGATGTAACTCCATTTCATTGAATTAATTACTCACAGTTTTGTCACAAACATTGACTCCTGTTTTTACCCCATTTGTTTTTCACTTGTTTTGTTGTACATTTTCTATGTACAAGGCATATAGCTTCAAGTTTTCAATCCAGACACTTTGATGACTCATGATCAATCATTATTTTTTGTTCTTTTTTGACCACTCCATTTCTTTTATATTTGCACCGAATCTTCGACACAGATGACAGGGAACAATTAATGTCTTTCCCTCCACTCCACTGTGGATTGCCTCTTCAAATTAATTTGCAATCCTTTCCATTATTTCAATGAACAGTTCTTTTGTTGCAGTCGGGTTTCATTTCAGTTAGGTATGGTGGAAATACAAATCAGGCCACACATCTCCGAGCGCATAATCATTTAAACTCTTGTTGTGTTGTCCTTCTCGTCAGGTTGAGTTGAAATACACGAGTCCACGATGGTTCCACAAAGAAAGAATAAGGCGAAAACAAAAAGCAAAATAAATGTTATTTAAAGAGAAGAGGAAGTTTGCGTGACATTTTGCAACAAAATTCCCTCAACTAAAAACTAAAGCCAACTGCTAGATCTTCGGACCTGACATCATCCCCTCCCCATGTCTCACTAGCTTAAACTCTACATCTGTTCCCTTCTGTTTTTCTGACTGTACCATTAGTTCCCCCCCACCAGATTGACCATCCTGTACATATTCAGACGAAAATTCCTATTTTTGTATTTTCAACCACTCATAGACTGGACATTCAAAGTATTGCTTGACTCAATGTCTCCAGAAGACCTTAAAAAGGTATAAAATCTTTATATCACAGAAACACTTATACTGGCAGGGCTGAAGTTACAGTTTTCACACAAATGTTTCAGCCCCTATATGGAGACACACATATACATACCTATGGTCAACTCACCAACATATACATGTATATAACCACATGTCCACAAATATGCATAGACAGAGCTAAGTCTGTATACTAGTGTCAATAGCGTCACAGGCATGACCAACTTCTAGTCGAGGTCTGCAAGAACTATCTTAACTGTACACCAATATGCATATCAATGTTTCTGCGGGTATCTGTTTTCAAAATACAAATAAGATTCCATAATTTTTTTCTTCAACATTTGTTAATTCCATATTTTCTTCTACATAGCTTGGGAAAAAAGTACACCATTAATCTGAATAATTTAAAATAGTTTATTTAAAAAAGGTACATTTTATCAAGCCAGAATGTTCTGTAATTAAATAAAAAATATTTTGCATTTTATCTATTATGTGCAGCTCTATCTATTGGGAAGAAATCTAATTGTACAACAATTGTTTATGCATTGCTACATTGCTTTGTTCATTTTTCTCTTGCATGTTTCCCAATATTTTCTATTATATTTAATTTCTAATATTTCAACTCAACATAGAATATTGTTTCAAATGAATGAAATTCATACCTGAAAGATTTAAAGCCATCATAAAAACTAAAGGAGCAACTGAGTGTTAATTCTATTTTTTTCTTTTTTTCAATAAATTCCTTAATTCTTTTCCTCAATATTGAGTTACACCATAAATTTTTTTCTGGATGGTTTGAAAAAAAAAAAAAAAAAAAAAAGAAAATTATATATAAAGATATATTTCATTTAGCTATTAAAGAAAAAGTGTTTTGTGTATTATCTGTTATTAGTTTATTTACTATTTTTAAAATAAAAAGTGTAATTCATTTCCTTAAGGAAGAGTGCTTATACAAAGCAAAATTTATCTTTTCACACCTTTATTTCGCTCTTTAATAAGCAAGTCTTGTTATTTCAACTAACTATTCTGACTGTGACGAATTTCCCTCTTGTTTAGCCAGTATATAAATTTATAGATAATATCAAGATGAAACAGTTTTTATTGGCTGAAATCCTCCCTATAAGCCAATTTAAAGTGTGCTTCCATTTTAAGATCATTCAACATTATTTGGCAGACATCAGGTCTGTTTGGATTACCATCATGAGTCACTGGCTGTTTTTGTCATGTGTTGTCTATAAATTTCATTATTGACTTTTATGGCTGAGTCTGGCTTGTCTTCGGTCATACACTTTCAGGTCTTAACCCACCCTCACAAAAAAAAAAAAAAAAAAAAAAAAAGATAAATAAGTGCTAGGGTGAGTCAAAGTTTTTGCAACATGTTAGTTTGCAGTATGTAATTCACACAACTAAAGTAGCTCCAACTGAGGAAGGTATCCACTTTGCTTGTAAGTTAGTGCACGGACAAATTGTATATTGCTTCACACAGCATGGGACTTGAAAGCTGCACGGATGAATGTACAAAGTCATCTAATTTGGAAACTTATGCTTTACAAGTTTCTTGCCCAGTTGGCTGGGGCAGTAGAATACACCAACTGCACCTCGGCAAATGGGTAAGACCCCCCCCACAAGGAGCGTCCTGGATATGACACTAAACAGAGTGGTAGCATCTGATAGGGCCTTATCTATGGGTCAAATAGAACTAAACTGTGTACTTATGCTAAACTGAATTACTTGAAATAGAACAGTTTTTGACATTGAAACTAAGTATTAAAGTTGGCAACCATATTCAAGGGCGACCAGAAGGCTCCCTTTTCAATAGCTACTACACCAAGGTGTAGGGGAGGGTGCCACTCCTTTCCCTGGATTGCTCCACTTTACTCTTGATACATACATTATATTGCTGAATGTTAAGCAAGGAGGTATCAAGTACCATTTTTATAGTCTTTGGTATGATGCGACCAGGGATTGAACCCAGGTCTCTAGGACCATTGGCAAACACTCTACCTACTGTACTATGCTAAATCAAATTGTTTGAAATAGAACTGTTTTGACATTTCATTGTGTGTAACAAATTATACATATACTAAACTAAATTCTTTGAATTAGAACTGCTTGACTAAACTGAATAGCTTGAAATAGAAATGCTTTTGACAATTAAACTGTACTTGTGCTATACTGAATTGTTTGAAATAGATTTATTTGTATAAAAATAGATTTGGCATTAAATAACCTACAAAGGTTGATATGCCATAAAACCCAAACAACCAACCAACAATGCATCTCTGGGTCAAATCAGTTCTGTTTAAAAATTATTAGCATTCGATATGAATACTTGAAAACATACAACTGTTGGCAAATTATGTGTGATAGATAGGAATACTTGACATCATAAAATTATACAAAAAATGTAAATAAAAATGTACAATGTATGCAATTCTCTAACCTTGTGGCATAAAATAACCTCAGACAGGTTGACATGCTGTTAATAAATCACCTTGACAAAAAAGTACATCTGAAGAATAGCTGGAGTTTGTACAGAAGTTATGTTAAACTGAATTGTTAGAAATAGAACTGTTTGATTCCTTAACTGTAAAACATGTTTATGAATCATATTTAATATACATGTAAAAACATGACTTGGCATTAAATAATCAATAATGGTTGATATGCTACCAAACCAAACCAATAAAGTTAATGAAGCAAATACTGAAAATTACTCTTATCTTGGTGAATGTGAGTATTAGATTTTTTTTGTTTTTTTATTATATATATATGATTTTTTAATAAGTTACTGCAGTAAATTTTTTAAACTGTTCAAACAAGTCCCAAACACCTTTGTCACTCGAAGCTACCAAGGTTTCGATGGTGATATTGATCACCCCTTCCTACGTTGTAGAGAAAAACTTCAGACAAAGAAGTCCTACTGTACGAAGCAAGAAGGAAACCCATAGATTGATGTCTGCAAGACTTGGTATCCCGATTGTTTAGCTAAGTTCAAGTTAATGTTTTTTTTCTCATATCTAAGACAAGGATAAGAAAAGGTTTTGACATCATCTGGGTCATTTTTTTTCTCTCAATCCTTCTAAGCCCATGGAGAAAGCTTTTTACTAGGGCAAGTCTAAAGTTCAATATTTTGTTAACCTGAGATAGTTCAGCATGCTTTTGCCACGGTCATGAAGGTGATATACGACACTGGACTGGGAAATGCTAAGCTTGCTTAACGCTTTCTGAAGGCTACTCACTGGATTTGCCTCTCTGGCTTGAAGCACGGCTTTGGAATCAACAATTTTAGGCTGGCCTTGCCTGATCATTGGTGTTCTTGCTACCAGAGCAAAATTTCTTCAACTGTCTGGTTACTATACTGTCATCAAGCACACCTTCACCTTTTGCACAAGAAATATTTTTGACTCTCTCTGTGGTGTTATGGCACGGTTCAAACTTGTAAAGGTTGGTTGGTTGGGTTTTATGGCATATCCATATTTACCAACCCCTCCGCTCGGGCAGGATATGACAAGGTCAATTTTTAAGCAGAGTTTAACAGGTTTGAATTCAGAGTTTCCCTTCTCCTAGACTAGTTGCCTCACCAAGGCTGAAGAACCTAGTCTGTCCTACTATTTACCCATAGCTGGAGGGAGAATAATTGGATTCATACCTTTCCCAAGGGTATTAGTGCTATGTGAAATGCAATTAGACTGGTCCAGGATTTGAACTTGTGTCGCTGTGTCCATTTCCTACGACGATAACCATTACACCACAGGCATATCAACCTTTGTAGGTTATTTAACGCCAAATCCATTTTTATGCAAATAGTTCTATTTCAAATAATTCAGTTTAACACGAGTACATAGTTGAATTGTCTAAAACATTTCTATTTCAAGCTATTCAGTTAATTCAAACAGTTCTAATTCAGCTTAGCATAAGTATAGATTTTATTTACACACAGTTAAATGTCAAAACTGTTCTATATTAAACAATTCAGTTTAGTGTAAGAGTTTCAATGTCAAAAACAGTTCCATTTCAAACAATTCAGTTTAGCATAAGCACACTGTTTAAATGTAAGTACAGTTTAATTGTCAAAAATATTTCTATTTCAAGCTATTCAATTAAGTCAAACAGTTCCAATTCAGCATAAGTATGTAGTTAGTTCTATTTAACCTATAGATAAGGCCCTATCAGGTGCTACCACTCCGGGCCAGAGTGGACCGGGGAGCAATGGCAATGAAGGGGGTATTCTGCATTCCCCAAAACTCCAGTATCATTGGAACCTCACCATCAAATTGTTTAGTGCCATATATCAGGACACTCATTGGGAGGGGGGTTACCCCCTCTGCAGAGGTGCAGTTGGTGTATTCTACAGCCCCAGCCGAGTGGGCAACCAGATGGGACCATAACAGGTATAACCACTAAGAGTCAAAGTAGGCCTGGGAGTAATGGCAATGAAGAACTGGAGCCTCACCACCAGATGCAGTTTAGGATTATACCCTGGACACTCCTTTTAACTGGGAATCTTATAGGGGAATACAATCAGTATATTTGAAGCTTTACTGAGAGTGCAATTTTCAAGGTGTGATCAAGCTGGTGCCAGTGTTTGGATCTTAGATGCCTCAATCATACTATTGCCCAGTCAGCTAGGGCTGTACAATACACTGACTGCTTCTCTGCAGAGGGGTAAGACCCCCCACCATGAGTGCCCTGGATATGACACTAAAAAATCTGATGGTGAGGTTCCAGCAATGCTGGAGCTTTGGGGAATGCGGAATACCCCTTCATTGCCATTCCTCCCAGGTCCACTCTGGCCCGGAGTGGTAGCACCTGATAAGGGTCCTATCTATGGGTTAAATAGAACTAACAGCATACTTATGCTAAAATGAATTGTTTGAGTAAAACTGAATAGCTTGAAATAGAAATGACTTTTACAATTAAACCGTACTTACATTTAAACTACATGCTTATGCTTAACTGAATTATTTCAAGTAGAACTGTTTTTCGACATTAAAACTGTATTTACACTTAACCGAATTGTTACATACAACTGCTGGAGTAGTTAGAAATGGAAATGTTTTTGACCATTAAACTGTGTACTTATGCTAAACTGAATTGTTTTAAATAGAACAGATTATTTACATAAAAATGGATTTGACATTAAATAACCTACAAAGGTTGATATGCCATAAAACCCAACAAACCAAACCAATCAATCATACAATTGTATGGTTTGTCACCAAAGAATGTTAGAAAGATAAAATCCATGGAAAGAGCTAAACTCTAACAGATACTGACCACTTTTATTAGAACTCACTACCACACAACTATGAATCAATAAAACTGTGGGAGGTTTTATAGCCAATACCTACACAAGTAGTGAACTCCCCCAGAAAATCCATTTCTTCCTAGTAAGGAAGTTTTAAATGACAGCATCTAGTTTACTAGAGAAGTCATTCTTAGAGCCATCAGGGTGAGAGTGCATGCTATAAATAGATTTACAAGGCACACTTTGGTTTGGTTTCTTTGTTTAATGGCATGTCAACCTTTGTAAGTTATTTAATGCCAAAGCCATTCTCCTAGAACAGTAGTGGTACTATTTAACCCATAGCTGGGAGTATAAGGGGGTTCATACCTTTCCCAGGGGTATTTGCTCAAAAGTGAATGTGATAATGCAATTGGAGTATGAACTTGCTTACTATGATCCTGCAGTCCATCGCTTTAACCATTACACCACGAGGACACCCCAAAGGCACAGTTTGTATAATGGTTTACTTTGTTGGAAATAAAATCTGCAACCTGAGTGTAAATTCTGGACAAGACAGTTTGCATTTCACTGTATGCTAATACCCTTAGGGAAAATCATGAATCATTAGCTTTTCCCCCAGCTACAGGTAAATAGTAGGGCAAACTGGGGGGGGGGGGTAAGGCAACTTATCTAGGAGAAATAAAACTGAATTCAGACCAGCTTTATATTCCTCAAAAAAATGACGGTCACATACTGCCCATAATAGAGTGGGTTGGGCACATGGCCAGTGTTAGGAACTCATAGGTCTCCAAATCCATGATACAAGTCCCAACACACACATATCACTACCTGTCAATTTTGATAAAGTAATATTCATAGAAAATATATGAAACCTGCCTTTTATATAGTCCCATTTATATTTTGTATATAGATTTTTTTCAGGGTTTTTTGCACATGGTCCCATCAAATAGGAATAATTTTTAAACAGATCTATTTGATCCATACATGGGACCCTAACAGGTACAACCATTCTTGGTCAGAATGGACTTGGCAGTAATGCCAATGAAGGAGTACTCCAGACTTCCCCAGAAGTAGAGCTTCACCATCAAATGCAGTTAAGGCTTGTACTCAATACACCTGTTTTGGGGTGAAGGGCTTTACTCCTTTGCAAAGGATACAGTTAGCATGTTTTAAGCCCTTCTGACAGAGCACATATGCAAATTAGTTCTGACAACCTATTTCCATTGCCTAGTAAAAGATAAAGTTTACATATGTGGAGAATTCTGGAAAGTACCCCACCACCAAAAACCAGTTAACTGTTTGTGCCTCAAGTGCAAATAATGTACAAAACCAACTATACTTGGTTCCTGTGCAGTAAGAGTTAAGGCAAACAGTAGTTTGCCAGTTTTTGGCAGCCACAGTTGTAGCAGAAAGAACCTTGTATTTTTGTTTGGCGCATAATTTAATTTGACCGTTAGAGTCACCGAATATTTTCACCCAATCAGGATGACTTGTCCTATTCAGCCCAAACCATCTTTCTTAGCAGCACCAAAAATTGAATAAGGCCCACAAAACTCCCTCTCCCTCAGAAATCGTCAATAGGAACAGACATTTTATTGTCTGCTCTTGAATAGTGGCAACAGCGTCAACCACTATGAGGAGAGCCATCTAGTTTACGGACCTCCTTGCGTCTATTCTTCTAGACCAAGGGATCCTAGTTAAAAACAAATTAGATGATACACTCTAACAACTTCCTACCTTCTTTCCTTCCTACGAGACTCACAGCATACCAGCGTAAACCCCTTACTTCATGCTGCCATTAAAACCTTCATTTAAAACCTAACGATGTCTTCGTTCTTCTCCATCACCTTTATTTTCCATCAACATTTAGTGAGGGGATAACAACCAACATAATATCAACACAACCAACGTAATACCAACTTAAACCAAAAACCTACTAATAATAATATTCCCATCACTATACAGTCAAGGGTAACCTGAAGGCTCCCTTTTCGATAGCAACTACACCAAGGTGTAGGGAAGGGCACTACTCCTTTCTCTGAATTGCTCCACTTTACTCTTGATATGTACCTTATAAAGCTGAGTATTAAGCAAGTCGGCTTCAAGTACCATTTTTTGAGTCTTTGGTATGACTCGACCTTGGAGTGAACCCAAATCTCCTGGACCATTGGCAAACACTCTAGTTTGCCAGTAAGGTGGGTTAATTAATCAATTGAGAAAAGAAAAAAAAAAAAAAAAAAAAAAGATACCTTCAAACAATCCTAGATAGTTGGAATTTAATTCAAAAACTGGCAGTAAAATCTAGATTCCTAACTTTTTGAGAAAATTGCATAAGCAAAATACATAAATAAAAATTAGGTACTTGATTGAAATATCCCGAGAAAATGTCTTGGGTAATATACAAAAGAAAAAAAAAAAATTATGTAGAAATGTAATACTTATACCAGCATAATTTTCAGTATTTTACTTCATTTTCTTTTTTTCTTACTGAACAGAAACATTTTAGTCCCAAAAATAATATCAACAATCAGCTATGAGACATCATCTTCTTAGAGAAGGAAAAGCCGAAAGAAATATAGCGGGTGAGGGTGAATTGTAAAAATTTGAAGATGTGGGTTTTAAATGTAAATTTTCAGCACAAGAGGGAAAAAAAAAAAAAAAAATTGAAGATAATAAACTTACTCTTATCTGGATAAGGAATGTAAGTATTATTATACTACACAATTTGAAAAAAAATTTTTTTTTTCTTTTTGTACATTACAAAAAACATTTCCTCTGTGGCATATTCTGGACAACTACCAAAATTAATTTTAGCAAGATTTGGCAGAAAAATTCTGCTATTTCATCATTATTTCCAGAAAGCCCCCCACCCCGATTTAAAAAAAAAAATAAAAATAAAAAAATTCATGATGTCAAAAGTTAACTTCCAAAGCATCTCAAACTATAAACTTGAAACAAGACAAACATTCATCTAAAACTTATGCCATCAGATAAAACTTTCTTTTGCTTTTAAACATTTTGATAATATGGTTTAAATTATCTGAAGTTGAAACAGAAAGTTACCCATTCTAACAGGTTCCAGGGGAAGAGGAAGACTAGTACATTCGGTATTGGGTTGAATTAAGTTGTTGGAAAAGTGTTGAATATGACACAAATCAGTGCTTTGGGACTACATTCCACATTTTCTTTCAGGTTGATGAATTGATTTTAACAGCATGTCAACACTTTGAGGATTATTTTATGCTGAGAGGTTAGAGAATTGCATTCATTGTATATTTATGACAGTTGTTTCTTGCAAATACTTGTATGGTTTGAAGTATTCCTATCTAATGCTAATAATTGAATGGTTTCATTTCTATTCAATAGTCATGTTTGAACAGTTATATGGATTCAAGCAACTAATAAAAACAATTATAGTTTAAATTGGTGGGAGGGGGTTATAGCATATCAATTATTGTAGGTTATTCAATGCCCAATTCATTTTTATACATATGAACAGTTCTATTTCAAACAATTTAGCTTAGCATAAGTACACAGTCTAGTTCTATTTCACTCATAGATAAGACCCTATCAGGTGCTACCCCTCCAGAGTAAACCAGGAAACATTGGCAATAAAAGGGTACTCCACATTCCCCAAAGCTCCAGTATTACTGGAGCCTTACCATCAGATTGTTTAGTGTCATATCCAGGACACTTGTTGGGGGGAGTCTTGCCCTTCTGTAGAGATGCTGTCCGTGTATTCTGCAACCTCAGCCAACAAGGCCAAATTATAGCTTAAAGTAACTATTCTTAATACAAATGATTTTTAAACAGATCTATGACTGAGAAATGAGACTGTTATAGACACTATCACTCCAGGTTAGAGTGGACCAGGAAATAATAGCAATGAAGAAGTGGAGCTTCACCACCAGAAGTACTTTAGTGTCACATATCCAGGACACCCTTTTGTTTGAGGAGGTAGAGTCTAGTTGTTTCTTAAAAGGTTTGTTTTGTACACTGTCCTATTGGATACAATTAATTTTTAAATAGATCTATTTGACCCCAAGACAGGACCCTAACAATGCAATGAACCTGGTCAGCACTTAGATGGGTGACAACTTAGTAAGAGTAGCTACTATAAACAAACAAAGCCCTGTGTACAAGACTAAGCAAAGCTAAGTAAATAATAATTAGCTTTGGTGGCATATCAACCATTGTAGGTTATTTAATATCAAATCCTGTAAATATAGTTTGTAAACAATTAGATAGATATACATGATATGTTAGAGATTATTATTTTGTCAGTAATTTCATTTTTAAAGGAGTTAGAACTAATTTGTTTGCACACTAGTATTGCTATTGTTTCTACACAGTTAAATAGTTTCAATTATTGCTATCTAACATAACTAATTCTATTGAAAATTGATCGTTCCTTGGCACACAGTTAAATGATTCCAAATATTGCTATGTATCACTAACATAGCAATTAAACCTCAGTCATTTGTTTATACATAGTTAAATGATCGAAGTTCTATTTCTAACAATTCAATTTAGCTTAAGTCATTTGTTTGTACAGTTTGAATATCAAACAGGTCAATTTGACCCATAGATAGGATCCTATCAGGTGCCATCACTCCAGATCAGAGTGGACCTTGGAGTAATGGCAATGAAGGAGTACTCTACATTTTCCAAAGCTCCAGCATTACAGAAGCCTCACCATCAGATTTTTTTAGTATTATATTCAGGACACTCGTTAGGGGAATTAGGTGAGTTTTACATAAAGAGGACTAGCTGCTACTACAAGGAAAAAATTTTTCGAAAATATATTCCATTAGTAATAGTTATGGAAGTAACTAAGGTAGTATACATGTCTTGAGAAAAAACAGGAGTGGTTACAACTGTCCGTATTTCCCATCTTATCGTAATTTGCGCACTACATATACAAAAAGGAGTTAGATTTGTGCTTAACTACAGAGTTGGTGGTTGTTTGTGGAGAAGAGCATCTCATGTTATGATCAGAGAAACGTTGGAAGTTATATTACTAAGGAAAAAAAAAAAAGCAGCAAAGAAAAGTAGGATGAAAGAAGCAAAACTATCCACATTGTAGAGAGAAGAAAGTAATACAAGTGGAGAAGAAAAAATATTTTGCATGAATTTTTAATGAGTAATGAGGAAAAGATAGTAACTTAGCTTAGTAACTAACTTTCCTAACACAAGGTCACAAAAAAAATGTTAAGCTCTGTTAGCGGGGCTTAGAATATGCTGACTGTATCACTTGCAGAGGGGGTAAGACCCTCACCACTAGAAAAGGGATGTCCTGAGTAAGACACTAAACTGTAGTTATAGAGAGTGTACAGTAGCCCTTCATTACCGTTATTCACAAGTCCACTGAGTAAGAATGGTAGAACCAGTTAGGATCCCATCTATGGGTCAAATAGATCTGTTTAAAAACTTATTCATACTCAATAGGACCATGTGTCAAACAAAAACTCTTCAACCACACAAAAATGTAATTAAACATACAATGAATGCATAAAATAACTCTAAACAGATTGACATGCCATTAAAATTAATAAATCTTACGTAACTATAAAAAAAATGAATGTTAATGAAAAATGAATGCAATTCCCTAACCTCTAGGCATAGAATAACCCTAGAAGGGTTAACAAACCATGAAAATTAATCAAAAAAAGTTGGCTGGTTTTATGCCAACCCTTATTGGGTTATTTAATACCAGTCTTTCTTTAAAGTGACTATTCTTAATTTGCCTACAGTTATATAGTTTCAAGTATTCCTAATTTGCTCACAATTATGATTTGAAGCATTTCAAGCAATTCCATGGTTTGTAGTCACACACTTAAAAAGTGCACAGAATCGCCTCGTCAGTGATGTTCTTGGGGTCCTTACAAGTTTCAGGTCTTCCAACATCATACTTGCTCTCCCAAGTGACCCTACCGAAACTATTGTTCCAGCCGGCGATCCTGCCGTAAAAATACGCCCAGCATGCAAAATCACACAGTTCACACCTCAAAAGAAAAAAAATTTTTAAATGCTACTGCTAATGAGTTTTTAAAATGGTATTGGCCAATGAGAAACGACTTACGTCACTTCCCTCCCAGTCGCAGCAAATTATAAAGGTAAACATACTGCAAACTTGTCTTTATTCTATATCTTGTACGAGTACACTCACACACACTGAGCCAGGTTTGGATCAAGATAACAGGTAAAATCCTTCTGACAAGTAAGTCTTAACAAGAAAAGTAATTAATGATAATAATAATAATGATAATAATCCTTTGTAAACAATTATAGCCTCAAGTAACCACCCTAAATACAAATATGCAGACAGTTAATGGTTTCAAGTATTCCTCTCCAATACTAATAATTTCCAAAAAGATCTCTTTGGCATGGCTTATTTAAAGCAGAAATTTTACAGATTTTTAAACGTTTTAAAACGTTTCATCAAAATCAACTCTTATGGACCCCCACACATGGCCGTGCAAAAGCAGGACGACCAGCACGAACATACATTCAGCAACTATGTGAGGATACAGGATGTTGTCCAGAAGACCTGCCTGAGGCGATGAACGATAGGGAAAAGTGGCAAGAGAGGGTCAAGGATATCCGTGCTACCAGCACGACATGATGATGATGATGATTAAAATCATAATTAGTTACATTTTCAATGTTCCAATGAATTTTTCTTTTAATTTCCCCGTTTTTTATTAGTCGATAATTATTTGTTTACACACGTACTATCTAATAAAAATAATTTGCCCAGTAAAGATCTAAAGTGTTCCTATGTAATCCAAGCAAGTTATACTCAATCAGATGGTTTCAAGTAACTATTCCTATCCAATAATAATAATAATCATCATTTATTTATACTTTCATATGGATTCAAACATTCCTATCCGATAATTTTCAAACAGATCTATTTGAATTATGGATGGGATTCTGACAGGTATTAACCCTCCAGGACCGAGTGCAACAGGGGGTAATAATAATAATAATTATAATAATAATAATGAAAGAATAAATCCGCACTCTCCAGAAATATAGCGTCACTATCAGATACAGTTTAGAGTTTGTGGAGGAAGTCTTAATCCTCTTCAGGAAATAGAGCGTGTATTCAAGACCCTGACAACAGGGTAAAATTCACAAAAAGTGAATGTCACCTATTGAGGGTAAACTCCATAGCAAGCAAAACAAACACATTTAAAAAATAAATGATTTTAAAAAATAAAGCAGGGATAAGATTTAATAATTGTTTTCAAATGTTTCAACAAAATACAAAGAGAGTTTACATTTATACATATATATAATTATTGTAAAAATTTAACAATTAAATACAAACATTTAGAATGGGTTTTTTTTTCTTATATTTTAGATTGTATCTACCTTAATATTTGTGGGAGAAAGTTGTCTTCTCCATATTCTAATGTCAAGTTGTCATCATTTTGTAACAGTATCATGTTGTGTGGATGAATGTTACATATAAGTAAGACTTTGTAGTTGCCAGTTGCGGAAAGCAATGAAACTGAGAAACAAGTTATGAATTTAGTTGAGAAATTGTTGTAGCAAAGAATGTATTTACCCAACACCTCAACGATGAGCAGGATGCAACTCAATTCTGAAATTGAGTACAGCTCATATGAATTCAGGGTTTTACTTCTCTTACACGGCTAAATATTAACTTTTTTTTGGTATGGTGCTAAATGCACCATACCAAAAAAAAGTTAATATTTAGCCATGCAACAAATCTAGAAACAAAAACACTCGCAAATAAAGATTGGAGTTTCACAATTATAATACATTTCGAACAGAAATTAATATGTTAAAAGGAGAAAAAAAATTGGGTCTTGTGTGACAAGGAGAGAGGGTTATATATTCGTTGTACTCCCTACATAATGGACTCAGCCTCCTCCATAAATATATGTCAACGAGAGCATTAGACAGGAGTTTCACCAATCAGCGTGACACAATCACGTGTGATTGTGTAGTGGATAGATAGTCACTACCCCACTGGACTCTCAACTAACCACTGTTTAACCAGGTTCACATGTAACTTTACTTGAATATATATTTTTCTATCAAACCTTTTGTGTTCCCCATGTCTTTCTTTTGTCAGCATCACAACAGTTTATTAGAGAATTTCTTTTTTTGTTTCATTGATACTTTTAAAAAAATAAAAAAACAAATAAAAAATTTAAAAAAAAAAAAAAAAATTGTTTTACTTAAGTCATAGAAATAAAATTTTTTTTTTTTAAATTTATTTTTGAGCTGGGAGTATATCATAAAAGAAGCTTTTTCTAGAGGTACATCACACAAAACCTAAAATTTTTAAAGAATATTGACCTCTTCTTTATTGTTATACTAATGTTTCAGCCTTCATCAGGTGTCTCTTGTGGAACTTAGGAGCCTACAAAGAACCTCAAAAACCCTTTGTTTAATCCACCAGGGTAGACTGTCGCAATTTTGTCAACCATGACCAAGCAAGAGTTCAAAGGTCAAGTTATAGTTAGTTTCCATTGCTATTATTACCTGTAGTTGGGATTGAACCTACAATCTCTAGATGATATCACTCAGAAGCACTTTCCAACTAAACACCTTATCCACTGTGCCATGTGTTCTTGCTGCACAATTCAGAGTGAATTTTTATGACTTACAAACCTAATGCCCCCATCGACCCATGAGATAATCCTCTCTAATATCACGTACAATTCCCCCCACCAGCTCATTGCGCTTTTTTTTTTTTTTTTACATCTCACCTTCACATTAAGAATATTTGGGTGATTAAAGTTGCCCATCAAACCAAAAAAGTTAAGGCTAAAGAGCCCAGTCTGTCCTATTATTTACCTTTAGTTTATCATATTTACCAACCCCTCTGCTTGGGCAGGATATGACAAGGTCAATTTTTTAGCGGAGTTTTAACAGGTTTGAATTCAGAGTATTCCTTCTCCTAGACTTGTTGCCTCACCAAGGATGAAGAATCCAGTCTGTCCTACTATTTACCCATAGCTGGAGGGAGAATAATTGGATTCATACCTTTCCCAAGGGTATTAGTGCTATGTGAAATGCAATCAGTCTCGTCCAGAGTTTGAATTTGTGTCGCCGTGTCCATTTCCTGCGACGATAACCATTACACCACGGGCACCTCCTAATTTACCTATAGTTTATGGGTGAGGAAAGAGATGGATTTATGCACTTCCTAAAGGTATTAATGCAAAATGAGACACAAGCAGTCACACCCAGTATCTGAACAGACTGCCAAGTGCATTTACAACTACTTTTGCAATAGAGAATGTTGGAAGATTAAAATGCAAGTCTTGAAACTTAAGATTTATTAAAACTCACAAAGAAAAGATAAACAAAAAGGGAAAATGTGTTTCTTTACCAAACCTCTCCACCACAAGGTCAATTCCTTCAAGCAGATTTAACTGGTTTGAACTCAGTTTTCCTTCTCCTATATAGGTTGCTATGACAAGGTTAACGAGCCTAGTCTGTCCTCCTACTTACCCATAGTTGGATTCATACCTCTCATAAGGATATCAATGTTAGGGAAGCAGAAAGCCTGATCCCAGATTTGAAGTCAGTTCACCATGTCCATTTCCTACAATGATAACCGTTATGCTACAAGTACCTTCTTCGGAACATGTGCAAATGAGAGTTTTTATTATGTACAGATGAAAATATTAAGTTGGGCCGGGTTTATTTGTTTAAAACCCTAACAACTCTTTATTCATTCCAAAATTTGATCAATTTGTAAATATTTGATTCTAATCATAACTATATATATATATATATATATATATATATATATATGGGGGTTGAGCACTCTGGTGAAGGAATTGTCGGCCGCCCCTAGCGTAATGCAAAGCTCTTCATAAGAATTGAGCACTCTGGTAGCCGATAAGGTATAAAAAAAATGTAAACAAAGGCTGCTGCTGCTAAAAATAAATACCTTAAAATTCCCTTAGCCAACGTAGTCTGCTTGGTGGCCGACAGGTTTGAAGCTTAGTCTAACGTAAAGTTGGACGGGTTTCGATCCCGGCTTCGAGCGTCCTGCGTGTCTAGCCACACTGAAGAGTTCTGATAGAACGAAACTGTCTGTGGATGACTATATATATATATATATTTTTTTTTTTTTTTTCTTTTTTTTTTATTGCATTTTTGTCAATTCCTTTTATATGTAGTTGAATTTTTTCAAGTATTTCAATCTAATACTAATAATTTATACACAATTATATAGTATAAAGAAACTATTTCGATTTCATGATAATCATTTATTGCAGTTATATGGTTTCAAGTGACTAATAATAACCCTTAGTAAATAATTATAGCTTCAATTAATGACGCTTAAAAGAAATAATTTGCACAGTTATATGGTTTAAAGTATTCCTATCTAATACAAAAACTTTTTAAATAGACTTATTAGACCCATAGATGGGGCTTGGGAGTTTGGTTTATAGAGGTGGGCGGTTTAACCAAAAAAAAAAAAAAAAAAAAACAACCTTTTTCGGTTTCATCTTCACACTGTGAAACCACATTGAAATTTTTCACGAAACCAAAATCGTTCGGTTTCCTGCTATCGCTACTGAGTGAACGTATCCAAAGGAACACTGCTGAAGAAGTGTAAGGAAAAAAGGGGTCGGAACTCCTTCACACCAACTATACTGCTCGCACCAACTTTCAGAGTAACACGACTCTGCAACTCACACCAACTCCTCTTAACTCAATGTCTGCTCTCCGCTCTCAGAATAACACCCCCTGCCTCGCCAATTTGGTCTTTTTATAGCCTCTTCTCATATGCAAATTACTGCTACTCGCATATAAGGAGTCCAAAAACTCACATTCCTCTTTTTCTTTTCCCGACGGTCAAACGCAGACGCAATGTGAGTAATCTATTCCATTACTTTTTAGACCACAAGAAGATTTTTAGATTTTAATAAACTTGAATTTTCTCAACATTTATACAAATCTAAGAAAAGATTTAACAAAAATATGACATTTGACTAATTTTAGGAATTCAATGTGGAATCTAATTGTTAACAAAAATGGAAAAAGAATTTTTTTAAAATACAACAGATATGACACTTGGAAATCTTTTATATCATAGAAGAAAGAAATATGATGATGTCTGAAATCTACTTGTTTCACTTTTTAAAATTACTTTGTGGAAAAATTAAGTTTACCAAATAGCGAGAAAAAAAATTTTAAATAGTTTCCAGTTTCGCCTTAATGTTAGATTTTATTTAGAAAGATTATCCTATCTTTTTCTGACAATATAGATGAGAAAATGTGAGATGAATGGATTATATTGCAAATTTGTCACACTCAAATGAAATCATATCAATTGGAAATGCCATCATTACACAAGAAAATTAATAGCTTCCTTAGAAAACAAAAATCATCATCATCATGTCGTGCTGGTAGCACGGATATCCCTGACCCTCTCTCGCCACTTTTCCCTATCGTTCATCGCCTCTGGCAGGTCTTCTGGACTACATAGTTGCTGAATGTATGTTTGTGCTGGTCGTCCTGCTTTTGCTCAGCCATATGTGGGGATTCATAAGAGTACATCACTTACGAGTTCATCACTGCTTCTTCAGCAGTGTCCTGCATGTCTGGTTCGTCTACCTTGGATAGTTTTCGTGATAGGAGGCAGGTGGCCGTACAGTTGATGTCTTGTGAAATGTTGCCGCCAGGACTTGTTCAAGATTGCTCGCAGCATTCTTGTGTAATTGCTGTCTAACTTCTTCTCCAGCCGTTTTGTTAGCGTCCATGTAGTGCATCCATATAGCAGTACTAAATTAAAAATTGAAAAACTGAAGTATCAAACAAAAAAAAAAAAAAAACCTAACCGATACATAAATTGCCAAACCGCCCAAATCTATTGGTTTAACAGCATATCATGGGTTATTTAATACAGAAATTAGATACATTTCTAAATGTTAGAATAAATCAACTATATTTTCAATATTCCATGGCATTTATTTATTTTTTTTAATCGTACTTTTTTATTATTATTTGTCTGTAGGCATTTGTTATCCCACAGTCACAATATCAAGTAACCCTATCTAATACAAATAATTTCGCCTGTATAGTGTCAAGCGTTCCTATCTAATACTTATAATTTATACAAGTAACTATCTCTAATGATAATCATTTGTTTGCACACAGTAATATGGTTTCAAGTATTCCTATCTAATACCTATGCTTTCAAGTAATCAATAATCTTTCATATTTTTGTTTTGTTTTATGGCATATCAACCTCATCAGTCATTTAATGCCGAATCAAATTAAAGAAAATAAGTCTGAAAAGAAATTCAAAAGCAAGGTCTTAGGAATTAATGATAAACTTTAGATAATTAGTTGGTCATTTGTTGTTTTTTTATTAGGAGTTTATTTGTAGAAAAAAATACTGTGAAACAGGTTGGGGAAGGGATTAGTATATCTAGTAAAGAAAGGGTTTATAGAAGTACTTTGGTCTTATTGTAACTTTCTTTAGATTATTGTGTATAACTTCAGTCTTTAGAAATGATATCACATTTATTTCAGTGTTTTGGAACAGTTCCTTCATATTGTTTGCACTATAGAAGGTTTTTCTTATATGGGCTAGGTCGGTACATTCGATGAGAATGGGCTTCACCTTTTATGAATGGTAACTTCAAATAACTATTCTTTATACAAAAACTTACCAACAGTTCAATGGTTTCAAGTATTCCTAACATGCTGGTTGGTTGTGTTTTATAGCATATCAACCCTTCCATATTATTTGATGCCAGATCCTATTCTGAACATTAATAATGTAATTCAATAATGATTTGTTTGCATTCAGTTATATGGTTCCAAACATCCCGATCATAGGCGGGTGTCCTTGTAGTGTAACAGTTAAAGCACTAGACTGAAGAATCGTAGTAAGTTCAAACTCCAGTCGCACTATTACATTCACTTTCGGACAACCCAGCTATGGATTAAATAGCATCACTGCTGTTCTTCTAAAAAGATGGCTTTGGTCATTAAATAACCCATGAAGGTTGATATGCCATTAAACAAAAGAAACCTAACCTAATCCTATCCAATACAATTCATTTTTTAAACAAATCTACTTGACCAAAAGATGGGACCACCACTCCAGGTCAGAGTAGACCTGGAGCCTCACCACCAGATGCAATTTAGTGTCATACTCAACATTTAAGAGAGCAGAAATTATATGCATGTAGATTTTATCCTCTAAAAGCAACACTATTCAGATGTTGGTAAGTGTCTTACTAAGGACACCTATTTTTTGTGGAAGGTGGTGAGTGGTTACCATCCCTCAGTCAGTATATTCTATGCTTTGCTAACAAGGTGAAAAGTAGGTCTGTGTCTGTAATGAAAATACATAATTGGGAGAATTCCTTTGTATGTTGTGTTTAGAATTAAAGATATCAAAGCGCGAGTCAAATAGTGAGTAATATACAATCTGCATAGGAACGAGAACAGGTCCTTGCTTGTACTTACCGCAAGCTGGATAAAATTAAAAAATTTAAAAAAGCAGCGTGAATTGGCTTGGTGCCAATTCTTTTATACCCAGATGGGTTGCTATGGTAATGAAGTGAGTAGATTTCTTCTATTCATTAGAGATAGTTACTTGAAGTCATAATTCTGTATAAGTTATAAGTATTAAATAGGAATCCTTAACACCCTATGACTGGGTACAAATTATTTGTATTAGATGGGAGTACTTGATAAAGAGTGTTGCAGATAAGGAAGGTAATCCCACAAGATTATTAGACAAGTTAATACAACCATTTTAGGTTACAAGAAGTCTGGTTTATTTGTTTAATGACATATCAACTCCGAATGGGTTACTTCATGCTGAAATTTCATACTAATAATTTATATACAAATGTTTTCAGATTTGATAATCATTCGTTTGCAAGAACTCTTAAACATTTCTATGTAATACTAAGAACTTTGAAAGATCTACTTGAACCATAGGACCCAAACAGGTAGTACCACTCCACATTGGAAAGTGGAAAGGCGAGTAATGGCAATGAAAGATGGCTTGGTTTGTTGGGTTTTATGGCTTATCAACCTTTGTAGGTTATTTAATGCCAAATCCATTTTTATGTAAATAATCAGTTCTATTTAAACAATTCAGTTTAGTATAAGTACACAGTTTAATTGTCAAAAATATTTTTATTTCAAACTATTCAAGCAGTTATATGTAACAATTCAGTTAAGTGTAAATACAGTTTTAATGTCGAAAAACAGTTCTATTTCAAATAGTTCAGTTAAGCATAAGCACGCAGTTTAAATGCAAGTACGGTTTAATAGTCAAAAACATTTCTATTTCAAGCTATTCAGTTTACTCAATTCAGTTTAGCATAAGTATGCTGTTAGTTTTATTTAACCCATAGATAGGACCCTTATCAGGTGCTACCACTCCAGGCCAGAGTGGACCTGGGAGCGATGGCAATAAAGGGGTACTCCACATTCCCCGAAGCTCCAGCACTGCTGGAACCTCACCATCAATTTTTTAGTGTCATATCCAGGGCACTCATGGGGGGGTCTTGCCCCTCCGCAGAGAAGCACTTGGTGTATTCTACAGCCCCAGCTGACTGGGCAAGGCAATGAAAGAGTACTCTATACTCCTCACTGAACTCCAAATAAAGAGTCTCACCACAAGGTCCAATTTAGTGTCATTACAAAAGACTCAGAGTCAACTTTAATATTCAGTACTCAGAAATTCCATAGTATGTGTATGCTGTATATAACTCCAGAAAAAAAAATAGGGTATTGTAGCAACATTTCTATCAAAGCAATACACTTAAAAATCCTCTAACTTAAAGAAAGCAATTCTCGGTCTAATTAGTAAACTTGATTAATTCATGATAGTGGATCACCTTTCACACACAAAGTTATTTTCATATTTTAATAATCCAAATTGTTGATATAAGAGATAACTAAGTATGAAATGCTAATTTGAATCCTTTGAGATTTAGATTTATCTTGGAATCCGATTTGGTTGTTGGAATGATGGTATTTGTCATACATCCCACCAACTTGATGAAAGACGCGGGGTTGAAACCCACATGTACCCAATTGTTCCAAAAATGCCTTGAGCCCCATTTGCAGTCTGCAACTTCAAGTATAGCATGTAAAAAGTCATCTGATGAGACGGAGAGTATTGTAATATTCTCCACCAAAATAAATTTATTATGACAACTTAACCAGGTTTGAGTTTCTATCTAATTACTCTATATACACTCTAAATGTGAATTTTGTTATATGCCTGCAAAGGAATAAGTGATGTAACAATAGCCATACATAGAGCACTCAGATTTGATATTCCTCATATATCCTATACAAGAATAATCCACACTCACTGGCTTTGGCCGTTGACTGGATAGTATTAAAAAAAATCATCACATTATATATATATATATATATATATATATATATATATATATATATATATATATATATATATATATATATATATATATATATATATATATATATATATAATATATATATACACACACACCGGACATTGGCCTAGGGGTTAGAGTGTTCGCCAATGGCCCGGGAGACCTGGGTTCAATCCCAGGTCGAGTCATACCAAAGACTCAAAAAATGGTACTTGATGCTTCCTTGCTTAGCACTCAGCATTATAAGGTACGGATCAAGGGTAAAGTAGAGCAATCCCCTACACATTGGTGTAGTAGCTATCGAAAAGGGAGCCTTCGGGTTACCCTCGACTATGGTCGCCAACTTTACTTTATATATATATATATATATATATATATATTATACATAGTTTAGCTGCCGGGATGGGAGTTGGAGTAAGATCAATGCCAACTGGGTCATTTGAGCTAGGGGGTCTATCTTGCAAGACCCAAAACCCCTGTGAACCCAAAGGAAACATCACTGATGAACCATCCCGATGTCTCAATGAAGAGATTATATATATATATATATATATATATATATATATATATATATATATATATATATATATATATATATATATATATATATACACACACACACCTAGTCCAGTCTATGGAACATAACTTTCTCTTCAACTTCCCAATATTCATTATGCTTTACACAGGAAAGAGCAACCAGCAAATTTTTTTTTTTAATTTTGGGCCCAAAATATTCAATAACACCAGCTTAGTTACCATGTAACAGAACTACAGAATAAGCTGATGTCATACATAGTATGGTGGATTCATCATTTAGAGGTTTCCTCTAGATCAGAGTCATCCATACATTTAAAAAAGTTTCCCCTGACTGAAATCAAGTTACCCATACATTAAAAAAATAAAAAATAAGCCAGAATGGGGGGGGTGATTTTGTTAACACACACATTTATGAGGATCGATCAAAAAATTCTAAGCCAGACTTAGAAAGACAAGCCAGTGCTGAAAATTCTTAACTGAAATCTTGGAGATGAGCAAGTTGACTGCAAGATAGGTCCCAAAAATGCTGATGCCAAAGAACTAGCAGAAAAGTTTAGATATTTTTAAGAGGCATGCTTAGTGCAATGGTTATCATCATTGGAAATAAAATTGGTAAGCTGAGTTCAAATCCTAGTTGAGGTTGTTTGTGTTTCACTTCACACCCATATACTTGGGAAAGGTAAGAATCCATCTCTCCTCCTGCTAAGGATAAACAGTAGGACAGACTGGCTTCTTCAGTCTCAATCAGGCAACCAGTTTAGGAGAAGGAAATCTCAATTCAAACCAATTTTACTCAGCTTAAAAGTTGACCTTATGTCACACCCTACCAGTAGTTAAATAAATTTGTACATAATTATATAACTTTGCAATGAACAAAGAACATTTTAAGTGAAAGCATTTCTTTTAGACGGCACTTCAGTGTGTTAAAGTTCAAAGAAATCAAAAAGAGCTGGTAATATTAATCAGTTTGTGGGACAATAAATATAAGCATATGCATTAACCCAACCCCTCCACTACAGACAGGATGTGAAGCAAGGTTAATTTTTATGAGGAGTACAGCTGGTTTGAATACAGAGTTTTCTTTGCAAACTGAAAGTTTTACCAAGTCTACCCTACTGTTTTACCAATAGCTGAAGGAAGGGAAGATGAGTTCATGCCTTTCCCAAAGGCATTAATTCAAAGTGAAACGCAAACCATCTTATCCAAGATTTGAACTCATATCACCAAATTTATTTCTTACAATGATAGTTAGGCCTTGAGCATCCCCTAAAAATGTAAATATTCTTGTAGCTGAGGTTCGGTTAGTTAGTTTAGGTGGATTTCATAGCATATCAACCCTTGTATGTTATCTAATGCCAAACCCTGATTATATATATATATATATATATATATATACTAAATACATATGATTTGTGAACACATTTTGTTCACATTTTTTTAAAAAGAGTCTGAGCTCATTTTTTTGGCACACAGCTAAATGTTTTTGAGTATTTCTAACACAAATAATTCTATTTTCTATTAATCATTTGATTGTACACAGTCAAATGGTTACAAGTATTGCTATGTAATAGCAATAATTCAATTTAAACACACAAAGAGTTTCAAGTATTGCTATTTAGCACAGATAATTCTAGCCAACATTACTCATTTCCACACAGTATTCCAAGTATTGCTATGTATTCATCATCATCATGTCGCGCCGCCAGCACGGATATCCCTGACCTTCTCTCGCCACTTCTCCCTATTATTCATCACCTCCGGCAGGTCTTCAAGGTTACATCCTGTGTCCTCACATAGTTGCTGTATGTAAGTTCGTGCTGGTCATCCTGCTTTTGCATATGCATATGTGGAGGTCCACAGGAGTGCATCGCTTATGAGCTCGTCCTTGCTTCTCCAGCAGTGTCCCGCGTGTCTGGTTCGTCTAACTTGTATAGTTTTCATGATGGGGGCGAGTGTCTGTATAGTTGGTGTCGCGTGGGGTGTTGTCGCCAGGACTTGTTCAATACTGCTCTCAACATTCTTGTGTAATTTCCATCTAGTTTCCTCTCCAGCCGCTTAGTTAGCATCCATGTATTACTAACAATTTAATTAGTCATTCATTTACACACAGTTAAATGGTTAAGGAGTTCTATTTCTAACAATTCAACATAAGTCATTTGTTTGCATACAATTTAAGCAGAGTTCTACTTGACCCATAGATAGGACCCAATCAGGTGCTACCACTCCATGTCAGAGTGGACCTGGGAGCAATGGCAATGAAGGAGTACTCTGCATTCTCCAAAGCTCAAAGACTGAAGCCTCACCATCAGATGGTTTAGCATCATATCCCGGACACATACCCCTTTGCAGAGAAGTAGCCAGCCGACTAGGCTATGGTAGCTGATGTCAGCAGTATATCTTGCTAATTGTTGTTAAGTAGGAACTTTCAGCCTGGCACATAAAGAGAAATTTCCCTTTTTTCCTGCTTGGTTTGTAAGAAAGAATACCAAAGAAAGAATACCAAAGATGTGCAAATGATATGAAAAAAAATTGAGAAACATGTTTGCTACAATAAGTAAAGTAAAGTTGGTGACCATAGTCGAGGGTGACCCGAAGGCTCCCTTCTCAACAGCTACAACACTGAAGTGTAGAAGAGGGCACTACTCCATTCCCTGGATTGCTCCACTTTACAATGCTGAGTGTGAAGTAAGGTGGCATCAAGTATCATTTTTTGAATCTTTGGTATGACTCGACCTGGTCTCCCGGCCCTTTAGCAAACACTCTACTCATTAGGCCAATGGAAAATGTTTTGCTTTGTTTAATGGCATATCAACTTTATATGAGTTATTTAATTCTGAAATTTAATTACTTTCTAAGAGTTACATTGTAATCATGACTATATTTTTAATGTTCCATAGCATCTTTTTAAGTTGCACTTAGTCTTTATCTACAATTATTTGTTTGCACAGTTATATATCAAGTATTCCTATCTAATAATTTATACACAATTATATGGTTTCAGGTAACTATTCCTATTTACAGTTTTCAACACCATTGAAGACAATTTTGTGTTTGACTCAGTAAGTCTTTACTAAACCATTATCGCATTAAATAGAGCTCATTAAAATATTTATTTTACACATAAGATAACAATAGTTTATTCTAATTGTCAAAGCTATATTTATCTCCCAATAACATCACATTGTCTTGAAAGGAAAAAATAAAGAGGGTGTTATGATGTATATAGCTCCGTAAAACACGGATACGAAACGGCCCCATGAAAGTGAGGCCGGCTCTGTAGGTTTAGCTCCCTTGAATGTAAATAAACAGTCTCCCTTACTAGATAGCTTGTGTGTTTACGTGTTATTTATTATCAGAACAGAGGGTTACCACAATATTGTTATGGACCATTAATAATAAACATCTTTTTTTGTATGCAGTTATAAGATTTCAAGTAATAATATTCCTTAGTAAACAATTACAGCTTTAAGTAACTATTCTTATAATTATATTCTCATATTTAATTTTCATTGGTTGGGGGAAGTTAAGAAAATCTTTTCAGACATCTCAACAGCATGAATTTGTGGGAAATGAACAGAGTAAACATCACTTATTGGCATAATGGTTAGAGTGTTCGCCAATGGCCCGGGAGACCTGGGTTCAATTCCAGGTCGAGTCATACCAAAGACTCAAAAAAATGGTACTTGATGCTACCTTGCTTAACACTCAGCATTATAAGGTAAGGGTAAAGTGGAGCAATCCAGGGAAAGGAGTAGCGCCCTCCCCTACATCTTGGTGTAGTAGCTATTGAAAAGGGAGACTTCGGGTCACCCTTGACTAAGGGGAGACAACTTTACTTACTTTTACTTACATAATTTATAAGTTTATACTTTGGAACTGCCAATTGTGTTGACAAATGGAGAGAAAGAAAGATGGCATTTATTTCACTAAGCATTTTTTACACTAATATCTGATGCAACTGAACTTTCAACCTGTTCTCTTCTATTTATGTTGGATCCAAAATAAAAGAAGTCAAACTTCAAATGGCTCTTTAATTGATTCAGTTATACAACCTGTTTCTGGCTACATCCTCACATTATTAACAGTAATAAAAATTTTACAAATCAGTCTCTTCATTTTTGTTTTATGTGCTCAAAACTAGAGAGTCAGGTACTAGATTTGAAATTTGTAAAAGACATTTGGATTCTGTTATTAAATTAATATTTGCAACCAATTTTGTGATTTGGAAGGTGGAGTTCTCATAATAGTACATGATAAACTTCATGCTAGAAAAAAAAAAAATCAATGAGGAATGATCTAAGTCAACAAGAAGTGTAAATCAAGTAAGAAAGTTCTTTTTCCCTTTTGAAAAATATCAGTAGACATTCACTTGTTTATGCATATATAAGGAATAAAAATCTATAGAACCAATGAAAGTATAAAAATAACAATTCAAAACTGTTTTTCATATCTTAATTTTTTTCTTTTTTAAGTAATTTGTTGTTACACTAGATTTTTTTTTTTTTTAAATAAGTCCTTATTCCAATTTTTATTCTAAATTTTACAAGAGTGCAGTGCAGTTCTATGTGTCACTCCAACAAATGATGATGCAATTTTTAAAAGATAAGTATACCGGTTTCGGTCCAGGAGACCTGGGTTCAAACCCAGGTCGTGTCATACCAAAGACTTTAAAAATGGTACTTGATACCTCCTTGCTTAACACTCAGCAATATAAGATACATAGCAAGGGTAAAGTGGATCAATCCAGGGAAAGGAGTAGCACCCTCCCCTACACCTGTGTAGTAGCTATTGTAAAGGGAGCCTGGTGGTTGCCCTCAACTACAGTCGCCAGCTTTACTTTACACAGGTTTCTTTGGAAGCTGATTAAACTTGGAAGCCAAAATTCCACCCACATTCTCATGAATAGGTCAAATTTAAAAGGCTTATTATCTCCACATAGTGAACTGCTATAGTCATCTTGGTTGCTATATTCAAAATGTTTTGGCTGCTGTACCCTGGTTGGTTGATTGGGTTTAATGGCATATCAACCTCTATAGGTTATTTAATGCCAAAGCCTGTTTACACGTATGTATGGTTTCGCTGTACCCTGGCCTACTTTAGAAGTTTTTTGTCCAATTCAGTAACTTTCTAGGAATATCCCCATGATTCAAATAAAAGGTTGAGTTCTCAATCTGCCATCTATGCTTTAGAGCTAGCTTTCATTAGTCACCTTTTGTCTTTTTTTACCACAATTGTAATTAGGACTGAACTCACAAAATTGGTGAAAGAAACAATGTCCGATACAAGATACCTCCGAGTCAAGTAAAGTTGGTGACCATAGTCAAAGGCTCCCTTTTCAGTAGCGACTACACCAAGGTGTAGGGAAGGGCACTACTCCTTTCCCTGGATTGCTCCACTTTACCCTTGATCCATACCTTATAATGCTGAGTGTTAAGCAAGGAGGGATCAAGTACCATTTTTTGAGTCTTTGGTGTGACGCAACCTGGGATTGAACTCCGGTCTCCCAGGCCATTGGCGAACACTAACCGCTAGGCCAATGGAAGTTAACCCCTATGATTTAAATAATGGGTTAAGTTCTTAATACAACAAAAAGCTCCTGAAAAAGGTCAGAGAGTAGAGCAACCAAAAAATTGTGAGTAAAGCAACAAAAATGATTGGTTTGCTTTGGTTTTATGGCATATCAACCATTGTTGGCTATTTAATGCCAAATTCTGTGTTTACATATTACATATGATTTGTAAATACATTTTGTATGTAGATACCCACAGTCAAGAGAACAAACAGTTCAATTTCTAACAATTCAATTTAACATAAGTCAAAATTAAACGGTTCCATGTATCACGAACAATTCAATTAAACATAAGTCATTTGTTTAAATACAGTTAAATGATTCAACAGTTCTATTTCTTAACAATTCAATTTATAACAAATCATTTATTTGCACCTAGTTTAAATGTCAAACAGTTATATTTTCCCCATAGATAGAACCCTATCAGGTGCTACCACTCTGATTTAGAGATGAACTGGGCCTCACGAAGATGAGTAGAGAATATTCACAATGCCTCATCTCAGAAATATTGACAATCATCAAAAATCTTGATAACAAAAGAATAATTAGAAAAATAAAAGCGAGTTTAAAAAAATAAATTTTTACTTTTCATTAAAAAGTACAAAAAAAAATCGTGTGTGTGTGTGTTATTGAACCCCCTCCTCCACTAGGTAAAAATGTGATTGTAGGTTGGTATAATGTGGGATGCTACAAAGGAGCTAAGCCTCCTGCTTGGCTTATTAAAAAAAAATTTCTTAGTATCTTATAACCCTTCAGGAATGCTTCAAGCACCAGGCAATTACTCAGCCTTACCCATCACTTAACCCCACCCCCTTGAATTAAGCTGATAACCTTACCTCCCTGACCAAACAGAAAGACCAGGTAAGTTTACATGTGAGAGTAATAATTCTATTATTGAAACTAAATTCAAATATAACAGGAAGGACTTGGCTTCAAAAATCTATTACAAATAAATGATTTTGTAACCCTAAAATTTAAGTTTCAATTTATTTCAGAAAGAATTATATGGTACTTTGGGGAAGGGTCTTTTTGCATAAATAACTATGATAATGATAAAAAAATATCTGATAAAACATTCTGGCTAATCAGGATTTTTGTTAGTTGTGGTGGGGGGTTGTTGCCTTCTTATTTCAAAATGGGGATACTTTTTGTATGACAGTCATCATCATAAAAAGTGAACATTGCTACCCAAGATCAAATCCTAAACAAAGCCATTTGCCTTTCACATACCACTAATACTCTTGAGAAAGGTATGACTTCATCTATTCTCCTTCCAATTATGAAAGGCAGACTTAGCTATTTAACCTTGGCATGGCAGCTAGCCAAGGAGAGAGAAAACCCTTACAGAGGGATGGCTTTCACCAGGCCATTTCTGCCCAAGACTCACTACATGAGTAGCTCCCCAATGATTAAATCAGCTTACGGGATAAGCTTGGATGGGGGAGGGGACTATTTCTAGGTGCATAAATGACTGCTTAAAAAATAAAATAAATAAACGCAATTTTAACACCATGTTAAATTCCTTCGTTACCCAAATAAAAACCCTAAACTTTAAACAAAAACTCTAACTAAAAAAAAAAAATTTTAAATGAGGCATGCGACTAAAGCATCTTACAAATAAATGTAAACGATTGCAATTTTTGTTAATGTCACCATCTTTTTCTCTAAATCTTCACACTACGCTATCAACTTTTGACTTAATATATACTTGGGGAAAAAAAAATTAACCTTAATTGGGCTGCTTGAAAATGTTGCCAAACGAATAGCCAACAACAAAAGTTTTTTTATCCCGATAAGTCACCATACTTTTGCACTATAAAGGGAGTTAAGTAGTCAAGAAACATCACGTTGTTCTCGTACATTGCAATATCCACTGGTTAGAGTCACTCACTTGATAGTTTGTTATTTATTGATTTTACTCGTTTAAAATATGTAGACGTAATATTACATCCTCTAAAAGCAACCGGAAAGGGGTAAAACAAACTACAGATTCATCATTGATCTAGACAACAACTAATTCAAACTCATTTGTTACAATGGGTTTAAATATTTTTTTTTAATAAATAGGAACACTCCGTCTTCGTAATTTGGTTTACTAGGTTTAGCAAGCGAACTGATCTAGATAAGATAGAAGTGAGTTTGATTCTCACTTGGTGTCCTGTACTTCTGGCTCTGTCTTAAACTCTGCCAATCTTAGTAAATGAAGAGTGAGTAAACGGGAAAAAGTTTGGTAAACTAAATGACGTACTATTTCAAATTAAAACATGGGGGAAGGCCGGAAGAAAGATTTTCCTTCCAAAAAGAAAAATTTGAATTTAAGATTAAAAGAAAAATTTTTAATTTAGGAAATTATTACGATTTAGGTCAAATCCAGCAATTTTTCTTTTTGAAATTAGTGAATAATTCGGTTTATGGCTGAAATATTTATACTATATCAATGTAGTTTCTACTTCAATCTTGTGTAATCCGTCTTAAGCTTTTTTAAGTATTGTTTAAAATGGTAAGTAAAGGGTTAAATTTGCAGATTATTAGAGTTCGATACTCACTGGGTGCCCTATACTACTGGCAATGTAATTTAAAAAAACGATGGAATGTAAAGCGAACACCAAATCCCGTTCTCTGGGGACGTGGGACGACTTAACATGCGCTTTTTGTGTGTATAAGAGAGAGAGAGAGTAAAGAGTGTTCTTATACAGTACACAAACGAACAAAATGACTATAAATGTAAGTCTGCAGAGTTTGATAAAGAAAGCTCTTTACCAATGACATTTAAAAATTGTATTGTTTTAAAATTGCAGAAAAATCTCAACCAAGCACAGAATAAACGCAACAAAGAAAAATAAAATAAAATATCATCCCTACTTAGTCAACAGCTCATTTTATAGAGGATCAGTTCAAAAAGACCTGTTAATCTTTTCTTTTCTTTTTCCCCCCTCTCTAATACAATTTAACCTTTTCGTCTCTAAGAAAACATGAATTCATTTCGTTTTTAAAGTCTCTTTCTCTTCTTCCAAATATTTCTTTTTCTCTCCGCAACCCTAAGAGCAATATAAAAAAAAACATTCAAAAAATTAATTTATACCTAAGATAATGAATTTATAATTTATTTATAGTTTTAATTTAGATATATTTTTTAAAACGAGAATAGATTTAAGCTAGATTTTTTTTGCTTAAAATGCTATAAAAAAATTTAAACATTTAAAATAAAAATTCCACGTGTCACCAATTAAATTTTAAAGGGTATTCAAATTTAATGTTCTATGTCATTTGTCGAAAAGTGCCATGAACCTTTCTCCTGGCTCATAAATGTTAAAATGCATTGTGTTCAGTAGCCGGGAAGAAAGGTCTTCTTGGTTTATTATTGTACAATGACCTAAAATCAAAATGAGTAAGCAAGTGCCACTAGAGTAATATCATTAGACTCTTTCACTGGCACTTGCTTACTCATCGAGACGAAATTTATTTAACTTGGAAAAAAAGAATTATTTTTGTTTACTATAAATTGAAAAGGTGATATTTTGACAAGATTTAGTAAAGACGAAAAGGTTATATACATTGTAATTCATAACAACCCTATCTAAGTTTATTTTTTTTTTATTTATGTGGGGTCTACATTTTTTGTCTTTCTTTAATCATCAAAATTCTCGATATAACGAAAATAGCTATGAAATTCACTCCATCCAAAATAGAATCATCTATATCATGGACTGGAGTTAAAACTAGAATTAAACTGTTTTACAGATTGCTATATTTAATTAATAACTGATATTACGTCTGAAGTTAAGCAACAATCAAACTGCTGGGTTCTTGATGGGTGACCATTTAGGAACAACATGTTACTGTAATCAACCCAAGACTTTTGTGCTAAACAAAGCAAGGCTCAATAAATAATATTAAATTCAAGTCAATTTGTTAATGAAATGTAAAACTATATTTAAATGATTAATTTTCATAAAATAAAGATTTAAGCTTAAAAAAACACACACACACACACACTAAAAGTACCGCAAAGGCTCTCCCAGCTCCAAAATTTTTTTTTTATTTCATCATAGGACGGAACAGTGCATCTTGAGTATTACAGATATCTTAAGAAATTGACTTAATACGCTAAACATAATTTCAATTAAATAGCCGAAGAATGAGGGACAAACATTTTTTTAGGGGAGGGTTACTTATCCAGAATACCCCCCCACACACACACACACATATCATTCACCATCCAGATAGAAGAAAGTTTCAACCATTTTCTTACTGAACAGTTATATTTTAGTATCATAAAAATATACATCAGCAAGCAGCCGTAAGTCGCCATATTCCTAGTAGTTAGAGGGTGGAAAGACTGAAGACATATTGGTGGGTGGATAAATTGTAAAGAGTTGAAGACATTGTTTAAAATTTTTTTGTTGTTGTTTTTTTTTTTTCTTCAGTAATATAAAAAATTAACGGATGGTGAATATAAGTGTGTGTGTGTGTGTGTGTGTGTGTGTGTGTACATATTTATATATAAGTTGGCCAACCGTAGTCGATGGTGACCCGAAGGTACCCTTTTCAATAGCTACTACGAAGGAAGGGCGCTACTCCTTTCCCTAGATTGCTCTATTTACACTTGATTCATATCTTCTAATGACGAGTGTTAAGCAAGGAGGCATCAAGTACCATTTTTTGAATCTTTGGTATGACTTGACCTGGCATTGAACCCTGGTCTCTCGAACCATTGGCGAACACTAATAATTATGCCAATGACCCGGTTCAACACACACACATATATATATATATATATCTACAGAGATATTCTGGACAAGTACCACTGCACTAAAAATCCAACCAACTAGTTACAACACGTGTACGATTAAAAATGATTTTTTTTTTATTAGAAATTTCTTAAAACGAGAAAATAAAATAAATTTTATATTCAATTTTTGTTCTTATTCAAAGTTTATTCATAAATTCTGCAACAAATAAAATATTACATTACTTATTGCAATAATTATCGAATTTCACTTAAAATTTTGTGTATTTTATAACAAATTTGTGGAAATTACTTCTACGTCAATCAATCGCCTCTTCATTTATGAAATGATAAAAATATTTGATTTACAATAATAAAAATGTCTATTGCTAGCTTATAACAAAAATAATGATGTTGTCAATAAATTGCTCAAATTTTTCTCAGATATTTACTTAACCAAGAAAAGGATTTTGTTGTACTTTGCATGGCTGTTTTGTGGCGTGGGTGAGTAAAGCCTGAACACGAAACTCCACACTCTACCTGAAGTGCTCCTAAAAGTGTAGTCTTGTGTCAGACTAATCTTTTCCTTCAAAAAAAGTAAGAAAAGCAGAAATAACTAAATCAAGGTCAAAATATTAAACAGTGTTATCTTTCCGATAATTCCTCCAAATTCTGTTCTCAGAGGTCGTGTAATTCAAGCTTTGAAAAGCAGTAATTAAAATGTTAGGAACTTGGTATCAGTTTGAGAACTATCAAATGATAAAATCAGAATCCATCGAGAGAAAAAAAAAGTGACCGTATTTTATTTCTATTATCATAGACACATATACCATATTTACCCAACCCCTCCGCTCGGGCAGGATATGACACAAGGTCAATTTTTATGCGGAGTTTAACAGGTTTGAATTCAGAGTTTTCCTTCTAGCTGAAGACCTCAGTCTGTCCTATTTACCCATAGCTGGAGGGAGAATAATTCCCAAGGGTATTAGTGCTATGTGAAATGCTATGTCTCGTCCATGATTTGAACTCGTGTCGCCGTGTCCATTTCCTACGACGATAACCATTACACCATAGACATAGACAATATATATTCTTTTCTTTTCTAGTATCTTTTTAAAGTGGACATTGAAAAAGAAGCCTTAAGAGTAAATACAAAGGAAAAAGGGCAGCAAATATGTGCAGTTGCATTCAAGTTTCAAAAAATTCTTTTATCTAATTTTTTCCTTGTGGGTTTTTAGATTTTCAACCATTAATTTTAACTTATTTTCTTGGAATGTTCATCGTAATTTTTAATTACCTTTTAAATTGCAGTAATTCAATTGACTTCTCGTACAGACTTGATCCCGCCACGTCTAGAAATGTATTCATTTGTTCTAAAGTTACCTATAAGTATTAAGTGGACGACTAGAAGGCTTCCTTTTCAATAGCTACTACACTGAGGTGTAGAGAAGGGCGCTACTGCTTTCCCTGGATTGCTCTATTTACCATTGATCCATGCCTTATAATGACGAGTATTAAACAAGGAGGCATCAAGTACCATTTTTAAAATCTTTGGTATGATGCGACCTGGGATTGAACCCTGGTCTCCCGGACAATTGGCGAATACAAGTGTAAAATATCCATCCTCACTCATTTGTTTTCGTTTTTTTTTTTTTTTTTATTGAACAGTTAATTCCCAAAATTGCATTTCCAAGTAGTTACAATTCGTGTGTGTGTGTATGTGAGAGAGAGAGTGTGTGTGATATATATATATATATATATATATATGTATTAGTCTTTCACAACCACCGGTGCCAGTATGTCATCGAGTTGTAATTTGGGAACTTAGCCGTTCCATAAAAATCAAGTAAATGACTGAAAATTAATCCCTTATAGATTGCAGATGTATTACACTTTTATGTACGTTTTGGTAAATTTAAATTGAATTGATAGGGGCTATTCTGTACGGTCACCCTTAATCTGGCCGTTAATCTAAGACAGGCTTCGCGCGTTCAAATCTCATAGAAGGCTTATCTTTCATTCATTATTTCCAATCAACGTTGTGTCCTCGTGGTCGAAGAATTATGACCCGAGTGAGTTGCAATAAACATTTTAAAAGCAAAATTTAAGATCAAATATTTGTAGTACACAATAGCTCAACCATAAATTTGTTTGAATATACATTGTTACATTTCTGTGTATATTTTCGTACATTAAAACAAATTTTCTTGTGTGGGATTTCTCTACATACGCACTAAATATTATTTAAGAGCCCTAATAGAGACGAAACAACAATGGAGAGAGGATAAAACAACCAAAATTGTTACTAATGCAATGAGAGTTGTTAACCGACTATAATAAATTGTATCTTCACTGGATACCCCTTATACTTGTGGTAGGCACCTCACGTGGTGTAATGGCTAGTAAGCTAGTCTAGCAGACTATTGTTGATGAATTCAATTCTTACTAGGTGTCTTAACTTTCTGACCTTGTGCCATAACTAAGCTAAACTTAATAATTAACTAGGTTTTTGTGGTAAAAAAAAAGAATAAGCCAAGCTTTATCTTTATTCAAAATACATATTTTTTTTTTTTAATTGAAGTTGGGGGGGGCATCACGATTTCTTCTCTAAGCTCCAATGACTTTTAAAATGTCATCAATCCAGACATAACTATACCCCATTAACGGGTTCTGCTATGTATGATACTAAAAGAAATGGATATAAGGAAGATAGGGCTACATCAATGTAGAAAAAGACCACTCTGCTTTAAGAATTTCAAGTCTTGATTTTATCAGTTGCTAACAGTAACACAGACCTTGGAGAATGCGTAATTACAGTCACGAGGCGGGCCACACATTTCGGGTCGTTCTCCCCGATCTTTCGGGGGAAAAAGACCCTTCTTGGTAGCATTCCTACCAAAAGGATAAATCATTATAACCTTAACCCAGACAGATAAAAATTGTAATACAGTGGAGATCAAGTACAAATAGTAATTTTTTTTTTTAAATTTCAATCGTTTCTTTTACAAGATTTAAATTCGCTTTTTTTATTTTCTAAAAGTTAACAACTAGAGCCCGGTATTTTATTGAAATTCGAGAGTAACTATTTCTTAGATATTTCTATTTCATAATCTCAGAAACTGAACTTAAAAGATTTTTTAAGTCGCGGAATTTTTAAAAGCAACTACGAATATGATATCGAAATACTTTTTAAAAAAGGTCGAAATTTATCATTTACAGAGAGCGAGGGGTCATTTGACTACAATACATGAAGTACTCAACTCATCCAGCCCTAATGTACGAAAAGAAATAAATCTTAATATTTTCTGCTCAAAATTCAATGTGTCATCTTAAATTTTTTTTTTTTTAAATGGAAAAAAAAATCACTTGCTGTTTAGCGTTGTTTTTTTGTTTTTTGGGTTTTTTTAAATGGATAAGTGTGCAACTATCCATTTGTTTATTTAATATAATTTTAAGCAAATTATGAACACAATTCCTAAATTGTATTTATTTTGATCGGCTGTTAAGACAGGCGGGATGAATTGGGGGTGGGGACTAGTTATGCTAGTTTTTCGTCAAAGTTTGAATCATCGCAACAGCTGTTGTCTAAAAATAAATAAACTTCATTGACAATGAATGACAACCAACAATCTCTAAGTAAATAAGACTGTCATTCTGTTTCAAACAATGTTCATTCATTAGATTTAAAGAAGTTTTTTGTTTAAATTAATTCATAGAAATAATATTTAACACAGAGTGATGAAATGATTTAATTCTTTTTTCTTTTGGAGATAAAGTGACATATCTGGATAAACTTTAGCTAAAAATCCAAAACGGAGAGTGAAAGATTAAGGAATTGTGTGAAGAAAGTAAGTCTTGAAAAAATTTAAAAAAATAAAAAGCAGGTTTTGTCGTTTTTTTATGCATATTAAAATCTTGAAGTCGTAAAAGAAGGGTGGGGGGATCTAGTACATTATTGATCTCTTGAATCAGAGAACGCCGAAGAGATCGATATCGACCCCTGGTGTTCGATGGGACTACCCAAAGGGTCTATAAATGTCTAGGAGGTCAAAAGGAAGTCGATAAAACATGGTGTCGAATGCTGAACTTTAGAGGTCAAAAGCTGACATTAAAGAAAATAAAAATAAACAGGTTACAATACATATACTTGTCAAACGCAAATGACAAGGAAGCAAAGCAAACAGATAATCCGCTCTGCTAATTTCCTTCTATTTTAAAACAACCGACATGTATTTTGATGTATTACGATAAGATAGGTAGAATTCCAGAAATATATTTTTATATTTGATACTTTTATCTGGATATCTATAACACAAAGCGGTGTCATTTTCCTATGTCTATCTATTTTAAGGGGGATATTCCGAGAGGAAAAGATACAAAACATTAACAGTTTTGAAGGGTTTGAAACTTTCTCCTCACCCTTCCCTACCTTGGATACGGAAACAGCACGCCTACTTACTGCAATGTGCATGCCTTGGGGGGTCGATAGGATTATCAGATTCTATGAAGGGAACGATGGTGTAAAATGCCTGCTGACCCTTGACATATTTCTCTAGATGAATGATCTGCAATATGTTGGGTTCAGAGATCAACTTGCGCATATACATATATATATATATATATATATATATATGAATTTGTTCGGGAAGTACTTGCATCTTCAATGTACAATAAATAGTATAATTAAAATTACCGTTTCGTCTTACATAGGTAAAATAATAATAAACATTAATAAGACTATTCAAGTCCGAGAAAAGCAGAATATGGTTGACGATCCAACAAAAACAAGAAAATAATAAAACCGGCTGTATGGTATCGAGTAGGAGATTCCGTGAGTGAAAACTACGAGTAGTCGGAATTGCTATAATACTTCTGTTATGAAGGATTTCTATCGCTTCATAAATTATCTTGGAGATTTAAAAAAAATTGATGAATAAATAATATAGTTGAACGAGTTTAAACAATTTCTTTCCTGAATAGCAAAGATTTTCTTTCTAAATTAAACAGTAAAACTGAGAAAAGGAAAATTAGTTGAATTTAAAATGAAAAAAAAAGACCCCTGAAACAAGTAAAAACATATCCAGTCATACCATTCGAACGAGTAAATAAAGTGAACATGTTTCATCGATTAGATTTCTATACATCAATAAAAGAAAAAAACTCATGCTGTCTACAATTTCTGTTGTGAATTATTGTTTCGATACTGCAAAAAAAAAAAAAAAAAAAAAAAAATCAAATACATTTAAAAATGGAAAAACTAAAATTATCGTTATGTAGACATCCGTAATTTTGGGATGTAATCGTCGTGATGGCTTTTCGTGGGTACTGTTATAATCGAGGAGTGGCATAACAACTACCTTTCACTTTGGCACTGAAGGACTAAAAACAAAAAAATACAATAAACATGGTAATAACTATTAATTATTAATTAGGAAAACTAAGAAAGGCTACTGACCGCTATTACTGAATAAAACCCTAATGGACATGAATTTATTTTTTTTATGTAATAGTTTCATGTAAGAGTATTTTCATAATTTTGTCCAAAACTACATTTAATTTGTGGATATAGGAGTGAAAAAAAAATAGTGCTGGCGTGGTCGATTTTTTTATTACAAATTAAAAAAATAAATAAATAAATAAAAATTAGGTTTTGGGTATACTGACAGACGTTTTAAAGAGGCAAGATTTTTAATAGAAGAAAAAAGCCGGAAGAATGGCAAGTAAAACAGGACTCAGATGATGAGAACCGAATACATGTTACATAAATCTATAGATGCTCCAAAACATTTTAATCCTGGGTCCGAAACATTATTCAAATTGAAAAAAAAAAAAAAAAACTTAAGACAACACAAAGTAAATCAAAAGTGAAATTAAGTCTGATAATACAAGTAAATTAATTTTTTTTTTAATTCTTTCGTCTATATTTTCGGTTTTGGTCATCATTACCAATCACTAATGGTCATAAATTAAATGAAAAGAAAAAAAAAAGATATTGTTTTTAGGCCTGTAAAAATAGAAAGCGTCTTTATAGCCAACAAAGTTTTACTTATTTTAATTTATTTTTTAATGTTATTTAAAAGTAGATACTACTCCTGCAGGCTTAATATTACTCATTCAGTGGTCGTTGCTTGAAGGATTGTTTAGATGAACCAGATGGATAAAAGAAGAAAAAAAACGAAGTTAATCAAAAAAGAAAACTAAGAATGAAAAGAATTATGGTAAAATAAAAAAGAATTACTATACCGGCTAGTTTGGTTATGTTGGATTAGATCTAAGCAATAATTGGTTGATTAAAAGAATGAAAAAAAAACACGTTATAATAAAAAAAAAAATTAAATGCCGGTATGTCAAAAAGAATGAAAAGAAAGAAATATATTTATATATATGTACGGAAACTTCATATAAGCCTCATCCCAAACAAGAATTTTTATTCGAGTTCCTTTTTCTTTTCCCAGTAAGCCACTTGTTATAAAAGGCTTAAGACTTGTTAAGCGTTAAACCTTAGATGTTTTTAAAAGTATTTATTCATTCATTTTAAATCCATTAATTCGTTCATTTTTCCTGATTTAGCTAACCTGCGAGCTTGATCATAATAACCAATTTCATTTACTCTAATATTAGAGATTTTATAAGTATATAACAAGAACAAAAAATAAAATAAAATAGAATAAAATAACAGCTTGTACGAAAAAATATATGGAGGTGGGTATTCATTTTTTAACAAGCAAGCTATACGGGATGGAGCCTCAGATATTTTATCCATCAGGCTTCTAACTTATCACTGAGCCACAAAAACGACACAATAGCAGTTGGCTAATTTAAAATAGCCTTTTTAACAACAAAAGCATTCGTCATCTCATTACTAGTAAAGAGGGACAGAGGATTGTTTTAAAATTATAATGACAAAATGAATGTTAAAAGTTAGGTTCTGGAATAAATTAATTGATAAAGAAAAAAAGCAGTAGTAACTCCAGCCGTTGTAAATGTGTTTAACTTAAAAACAGGATGAATGGAGACAAACAAAAATAAAGAAACACTAAGCTCTATACACGCTATTAAATATAGTCTATTTTGCTTTAAAAAATTAAAAATAAGAAAAAAATAACTTCAAAAAATTAAATATCTTACCTCAATCGTACACCTAATTTCTCCATATTAAACCTTTTCTCTTTTTTATCTGTAATTCGGTATCCTACGCGAGGCATCCTGGAATTTTTATGTTAAGGCACTGAGAGTCTAATAGATTCTCTGGTCTTACGCGCTCTCTCTCTTTATCTCTCTCTCTCTCTCTCACACACTCACTCACTATCTATCTATCTATCTATCTATCTCTCTCTATCTCTCCTGAGTCCCAGGAGAAATGGTTCTGCTGTTCTAAACCGCTCGCTAAAACTCTGTATGTATATAACAAGTGCGCTTCGACCGAATCACCCGGTATCTACGGATGTACAACGGCGCTAAACTCTGACAACTATATGTTTTTAATCATTTCATTAATTCCGCTTGCAACAAAAGCTAAAATCAACCAGGTATCCGGTTATATATGCTTCATCAGTTATACTCATTTGCAGAAAAGAAAGAAGATGGATATAAAAAAGAGAAAAAAATTGTAGCACATTTTTTTTTTTTTTGTGGAATCAATGATATTGCCTTCATTTGTAGTAAACGATATTCAATTTTGTGAGAAATAGCCGCACTAATTTTTTAAAAAATCTCGAGTTTTGAGAATTGAAAAATCATTTAAATAATTCAAATGCTTTCTGGTTTGTATTTTGAATGACACAGTTTGTAGATGAGCACAAACAGGTATAGTTTTATGTTACGCTTCATGAATCTAAGCTTTGTTCTTGTTAAAAACATAATTTTTCAAACGCAAAATTTTAATTAGTTTAGATAATTTTGAAGCGGATGTTGGTATTGACAAATACGTCCGCGAGAACGTTACATAGATCCCAATACAAGGTAATTCCTGCCCACTTTTAGCTTTTAATTAACAGTGACGCCTCTCTATGTTAAACAAAGATTTTTTTTTTAATTCGGGTATCTTAATGCCGAAATATCTGTCATGCCATTCCAGGTTTACCATTTCAATATAAATCATTATCTTGCATCAGTTTGGATGTGTTAAAGATGTTAAAAATATTGCTAAAATATTTTATTAGCATGTAAATAGAAGCGTGTATTCTTAAAAGCCAGGAATCCATTGCTTACTCAATGATAACTATTCCGTAAAATCTTTTAAATATCTTTAAGTTTAATCTATTATTTATTTCAATTAAATAATAATGTATGAAAAAATTAAGTGTTTGGAAATGTTTGAATTCAATGTTATCTGTAGATATTAAGAGAACATTTAAAAGTTCTAAATTCACACACAAAAATAATAAATCTGTTCAAAAACTTTCAAATTCTTTTCGAAAAAATACCATTTATGTTGTGATGTGCAAGGTTAGCTCTAGTCAAAGGCTAATCAAGCTAATATTTGTCTCTGGCTCCCACCAGAAAGGACTTGACACAAAGTCAAATGACCCGAACGTCGAGTAGAGGAAGGTTGGACCCAAGCCAAGGCTCGAGCCCTGCTGGTCTATGCTGGTCATCAGCTCACTTGGTGCTATGTGAACCTGATGAGCCGAGTTGGACATGGACCCAATCGTCGGTCCTGGCACGGGTGGCTGATTATAGCCTAAAGGGGACAGCGAGGTCCAGTGCTATTCAAAGGTGTCAATAATGCAGCTCGACCTTCCAAAGTTGGCTCAGCCGAAGGCTTTTCAGCCACGTATTTGCCATTGAGCATTGACTGTTCGGCACGGATGCCAGACAGGGTACAGAGAAGCCTCTGCGCTGAGCTAGTGGCTAATCAAGCTGATATTTTTTTCTGCCTCCCACCAGACAGGACTTGACACAAGGTCAAATGACCCAAGGGTCGGATTATAATGGGGAGAGGAAGGTCGGGCTCGAGCCGAGGTTCAAGCCCTGCTGGACTATACTAACCATCGGCCCACTTAGTGCAATGTGGACCTGACGAGCTTAGCTGGACAAGGAGCAAAACATGGGTCGAGGCATAGATACCATGTTATAGCTTAAACTGGACAGCAATGTCTAGGTCTATACAATGATGTCAATAATGCACTTCGCCCACCCGAAGGTGGCTCAGCTGAACCCGGCGGCTTTTCGGCCTCGTGTCTACCATTGAGCATTGACTGTCCCACACGGACTGTCCCATAGACTGGACAATGAAAAGCCTCTGCACCAAGCACAGTGGGTGATCAGGTTTTCGATATTTGTCTCTACTTCACACCAAATAGGACTTGACACAAGGTCAAATGACCCGAAGGTCGAATTATAGTGGGTGTTAGGGGAGGGGAAGGTCAGGCACGAGCCGAGGCTCGAGTCCTGCCAGACTATGCTGGTCATCGGCCCGCAGTGCAATGTGGACCTGATGAGCCTAGTTGGACATGGACCCAAATATGGGTCCAGGCACAGATGCCTGATTATATCTTTATAACAAAGTGTCAGATTGTTGGGGGTTTTGTCCTATTGCCTTTGTTATATTAAGAGAAGGAAGAAAACAAATGAGTCGACGAGAATATTGTTTGAGTTTCAAAATCTTTAATGTAGGCTTAAGACGAAATCCTTTGTACTGTGAGTCATACAAATAATAGAGGAAGGACAGTTGTAAATAGTTGAGCAGGAATTGAGCATTCAGTCAGAAGTTTCTAGGTCCAATAGTTCTTGGAGAAAGGAATAAATGGTGAAAGAATGGTCTCCTAAAAAAACAGTGGCCCAATAGTTGAATGCGCTCTCTCGTGTTGTGTGTGGTCTGCCTGCTGCTGGGATCGGTCAGGTGAAAAGAGAGAAAGAGAGAGTGTTACACCACCTTTTCTATTGCCCGGGAAAGTGATCCGAGCAGAATGGCATAAATCATTCTCATTGGACGAAATATATAAATCGAAATTCCAACGGCTAAACCAATTCCCGCGCCAGATAATAATTTTGAAAATATAAATCACGTGATTTATTGGTAGTCTGACGAGCAATTGAAAATTAGTTCTTTCTGCTAAAGCTTAAACTGGATAGAAAAGGTGTCCAAGGTGTCAATAATGCATTCCGCCCACCCGAAGGTGGCCCAGCCGAAGCCGGAGGCGTTTCAGCCTCAATTCTGCTATTGAGCATGGACCGTCTGACACAGTTGCCAGACAGGACGCTGAAAAGCCTCTACGCCTAGCACAGTGGCTGATATCTGTCTCTGAATCCCACCAGACAGGACATGACACAAGGTCAATGACCTGAATGTCGAATTATAGTGGGGATTAGGGGAGGGAATGTCGGGCACGTGGCGAGAATCGAGCCCTGATGGACTACGCTGCGCATCGGCCGACTTAATGCAATGTTATACTGATGAGCCTAGCTGGACTTGGACCCAGATTTTGGTCCAGGCACGTATGCCTGATTATAGCTTAAACTGGACAGCAAGGTCCAGTGCTATACAAGGGTGGCAAAGCAGTGGCTGATTGGGCGATATTTAACGAACGTCCCATCAGACTGACGAGTGTGGCACAAAGCTTTTTTGGGGTGGGTCCGTATTTCTTTCTCTGGAAGATCTAGATCTGTCCAGCACTGAGATTTAATCGATGTCGTCTTCTTGCATTATTTGATCTTCATCCGAGTCTTCAAACTCACTCTGGCCCACTTGATCATGCATTATTTCGTCTTCTGATGTTTCATTTAGTAAAGGTTGTTCCAATAAATAATTTACGGAAGGAATCGCAGAGATTTCTTCCTCATTTTGCTCTTCATATTCGCCTTGGGTCCTTATTTGATCTGCATGGGCTAATATACTGTTCTCTTTTTCACTATTTATTATAGCTGTATTGTGGCCTTTTTGCATGATAAATTCTGCCCTTTCTGGATTTGATTTTTTCTTCTTTTTGTACTACATTTTTGGAATACGACATCGTTAACGGAGCTCTAATTTGCCTTCCCATTAAATCTGATTGGCTTTCTAGTTTTCCGGCGTGTGGTATCGTGCGATAGCTTAAAAGCAGCTTTGGTAGAAAAACTTCTATTTTTTCTTTTTGCTGAAAACATGCTTTCAGTCCCATTTTTACGGTCTGCACCATTCTTTCCGCCAACCCATTCGATTGTGGGTGATATGGCAGTGTCTTATACGGTTTACACCCTATTTTTTCCAACCATAAATTAAGATCTTCATCGCAAAATTCTGATGCATTGTCGGATACCAGGGGTTTTGATATGCCGTTTCTGGAAAATATGACCCTTAGAATATGTTCTATCGTAAAATTTTTCTTGTTTGGCACACGGATTACTTCGGGCCAGCCTGAAAAAGAATCTACTAGTATTAATAAGAGTCTCACTCCAGTAATGTATGCACGATCCCTATGCACACGACTCCACGGCTCTGCTTCTCTGGGCCATGAATGTAAAGTAATTCGTGTAAAATTTCTTAATTCTTTACATTTTTTTGCATCTTTTTATATATTCTTCGACATCTCGTGAATATCCCGGGCACTAAGTTTCTAATTTTATCCGTTTTTGTGTGACCGCTACTCCACAGTGTATATCATTATGTATTCTTTTTATCACCAATTTTCTTTATGTTTCTGGGGGAATTATCAGATTCCCATTACAAATCACACCATGTTAAACTAGATCCTATTTCTTTGTAGGGTCTCTTCACCCTGGAGCAATTTCCCCATACGTTTTTTTCTTATTCTCGATGTTATCCTACTTAGTACTGGATCATGTCTAGTTTCCGCAGCCATTCTATCTAAAGACAAAACATCAGTCTCTACCCAATGTAAAAATCTACCTTCAAATTCTTTTTGTTTTATTTTTTGGCTCCTTGTAAAATCGCAATCATGATAATGTATCTACATGTGGAATTGAATTTCCTTTGACATATTCTACATCAAAGTCAAATGCCATTAATCTTATTGCCCATCTTAGTATTCTCGATGTCGTGATTTTGGGTAATTATTTTCTTGGATTGAATATAAACTCTAATGGTCTATGATCACTTCCCAAAAGAAATCTTTTTCCAATCAAAAATTGCCGGGCTCCGGTGGTTGTCCACACAATGGCCAATGCTTCTTTCCTAATATTTGTACGATTAAATTCAGTGTTCGTTAATCTTCTTGATAAATATATTACCAGATGTCCTTCTTTCCAGATATTGAATGTTCGTTTGTATCTGTGGTTAACGTAATGTCCTTTTACGGATCAAAAACTTTCACAATTGGTTTCTTTGCTATGATTATTTTTAATCAATCAAAACTTTTTGTTGTTTCTCTGACCAGATAAATTCAACAGTCTTTTTTCTTAAATTTGCAAACGGTTCTGTTGAGTTCGTAAATTTGGTACAAATCGCCTGTAGAAATTCACCTATCCCCTAAAAAATTCACGTTCTTTTTTATTTGTAGGTGAAGCTATTTTTTGTATTTTTCTATCGAGGCTTGGTCTGGTGATATACCTTCTTTTGAAATGGTATAACCTATAAATACGTGCCAAATCCCGGACGAGCCCCCAATTTGTGTTACGGCGCTCAGTGAGGGAACTCAGTTCGAATTGGAATTCTGACCATAAGAAATCCGGTACCCCGCCCACATGCCGCAAATAAGTATTAGAAATAAAAAGTGTCCGGGTTTTGGCTGGTTTCTCTATTTAAAAGGGTTCGTCAAGGCGTTATAAGGTTAAGCAAGAGAACCTTCAATACACGAACGTGCGTTAGAGTTAGCGAAAGGATTTAGATAAAACACGAGGTTCAAAATAAAATGCCGTTTAATATATACAGAAAGGAAAACAAAAAAAAAAAAACAAACTAGAAACTGTAATTTGTACGCATATATACGTATGAAAGATACAAAAACAAAGTTCTTTGTTCTTGGACGACGTATAGAACATAGGTGTAAGCTTGTACTTTGTTTTTCTCTTTCTTTCACCGGTATGGCTATGGGTTATATCGGCGACTTTAAGCAGGGTTATTCTTTCAGTGGAATAATTGTTTCCTTGTTCCAAACGGTTTTTTCAGAAGAAGCTTGTTTCCTCTGACTGTATAAACAGGACGAACTTCGTTTTACAATAATATCGGAATACTACTGGTGAAAATATAGACGATTTTCAACCCGTCCGAATGTGTCTTGCTTTGCTTCTCAGGCGACTGCCTCTTTTTTCTTTCAACCTGTCCGCACGTGACGGCCTGTTTTCAGCAAGAGACCTTATACACTTTCTGTTTCTCCCTCCTTCTAAGAGAGAAAGAGAGATTGAAGTATGACAATAAATATGGGGGGAAAGGATTTAGATCTAACGGTGTAGTAGTAATTCCCTTTCTCGCAGTGACCGCCGTAAACCTACTACCCCTGCACCTGGTTGGCGCCGTCACATGACCAACCCATCAAGTTGGCGGAGTTGTAAATTGCTCTTTCTTAAAGTTGGCTTTCCAAGCTGCTGGAATTATCAGTTGAAATAGTCCCTAATGCATGTACTAGGTTCGGGGAGATAAATCACCGAACTACTTCCTCGATTTCTACGCGACAGCGCGTCACGTGGCTTGTCTAAAGACGTCACGTATTTTGACGTCCAATTTGTATTCCTCTTCCCTTCACTACTTTGTTCACCTCCCTTTTACCAGTTAATAAAGCTTGTGTACACGCGTGCAAATCGTTCTCTCCTCAGATATTCGTTTATCCTTATTTTATACTAACACCATGAGTCGTCATACAATGCTAACTTTAACACAAGCGTTCCCAGAAATTTCTTGGTGTAAGCGTTACTTCACTGCCTGTATCCATTTGTATATACAAATCAAAATTGTTGATTTTAATCTTTAGTATAATATCTTTGTTCTTTTATTTTTTTTTCTTCTTTCTTGTTTTTGCTTTTTACTGAAAAGACTTCCATATTGGTTTCGTTTTCTTCAACTCTTTCAACGTTTTTTCTTTTTAAATTTGCACACTGCTTGAAAATAGTTCTTTTTAAAGCAATTTGTACAATTTTCCCATATTGCTGGGCATTTTTCTCTTTTTATTTCATGTTCACGTCCATAATACGAACATTTTAAAAATCTTTTTTAACATGTAAGTATCGGCGAACATTTGTTCGCTGGGTTGACTTTCTGTATTAATTCTTGTTGCTGTATAAAGTCAATGCAGGTACTTAAAGACATTTCCTATTTGTAGTTGTTCCATTATTTTATATCAGTGTGATGCATTGTACATAACTTCAAGCAAACTTAATTGAATTAAGTCTTCTTCAATCGTCTGTTCTCCTTGTCGAAGTTTTTCAAACTCGCAATATCTACTCGCATTTCGTAGACAATATAGATATTTTATGATTGCTTCGTCAATTTCTTGTTTCATCGATATGAACTTCGTTCCTTCTGCCTCGATCAACCTTTTCTTCTTATGATCTGACTTATTTTTTCAAAAGTCAGGTCTTCCACTTTTGCGGGATTACGCCATGGTGGAGACTTTCATTTTGGCTGTAGCCAAAAAGAGATCAGTAATTTCCGTTTCTCTTCCCTTTTCCTTGCGGTCTTTTAGCTTTTTAGTACTTGCGCTCGCAACAAAACATCGTTGCCAGGTATCAACAAAATCGGGATTCTCGAGAGACAATTGGTATCCTATTGGCGACGCCATTGCTGTGATGTGCAAGGTTAGCACCAGGCAGTGACTTATCAAGGTTGCCAGTTATTCTCAGCGAGAGACTTATACAGTCTCTCTCTTACTACACTCATGCAAATTAGGCAGATTAATTTGCCAGTTTCACTGCAATTTACTTTTGTAGAAGTGGATGCTAAAAACTTGTGACAGAAAATAACGACAAAACCTTCTAATTTATATTTTCTCTTTAGTCAAAAGGGGAACAAAAAGGACCATTTAACAAAAGGGAAAAAACACATGTATCAATTTTGAAATCTTCAACATGATTGGTTAAAAAATCTTTCGCTAAGAAAAAAATTCTTAATAAATTGATGCGAACCTTTTTTTTTTATCTAACCTTCATCTATTAACACGCGTCTTGAACATGTTTCTAAGAGAGAGAGAGAGAGAGAGCGAGAGAGAGAGAGAGAGAGAGAGAAAGAGAGAGAATTCATTCCCCAGTGGAAAATTGGCTTCCTCAAAGAAGAAACTCTTGTTAATTAGACTCGTCGCCAACCAAATAAGTGATGTCTATTTTTCGAGGTTTGCCACTTCCTAACAAATCTGGAAGTTTAAGTAAAATTATTGCTACTTTTAATCCCCACTGTTCAAATAATTCTTAACAATCACTCTTCACTATTTCTGGACCAAGCACCTTTAGACTACAACAGAATAATTCATAATTTCCCAGAAGATACCTCTGGTAGCCTTCCAAGACAATAACTTTTCAACAAATCTTTGTAATTCACCAAGTTTTTAACAAAAAACACTTTGCGCAAATTTTCAAATCATAATTAAAAAACGAAATTTCTTTTAAGATGTTAATTTGTTAAATGCGTTCACCAAGAATGAGTTTAATTTGGAAATGTTTGTGACAGTCAGCAGGAGTTACGATAAGTAATGTGTATCGATTGTTAGGAGTACTGTTCCATTGATTGACCACAGCTGTGGTAACCATTTGGATTTTTATCCCAATCGTATAAGTCGGCCCCTAGATTTGTAGAGATTTTTTCAGGCTTAAAAAGCCGACTTATAAGCTGTAATTTACAGTATCTATTCCTATTTAAAGTTAATCATTTGCTAACAATCTTATATTAACAATTACCAATTTAATACTCATAGTTTACAAGCCTTTGGGTAATTATCCTTATGTCTTTGAGTAATCATTTTTATGTCTTTGGGTAATTATTTTCATTTCATACAAATAATTTTTATACAATTATACAGTTTTATGTAGTTTCGGTGTAGGTTTCTTTGTTTAATGGCATATCAACCTTCTAGAGTTATTCGATGCCAAATCCATCTTTCTAGAATAACAGCAGTGGTACTATTTGACCAATAGCAGGGAAGATAAGGGGGTTCATACCTTTCCCAATGGTATGTGTCCGAAAGTGAACCTAATTGCGCTACTGGAGTTCGATCTCTCTTCCTACGACTCCAGTCTAGCGCTGTAACCATTGCACCTCAAAGACACCTCCGTGTTTTACATTGTTGAAATGTCAATGTTTTAAGAGCCAATGTAATGATTCAGTTCAAAATCTTTTAAAACATTATCTGTAACAGATCTATTTGGCTCATAGATGGGACCCTATCAGTTACTATTGCTCAGGATCTGAGGGGTGCCTGGAAATAATAGCAATGGAGTTACTTTACACTTCTCAGAGCTCCAGAACTGGACCCTAGCCACTGGCAGCCCAGTCGGCTGGTGCTGTAGAATACATCAACTGCATCTCTGCAGAAGGGTAAGATCCCCAACACGCAACGAATGTCCTGGATATGACATAAACAATCTGATAGCAAGACTCCAGCCTTGGAGATTTGGGGAATGTGGAGTACCCTTTCATTGCCATTGCTCCCAGGTTCACTCAGATCCAGAGTGATAGCACCTGATAGGATCCTATTTAATGGGTCAAATTGAACAAAATGTGTGCACACAAATGATTGATGTTATAGAATGTTCGCTAATGGTCCGGGAGACCGGAGTTCAATCCCAGGTCGAGTCATACCAAAGACTCAAAAATAGTATTTGCTTAACACTCAGCATTATAACGTGAGAATCAAGTCTAAAGTGGAGCAATCCAGGGAAAGGAGTAACACCCTCCCCTACACCTCGGTGTGGTAGCTATTGAAAAGGGAGTCTTCGGGTCACCTTCGACTAAGGTCACCAACTTTCATTACTTTTATATAGCAATACTTGAAACCATTTAACTGTGTGCAAAAAAGAGCTCGTGCTCTATCTACAAAATGTTTACGAATCGTATATACTGGATATATAAGTATAAAGAGGATTTGGCATTAAATATCCGACAATGGTTGATATGCCATAATACCCAACCAAATTAACCACTGGATGTAGTTTAGTGTTATTCCCAGCGTACATGGTATAATGGTTAGAGGTTCTTTATTTATGAGTAAGGTTTTAACCGAGTGCCCCATGCTTCCGTTCTTGTACCAAACTAACCTAGGTACATGAGTATCTATTTCTATTGTGGTTGAATAAGTATATTTTATGCAATCATACCTTTGAAATTCAGCAAATTTAATTCATTTTCTTATTTCAGCTCGTCGCAACAAGTCGGAATTCCTTTTAAAAACCCACCGAGAGTATTAACATCGACAGCTATCGCAAAGACGAACCGAAATCCCTACCGGCCCCACACATCTACTTCCAGAAGGAATACAAGACAAAATATAAAGAGTATTAAAAATATGTTCCGACCAATCAGCAACTGTTACACGACTTTATAAACTAGTCAATTTCAGAGCCGATTCAAGCCAGTCTAACTCTATATAAGGGAGTTGGTTTGAATTAGCAGTCAGAAGGAAATGGATCCTGGTAGCAACCACTTCAAAGAGATGCCAAACGATCACTAAGTCGCAGCAGCAGTAGTCTCAACGCGTCCAAAACTACCATGCAATGACACCTGGTTTAGTCAAGGGCATTCGCAGCAGGAGGACTATTGTAAGTTGATCACCTGGTCCGAGGAGGCCTTACCCCAGGCAATACTTGCTTAGTAGGGCTTGAGACGCTCCAAAAATGGAATACCGAGAGGATCAAGCTTTTTTGTGTCTGCCTAGCATGAGTCTTGATTTGTGCAAATTTCCACACCTCACGTTAAAATGATTTCACGTCAAATCTGACTTGATAGGAAGTTGAATACATTCACACCATATACAATGGCAACGAACTACAACCTCTGTACATCAAATGAGAATAACATCTTTCTTTGTTTGTCTCAAATACATCTCGTCTCCCTTGTTGTGTTACTTCTCACACTTTTACTGATCGTGTGACTTATGGTATGCAACGACGACGACAAACGTACAAGGTCAATCATCATTTGTCGGTCCTATCGCTCTAGCAACAAGCTTGTAGTGTATGAACGCTGTATTTCATTATATGATCGTAAACAGCTAAAACAGCCTTAAAAATCCTACTTTCAGCAAAAATACTGATAGAATAAAAAAATGTACACAGTACGAAGAATGTTTGGCCAACTATTGTGACAATACACCTGCTGGCCGGTCCCCACTATCTCAACCTCCTCATAGCCATCCGATCGTCTAGTGGTTTCTCTCATCTCCGGCCAGGGGTATTTCACATTTCTTTACAAATACACAAAACACAACATACACAATCGAGAGGGTGGAAGAAAAGAGAACAGGCAAACACGGACTTGGGTTAGTTCCAAGCGCCAGAAGGGAGAAGTTTATAACAGTTTTTTTATAGCTTTCTGTGCATCTGGGGGCCATCGCGAGCGTGTTTTCGTGCGAAATTCCCACAAAGCCACCAAGAACGCTGACTCATCCTCTCATGTTAGCTAACCCGGCCTCTGAGTCCACAGGTCCTAGCAATCGCCTTTCTCTAACCATCGGCTTCCCCCGACTTCTGTTGACTGCTCTCTCCTGCTGACTTCCTTCTTCTGTCCACTTCTGTTGACTGCTTTCTTCTGTTCTGCCCTGGGACCTTACTTTCCCTCGTCTTCTTCCGGTCTCGAGGGAAATCTCGCGCTCAAACCCTTTATATGGGTTTCGCGCCAAAACAGACAAAGGAATCTTCTGATTGGCACTCACTCACACCCACACCCACAGAAACGAATGCCCAACATCGTGCCACACAATTCATGTTAGATTTTTCAGCTTGATTATTCGGTTGTACTCTGAATACTCAATAATTCAATTTTGAAAACAAACTCACATTTTTTTTTAAACTCACAAAATATACTTCCTACCTGAAAAACTACGTATGCACATAGGCTATATCAGCTCAAAAGTTGGGTTTTTTTTTTTTTGTTTTTTTTTTATTTTTCTTCCGAGAGGAAATAAAGAGAGAATCACTGTCGTATTTCTGTCTTCTAGGTTTGCTTGATGGTAAGGTTGATATTTAGTCAAGTCCCCAGTCACTAAGGATCAATATTAGCGTAAGAATATCTGTGATATACTACCAATGAACACAACAGAAAGTCTAGATAAATGAATTTGTCTAGTATCGTGCGAAAGTCTTCAGTTCCTTTAAACTATTATAAATTTCTAATTGTAAACTTATAAGCGGATGTTTCGCATTGCGTTTTTTATTGATGAAACATTGGATCTGTTGGAATCATTTCCATACCTAATCATAATGTTTTGTTGTATGGGGATTTGAATGAGAAAGGAAAACGTGAGACCACCCTCCAAAATGGCCGAGCAAAAGTTTTCGGTCTCGTCACATCAACCAATCAAGATACAGTGTTTTAAAACAGAAAAATGTCTATAATCATTTCAAGAGGTTACTGTACATTGTTCATATTTTGTTTGGCTTCCCTTAGCTTCAATAACTGCTTCCATGCCAATAAACCCTTCACCATCTTCACAGGTATGCGACGCCATTCTTTGTGGCTGAGCTCCCACAACTCTACAAGATTGTGTCGATTCTTCTGGCGAACTCTTCTCTTTAGTTCTGTCTACATTTGCTTAATACCGGATATTGGCATAATGGTTAGAGTGTTCGCCAATGGTCTGGGAGACCTGGGTTCAATCCCTGGTCGAGTCATACCAAAGACTCAAAAAATGGTACTTGAGGCCTCTTTGCTTAACACTCAGCATTATAAGGTAAGGATCAAGGGTAAAGTGGAGCAATCCAGGGAAAGAGTAGTGCCCTCCCCTACACCTTTGTGTTGTAGCTGTCGAAAAGGGAGCCCTTGGGTTACCCTCGACTTTGGTCGCCAACTTTACTTTGCTTGATGATATCTAAGTCAAGCCTCTTAGCTGACCTATAATTCAATCCGGGAACATCTTCACCAGCCAAATTTTATTGCATTGCACGCGTCATACTGAGAAATCTCACCTTCATTCAAGTCTAGTATCTTCAGCCGTTGGTTGTGTTCGACACTATTCAAGATACCGTCAATTCTAACTAACTTTCTTGAACCACCACTTTTTATTTATCTCCAAACTTTAACTTCCAAACTTTAACTTCCAAACTTCACTGTTTTTTTGTTGTTGCTTTTTTTTTCAAATAACGTGTGTCGTTTGAGTTTCTTGCCGGCACCTTGACAAATAGTAAGTAAAGTTTTCGACTGTAGTCGAGGGTGACCAGAAGGCTCCCTTTTCAATAGCTATAACACCGAGGTGTAGGAGAGGGCGCGACTCCTTTCCCTGGATTTCTCCACTTTACCCTCGATACGTGCCTTATATCGCTGAGTGTGAAACAAGGACGTATCAAGTACCATTTTAAAAGTATTTTGTATGGCTCGACCTGGGATTGAACCCCGGTCTCCCGGACCATTGGCGAACACTCTACTCACTAGGCCAATGAGCCGGTTAATATTTGCTTATTAAAATGCAATTCCATCCGAGATTTATCACTGAATATGGAGGTGCCCGTGGTGTAGTCGTTATCGTCGTAGGAAATGGACACGGCGACACGAGTTCAAATCCTGGACGAGACTGATTGCATTTCACATAGCACTAATACCCTTGGGAAAGATATGAATCCAATTATTCTCCCTCCAGCTATGGGTAAATAGTAGGACAGACTAGGTTCTTCAGCCTTGGTTAGGCAACTAGTCTAGGAGAAGGAAAACTCTGAACTCAAACCTGTTAAACTCCGCTTAAAAATTAACCTTGTGTCATATCCTGCCCGAGCGGAGGGGTTGGGTAAATAGTATCACTGAATATGATCTTATTCCAAGAATCTGCATTCCAGAGTTCATACCTCTTTGACCAATTTAATCTTACCTTCTTATGTATTTAGGTTAATGCTGGTTCCTTAACAATAATGTCCCCAACCTTCTGTTCATGTTCTCAGAAGATACGCTTAATTGTATCTACTGACAAGTCGCACTTCTCAATCATTTGTCTTGCAATCTTCTTTGGCTGAGCTTTAGCTGCCTTCATCAGTTTCTGTACCATCTTATGCTACAAATTTCGAGGGCGACAATATCTTTCAGTGCCTTGAAATTTCGCGGGGATTTCTGAGATGCCACTACTTAAAATTCTAAGTCCCTTAGGAATTGCTCTTTAGCTAATACTCTTGGACATTTTCATTTTCTTCATGCTCTTTGAAAATTTTTCTCTTGATTTTTGATGTGAGTATTTTCTCTATATATATATAAAAAAAAATCGGCGCTGTCACGGGAAAATATCTGGATATTTAGTAATGGAACATTTTTCTGTTAGGAAACACTGTATCTTGATTGACTGATGTGAGTTAACTAAAAACTTTTGTATGGCCATTTTTAGGGTGGTCTTACATGTTCCCATATCATTCAGAACCCCTACAACAAAATATATGATTAGGTTTAGAAATTACCCCAGCAGGGCCAATATTTAATCAATAAAAAACACAATGCAAAATATCAACTTATAAGTTTACAATTAGAAATTTGCAATTGTCTAAAACGACCGAAGACTTTTGTTCGGTACTGAACATTTGATCTTTCATATACATAATATAAATATTAATGGTTTTAAGAAGACAGAATACACAAACGTGTCTCAACAGCTTAAATATGCACATATTGTTCCAGAAACAAGCAGTATGTAGAAGGGATAGAAAAATGGAAAAAGACTTACTTGATGCGAGAAAAGTAAAATAACCATGTGACTTTATTACTCTCTGGCAAGGTCCAAGGTGTATCTCTCCTACTCAAAGAACAGGGGCAAAATAAATCGAGAATTGGTTTCTGAGACTGCCATGCAGGACATGCCCATTCCCAAAGAGAGATAATTATTTATCGACTTCCTACAAGTTCCCACTATTGGTACTACTTTTTTTTTTACGTATTCCCATTTGAATAACATTTTGTTTCCTCATCCAATAATCTGAACTTTTAATGTACTCTTTTGTTTATATTCAGACACAAAAAGTTGCCTGAGAAACTCTGTTCTGTACAAAAAATCTTGAATCTTTTCTTTCAATCACTGCGGTAAGGATTTTATGTTGTAGTATTGGATAAAAAATCAAAAAATCAAAAATAACCAGACTGCTGACGTAATTTTCTTTTTCTTCAAAACAACAGATGACAATTTATGACCACTTAATATTTGCTAGAGAATCCATAGCATCAATAAATACCTGACAGATTTGATGTTGTTTTCAATAAGTGATTGATAAATATCGTGAAAATTGCTGCTAGCAATAATTCAATATGTTAAATAACTCAGGTTCATTAGAAGGCTTGCAACTTTTAAGGGTTTTTAAAAAATCAAATATGGACCATAAATTTTCGATTGAATTTAAGTCAGGACTTTGAGATAGACATTTAGCGTTTATGGTTAGTTTCCATATCACTATAAATCAATTTGTAGTACAAAATAAATAACGAAACTTCTTAGAAACACCACAATGAAAGGTTTATTCTTATAGAAGAAGTAAACTTGAGTCAGAGTGAGAAAAGATTCTTTTTGGTGTCGCAGGTAGTACGTTATCTTCAGTTTGTAGAAGGTGTGTCACTGTAGCAGGTAGCTCGTGTGGCAGGGTTGGTTCATTTGTGTAGCTAGTAGAAAGTAGCCGCGTATCTTCAGTGAAGATCTTCCATGCTGGAATGTCCGTGGGAGAGGACGCGAGAGAGGCCTTTCTTTGCTGCTAGCCGGGTGCTCTCTGACCGTAGCGACTTACAATAAGGGCTAGAAGAAAAAGTTCTTGAGAGGTAAATGGGATCAATGTGCTCTGCCTGCTGATTGGTCAGTGTGTGGTCGAATCGCTTGATCTGTGACTGCTACAGACAGTCTAAAACATTAGTTCCCTTATTCTGAAAATATTTCTTTGTAATTTTTGCAGTGTGCACTGAGATCTTTGACCACAATAATCAAGGAAAATAATCACTTCCGATATGAGTCTCAGCCATTGAAGTATCATTAAAATTTGTGGTAATGATAAAAAATGATTCAGTTTTTTTTACTATCTACATTTGTGAGATGAAGCTTGATAATTATTATTACTTTATATTCGGACTATTATCTTCATATTCACAACGTTTCGGATGACATCTCTTTTGGTCTTCAGATTTTTTATGTCGAACTCAAGAGTCCACACTGAATCTTGTACTGAACCCTTCATTTGTACCATAGAGATAGACTATTCCAATTCTGTTAACCATGACCGCTTACAAATGTTAAGTAATAGTAAATATCCCTTGTTCTCATTATTTGTAGTTGGGATTGAACCTGCAACCTCCAAATGATTTCATTTAAAAGTACTTTCTAACCAAACGCCGTATCCACTGCGCCATGTGTTCTTGCCGGACAATTCAGAGTGAATTTTTAGGACTTATAAACCTAATGTCTCCATTAACTCATATCATATCAGATGTTTTTGTGCCCAAGTTCAAATCGCATTTTTTTATCTAGTCTTTTTGATTAATAGTTCCCAAATCATATTCATCTCTATACTTGGTATGCTCAAATGATCACTATAGCCCAACATCTCCGCCGTTTCTTTAACAAATCTTAGTTTCCACTGAAGAACACAGGAAGATAAGACGTCTTAAAGAGGCAGCACATATGTTGGGTTACAGCTACCAGTTGAGTAGACCAAGTATAGAGATGAATACGATTTTTTTCATTGTTTTTTCATCCAATATCTATTAGATTATCTGCCCATGTCAGCAAAATAAATTTTTCTTGTGACTAGCAGGTGTCATGATTGATTGACATAAGAATAGGGAAAAATATGCGAAGATAGATATCTTTGACATACCGAGGGAGAAGAACATATTTCATCTCTCTCAGTATGCCTCCCCATTTCAGGGAACCAATATCTTTCGGCTTTGACACAATCACAGTGTAGGCAGACATAAAATTATTACTTTTCTTTGATAATTTACTTATCTGTTCGGTGTTCGTAAGGCATGACAGGACAGTCCCAGAAAACTTTTCGCGACCTCTGGTTCTGTTGTTTGAATAGAAGAAATATTATCTCTAACCCTGCCTGGGAACGATAAAGTCATTTGGAGATATTAACTATACTCATCAACCAAGTTCTTTTCTATTTTTTATTCGCTCCCTTTTACATACTGCTTCTTCGAGGAACAAAATGTATATACTTTGAACTGTTGCAGCACATTCATGAATTCTTTTATATAAATGGTATGTATAACTATCGAAAAAATCCAACAAACACAAATGCCCGAAAACTAAAAACGGCACAATATCAATTAGCAGGCATATATATAAAGGAACAGACAGAATACATTCAAAATCAGATAGATAAGATTAGAGACTCGGTGGAAGATAGACAATCTAGGATAGCCTGGCAAACAATAAACGAAGTGAGTAGAAGAAAGAACACAGCCAAAGCAAAACTGAAAGCTGCAAACCAACAAGAAAGAATAAAACTGTGGAAACAGCACTTCGAAAACCTACTAGGAAACCCACCGAAAATAACACATGAACCAATCATCAGAATAATTAGTAAACAATTAGACATTAAACTAGGACCGTTCACACAAGAACTCGACTCGGTTCTCAGAAAAATTAAAAATAGAAAAGCTGCAGGGCTGGACGAGATTCCCCCAGAAGTATGGAAGACCAGACAATTCGACGACATACTGCTCCGACACTGCAACGCAGTATATAATCAAAATCCGATAGATAGATGGATGAAGGCATGCATCCTCCCCTTCCCTAAAAAGGGGGACCTCGGATTAGCCAAAAACTACCGAGGCATAACACTTACATCCATAGCAGCCAAAATCTACAATGCCCTACTACGAAACCGCATAGAACCCAAAATCGACAACATACTTAGGAAAAACCAAAATGGCTTCCGAAGAAATATATCCACAACCTCACAAATATTAATCATCCGTAGAATCCTTGAAAGTGTACGGGCAAAAAACCTACAAGCGACATTAATATTTGTCGACTTTACCAAGGCCTTCGATTCCATTCACAGAGGAAAGATGGAACAAATCCTACTAGCGTATGGCATACCTAAAGAAACCGTAGCAGCAATAACGATTCTCTATAGAAACACCAAAGTAAAAGTACGATCACCAGATGGAGATACAGAATACTTCGACATTGTAGCAGGAGTACTACAAGGGGACACGCTGGCTCCGTACCTCTTTATCATTTGTCTAGACTACGTACTTAGAACATCGATTGACAAAATCAAAGAGAATGGCTTCGAGCTGATGAAGAAAAGAAGCAGAAGGTACCCCACAAAAACAATTACCGACGCCGACTACGCCGATGACATAGCGATACTGGCAAATACACCCGACCAAGCCGAAACACTACTGCTAAGTCTGGAACGAGCTGTCGCAGGCATAGGCCTCTATGTTAATGCACACAAAACGGAATATATGTGCTATAATCAAACGGGGAACATCTCCACTCTAGACAGAACCCCTCTTAAACTAGTGGACAAATTCACTTACCTAGGAAGCAGCGTCCCATCAACTGAAAAGGATATCGACACGAGGTTAACGAAAACATGGACAGCTATCAATAGGCTATCGATTATATGGAAATCAGACCTAACCGATAAAATGAAACGCAGTTTCTTCCAGACAGCGGTTACATCGATACTGCTATATGGATGCACTACATGGACTCTAACAAAACGGCTGGAGAAGAAGCTAGACGGCAATTACACAAGAATACTGCGAGCAATATTGAACAAGTCCTGGCGACAACACCCCACAAGACACCAACTGTAAGGCCACCTGCCTCCTATCACGAAAACTATTCAAGTTAGACGAACCAGACATGCAGGACACTGCTGGAGGGACGAACTCATAAGTGATGTACTCTTATGGACCCCCACACATGGCCGTGCAAAAGCAGGAAGACCAGCACGAACATACATTCAGCAACTATGTGAGGATACGGGATGTTGTCCTGAGGACCTGCCTAGGGCGATGAACGATAGGGAGAAGTGGCGAGAGAGGGTCAGGGATAGCCGTGCTACCAGCACGACATGATGATGATATTGTATATATCAAATGTGAAATGTTCCTGTGCGTATTTACCCAACCCCTCTGCCACGAGCAGGATGTGACACAAGGTTTCCTTTTAACCAAAAGCCGGTTTGAATTCTGTAATGATGGTGGCAAATTAATTTGACTAATTTGCAAGAGTGTAAGTGAGAGTCTCTCACGGAGAATAACTTGGGAGAGCTCGATTAGCAACTGTGCTTCGTGCGGAGGCTTTTCAGCGGACTGTTTAGCATCCGTGCCAGACATGGCAGACATGAGGCCGAAAAGCCCCCGGGTTCGGCTTGACCACTTTCAGGTGGGAAAGCTGCAACTTTGACACCCGTGTCTCCCTTGTATAGCAGTGGACCTCGCTGTCCAGTTTAAGCTATAATCAGGCATACGTGTCTGGACCCAGATTTGGGTCCAAGTCCAGCCACAATACAGCTATAATAAATAGTGAAAAGGAGAACAGTATATTAGCCCATGCAGATCAAATGAGGACCCAAGGCGAATATGAAGAGCAAAATGAGGAAGATATCTCTACGATACCTTCCGTAAATTATTTATTGGAACAACCTTTACTGAATGAAACATCAGAAGACGAAATAATGCATGATCAAGTGGGCCAGAGTGAGTTTGAAGACTCGGATAAAGATCAAATAATGCAAGAAGACGACCTTGATTACATCTCTGCGGGACAGATCTAGATCTTCCAGAGAAAGAAATACGGGAGAGAGATAAGGAGAACAAAGTAATCCCGAAAATGAAACAATAACTAGAAGTACAAGACCAACTAGGGACATAAGACCCATGCATTTCAGGTAGATGTAGTGATACTGGCAAATTAATCTGCTTAATTTGCATGTGATTAAGAGAGTGCCGATATAAGTCTCTCACTGAGAATAACTAGTGCCCGATTAGTGACTGACTAGTGCTAACCTTGCACATCACAATAAATTCAGTTTTCTTTTTCCTGCACTGAATGCCTAACCAAGGCTAAAGAACCTATTTTTCCCAATTATTTTTTTAAACTTTTGGCTGAGAGGAATGAATTCATACTTTTCTCAAGGGTATTAGCTCAAAGTAAAAGCAAACAGGGTCATCTAGGATTTGAACTCAGGTTGCCAATTGGATGACAGTTTTCCTAAGCGTCACTTGCAAGTGTCAATGAGTTTATATTGTCTTTCCTTCCGTCGTGTTCACTGTTAGTATATCACGGATCTACTAATGCTAATACTGGACCTTGATGAGTGAAGACTCGATTAAATATCTTTTTTTATTACCAAGCAGCAATATCACAGAACTGAATGGCATTATTTGCCAAGTCGATAAAATTTTGTTGTTTTTTTTTTTGTTTTTTTTTTTTTTAGGAGGGCACACGTACACACACTTCTTATTTTCCTTCTTATCTGGCTGCTTTTTTTTTCTTTTTTGTCACACATCAGTAAAAGTTGAGTCATAAAGATTTTTATTTTAGATCTTTTTATACCATACCTCCAGACCCCAATCCTCGGTCACGGCGCCAAATATACCAATTATGGTATCTCTTTGCCACAACCTTGTCCGCCTCCCTCCAATCTCTCTGCTACAACGCGGGAAAAAACAGATCAAAAGTTCCCTCCAGGAAAGTGACCATGCACTGCCCTGCCCCACGTTGTGATTCTTTAAAAGTAAGGCCGATGGCCACGTCTGAAAGGAAGAGGGTTTACTGGCAGCTGAAGACTGGACTCCGAAGGGTACATATATTGCAGAACAAAAAAAATAATAACTCCGATTTCTGCAGTAGACAATAAAAAAAAAGATTTTATAAAACTTTAAAGTTACAGATGGCGACAAAAATCTGCGGGTGTGACGTATAATGGTCTAAGGCTTGACGAGGGTTAAGTTTTCTTAACTACAATTTGTCTCAGCGGCGGACTGGTGATATCTGAGTTGGCAGCGCAAAGCACAATTCCAATCTGTTGGTCCCTGTCTGGTCTTCGTCTGCTTCGTCTGGAACCGAACGGCTTCGCTCTCCTGCCACCAACTTACAAGGGTCTAGGTTATCTTAACGACAATTTATTCCTGCGGCGGACTGGTGATATATGAGTTGGCAGCGCAAAGCACAATTCCATTCTGTTGGTCCCTGTCTGGTCTTCGTCTGTTACGTCTGGAACCGAACGGCTTCGCTCTCCTGTCACCAACTGCTGAGTTCGAAAATCAGCCTGTTTATATAATAATTGCCAATATTCTGGGTAGGTTCTGACTGAGGCAGGGGTGATCTCCATAACGTCATCAGAAAGGATCCAACCCTCTTTTCACTACTTCCACAGAGTCGTCCCTCTCACTACCCTCGTAGTGAGGACTACGGGAGGATAACTTTCCTCCTACCAACATAGTTTCTCTCATTTTACTGCTTATGACATCATCATGCCAGACAGCCTTCACACCATCAACAAAGATTCCCCTGTTCACCTTTCAACACCCTTTCTCCCTGTCACTGCAATCAGGTGAGAGACACAGGTCACGGGTTATCTTCCCTGATTGTCAAATTTCTAATTTTCATTTTCTTTCCTTCAGGCTTGGGAACCGTTCATGATATCCTAAAACAACATATTTTTTTCTTTCTTCCTCTATTTTGCGATTTTACTTGTAACCAACTTAGTCACCCTCATTACCTGTCAACATCTTTCTATTTTCTGTTTTGACTATTGTCAAAAATTCTTTTTCAGAATTTTCAATTCTTTTTCCCAGATATTTCAATTTTTACGCTTCTTGGCAATTATATTTGGCTACTCAACTTTTTGGTTAACCCCTCACGTACCGCCATCGACCAATATTGTCATATTTTTCATGAACGGAAGTTCATGTTTTATAGCCTGAGAATAATGAGTTATAAATATTGTAGCTATGTCATTTCTAAACATATTTGTTTATTATAAATGTACAGGTGAGACGAGCCAGACACGCCGGACACTGCTGGAGAAGCAGAGACAAGCTCGTAAGTGACGTACTACTATGGACCCCCACATATGGCCAAGCAAAAGCAAGACGACCAGCCCGAACTTACATACAGCAGCTATGTGAGGACACGGGATGTAACCCAGAAGACCTGCCGGAGGTGATGAACGATAGGGAAAAGTGGCGAGAGATGGTCAAGGATATCCGTGCTGGCGGCACGTCTTGATGATGATGATGATATCTGAATTAAGTTTTGCATAATCTTGACTTGTTTCAACATCCTATAAAAATCAGTTGCAGAGTCACATTACAATTTGATCTATCAGTACATATAATCTATGCAAAAGTTTAAATTTAGACAGGAAATAAAAAAGTAATAGTTACTAACAACTACGTCCCGAGAACAAATACGCTGACGGTGTCAACCGTAGAGACATTTAAAAAAAACTCCCCGAAAAGGGGGTGTCCTTCGTATGAAACTAAACCTCATCTAGTGGTAAAGCTCCGGTTCTGGAGCTCTAGAGAGTACAGAGTCATCCCTTCATTACCATTACTGTCAGGTTCGTTCAGGCACAGAATGGTAGTACCTGTTAGGGTCCCATCTATGCATCAAATAGATCTGTTAGAAAATTATTTGTATTAGACAGAAATACTTAATACTATATAACTGTGCGTAAATTGTTTGTATTAAGAATAGATGTTTGAAGCTTTAATTGTTTCTTAAGAATGGGTGTCCAAATGAATAATTATTATTATCAAATAGAAATAGTTGATTGAAACCATATAATTGTGTATAAATCATAATAATTAGATATGAATATGAGAAGGACTAAGTACCTTCCGCAGTTTACGGAAGTTACTTTCAGGTTTCGTTTCCACAAATACAACACAAATTTTACAAGCACGTAAACAAATGGAATGTGACAGCAAAAAATATTAAGAAAAAAGCCACATAATAATCATAACAAACATGATAAAAACAATTAAAATACCATGTTCATTTTATGTGCGTGTGTGTGTGTGTAGAAAACATAGCTATGTCCAGTGCAATAGAAATGATTTGTTCGCCCGTTTGTGTGTGTGTGTACATGTTGGGAAAGTATATCGAATCAATGTGTCCATAGTTGGCCGAAGTAAAAAAGATAAAAAATTGACTTTACTTACATACATGTACATGCGTGTGTGTGTGTGTGTGACCGTAAGTATGGACCTTTTGTTTTCTTAAGTCTACGCGTGTGTTTTTTCAAGTGGTTTATGATCTTTGGCGACAATGTGTCGTGTTCCGGTAATTGGCAAAAGAACGTCGCATGCTTATTCACTCTGTAACCTGTTTCTGTTGTCTGTCATCCTTGCTTCTCTCTCTGTCTGGTAGTGGAATGCTTTAGTTAATTAAATTCTTCGTTATTTATGCTTTTGGGGTGAACTAAAGTGGATTAAAAATAGGATTTTGTTAAGTTTTATTGCAGGTCCTAAAATTCAAGCGCGCAGACATTTCTTGACCAATCAGATTCCTACAATTACTTATTTATTTTGGAGCCTAAATATTTTTCTATTTATTAGTTTCTGAGCCGAATTTTCTAGAATGTTCTTATTCTGTGTTTTTAGTTGATTGGTTGAAAAATATAAAAGTGTAACTCCAATGTTAATGCGATTTTGATCCGAAATTTCTAGAATGTTCTTATCTATGTTTTTGGCGTTGATAATTTTAAGGCTAAAACATGTGTGTTCTATAAATTCTAGATATCATACAACCGCGTGCTAATTATTTGTATTAGATAGGAATACAAAATAACATATCTGTACGTAAATTATTTGTGTTCAGAATTGCTGCTTGAAGCTATAATTGTTTCTAAAGGATCGATGTGCAAACAAATGATTACTATCAAATAGAAATACTCACGTGAAACCATATGATTGAGTATGAATTAATATTATTAGATAGGAACACTTGAAACTGCGTGCAAATTATTTGATTAGATTGGAATACCATAGAACTGTGTGCAAAAAATCTAAGTAACTACACAAAAATGTGAATATAAATGTACAATGTATGTGATTTTCTAGCCTCTTGGCATAAAATAACCCCAGTCAGTTCTAAATACCATTAAAATCAATCAATCAATCAATTTGTGCAAGAAAATGATCATAAACTAATGAAAGAAAATGATTATAAACAAATGAAAGAGTGTAATAAAAAATGTAACGGAACATTGAAAATATAGTAATGATTATAATCAAACATTTAGAAAAGCATTGGTATGACACAAACCTATATCTGGTGCTGAGGCTTCAGTTCTGTAACTTTGGAGAGTTAGTTATTACCATTACTCCCAGGTCCACTCTGACCCAGATTGGTAGTCCCGGTTCGGGTCCCTTCTATAGATCAAATATTTCTGTTTGGAAATAATATACATTAGGAATGCTCGAAACCATATAACTGCAATGTCTAAACTCGGCTCGCGAGAGACTAAGAATATGTGTGTGGAAAAAGAGAACAAACGCTATGATGTGGCAACTTGGACGTACCGGAGGAAACTGATTTGTTCTTCCCCGGCCCTTCTTTTATTTCCGGATCTATTCTGAGCATTGTTGGTTATATGTTTTAACTTCCGATTCTGGATAAGGGGGTGACCTTGTTGTAATGGAATCAGGAGTTACTCCCCTTTGGCTGCTATACTAAAACAACTTCCTGCAAATTATTTGTACCAAAAAATAGTTACTCGCAGCTATTATTGTTTTCTAAGAATTATTACTATTAGTAAGGGTAATCCTAAGCAGAAACACTACTGTATAGTTTGGAACGAGCCGCCGCAAGCATTGGCCTCCATGTCAATGCACACAAAACTGAATATATGTGTTATAACCAAACAGGTGACATTTCCACACTAGACGGAACCTCTCTGAAACTAGTAGACAAATTCAACTTCCTAGGAAGCAGCATCTCATCAACCGAAAAAGACATCGACACACGGCTAACGAAAGCATGGACAGCTATCGATCATATGGAAATCAGACCTGACCGATAAAATGAAACGCAGTTTCTTCCAGGCAGCGGTCGTATCGATACTGCTATATGGATGCACTACTTGGACGCTAACTAAACGGCTGGAGAAGAAGCTAGACGGCAATTACACAAGAATGTTGGGAGCAATATTGAACAATTCCTGGCGGCAACACTCCACAAGGCAGCAACTATACGGCCACCTGCCTCCCATCACGAAAACTATTCAAGTTAGACGAACCAGACACGCAGGACACTGCTGGAGAAGCAAGGACGAACTCATCATTGATGTACTCCTATGGACCCCCGCATATGCCCAAGCAAAAGCAGGACGACCAGCTCGAACATACATACAGCAGCTATGTGAGGATACGGGATATAGCCCTGAAGAGCTGCCAGAAGCGATGAATGATAGGGAGAAGTGGCGAGAGAGGGTCAGGGATATCCGTGCTAGCGGCACGACATGATGATGATGATGATGAAGGGTAGACCTCGGGGCGTAACGGCTAGCATACTGGACTGCAGCTTGGAAGTAAGCGATTTCGAACTCCAATCCTGCTATTATGTTCACTTTTGGACAAGTACCCTCAGGAAAGGTATGAACACCCTTATTCACTCCTCTCAGCTATGGATTAAATAGTATTGCTGCTGTTTTTCTACAAGAATAGCTTAAGCATTAAATAACCCACCAATCGCGCTATTATGTTCACTTTTGGACAGGTATGAACAGCCTTATTCCCTCCTCTCAGCTATGGATTAAATAGTATTGCTGCTGTTTTTCAACAAGAATAGCTTTAGCATTAAATAACCCACGAAGGTTGATATACCCTTAAACAAAGAAACCGAAATCGGTGTTATCTGTTACTGTGTGCAAACAAAAGATTATTATTTGATAGGAATAGTTACTTGAAACCATATGATTTTTTAAAATGAATTATTAGTATTAGATAAGAATACTTCAAACCATATAACTGTAGGAGAAAATGATTATAGACAAATAAAAAAAATGCAATTTAAAAAAATGCAGTAGAACATAAAAAATACTATAATTATGATTAAACATTTATAAATGAATCAAATTTGAACAAATAATCTCTAAGCCATTAATCGAATAAACCAAACTGCCTGGTCGGCTGGTACTGTAGAATACGCCAACTGCACCTCTGCAGAGAGGTAAGACCCCCCCCCTAACGAGTGTCCTGTATATGACAATTAGCGATATGATGGTGAGGTTCCAGTATCGCCGGATGTTTGGGGAATGCGGAGCACCCATTCATTGCCATTGCTCTTAGGTCCACCCTGGCCTATCAATGGGTCAAATAGAACTAAACTGCGTACTTTGTTAAACTGAATTACTTGAAATAGAACTGTTTTGACATTTAAACTGCGTACTTATGCGAATCTGAATTGTTTGAAATGGAATTGTTTTGACATATATTTGTGTTTAAACAAGATCAGTACTTATACTAAACTGAATTGTTTGAATTAGAACTGCTTGATTAAACTTAATAGCTTGAAATAGAAATGTTCTTGACAACTAAACTGTGTACTTATGCTAAACTGAATTGTTTGAAATAGAACTGATTATTAGTAAAAAAAAAAATGGATTTTGCATTAAATAACCTACATAGGTTGATATGCCATAAAACCCAAACAACTAACCAAACAGAGCAAGAGAAATAGAATGAAGCAGACTGGCATTAATACATGTGTTATGGAATGTCTTTAAGTGGTAGACATGAAGAAATTAAGACAAATAGAAACATAGGTAGATAGATAGATAGATAGATAGATAGATGTGATATGATTTTTTTAAGGAAATACATTACAGTTTTAATGTTAAATTCATTACGGTTTTAATGTTAAATTCATTACGGTTTTAATGTTAAATTCATTACGGTTTTAATGTAAATTTTCGAGGTCTAATTACATCACACAGATTTGAAACAGAACACCACCAACGAAAATAGGATGTTTAAAACCTCATCTTTTTCTGTTCATTCAACAATTCAAATATCTTGATAAAACTTTTACGTTTTCAAATTAAAAAAATTGAAAAGTTGAACGATAGAAAATAATTCAAATTATAAAAAAATCACCCACTGAAGGCCTTGTGCTTTTTCACGTTAGTACATTTTCATATATATATATATATATATATATATAATGTTTTAGTCATCTGACATGGTGTAATGGTGAGATTCGAAAACTAGTGTAAGTGAGTCGATGTTTACCGGAAGCGCCATACTTCTGGCCGCGTGTCACAAATAAGCAAAGATTTGTAAATATCTATGTATGTATACTAGTTTCATGAAATCTTTTTAAGGGGGAAAAATTGTAATCTTCAGGTTTTGTCAGCTCTGAACCTCGTTTAATTTAGATTATATATATATATATATATATACGTGCCTGTGATTTACAAAAGCATTCGGCATAGTTTCATACGCCAACGGTGTAAAGAACTTGGCCTCTAAGAAATGGAAGGCATGTTCACAGACAGATACAAATGACGTCTTCTCCCTACTTTGAGAAAGAGAACTAACTTCGCCTTTTTAATTGCTGTGGTAAGTTTATGTCATTCCGTTATAGCACTACGGCACCAAATAGACGTGTGTTACACTACGGTTCTAAATAGTCTATGAGTGTAGCTCAACCCCTTAGGATTCAGTCGGAACTTGAGGTAACTGCACCGTGATAAGAAGGGACGAATACAAAACAGTCGGTTGGTACGCTTGATACGAAAGTTTATTTGCTATTACGCTTCCTAGTTGCCACCGAAAAGAGAGAAACAGTTTGAAATGCATCAACAGATTAGAGAGAATAAACCGTCGCGATACGAGAGAAGCAGACACAAACCTTGATATTATCTTTTTCGCCCCGGTCGTTTTCTTTTGTGGTTTTCCGGGGTGCTCAGGTTCTTTTCTTTTCCTTTCTCGCATTTTCAAAGGGAGCACCTAAGGTTTATTCGTTTTTTTTTTCTGCACCAAGGCTTCTTCACGACCGCCTGACTTAGTGCGCTGATGTAGGCTGGCTCCTTCGTAAAGCTCACCCAAAAATTGGTGCCGATTTTTCGGCATGTCTTCACTTCACGCCGGCTGGTATCGAACTCCCGTTCAAACCAGAGTCACATTCTTACTTCCGCCTGTGCTGTCGGGAGTAGGAACATCGTTTCCGGTGTTGCAACACCTGCACAGAAGTTTGGTAACTTCCTGTTTTTTACCTAGTTATTTTAATTACAGTAGTTATTTACCCGTTGCTGGCTGACCTACAACGAGTGTTTTGGCCTGAATCACTCAGGGGACACTTTTCAAAAGGTCGCTCGTAGACTCAATGTCTATTTTAAACATTCTTTTCTTTTTCTTTTTTTTTTTCCTCTTCCTCTTACTCCGGAAATTAGTTTCCCATTTTCTTATTCAATTACGTTATATCCCTTCAATTACACCGTTGGGAAAACGCTTCCGGCAAGACAGGGCAGATAATCCCCACAAGTCCATTATTGGCTCGTGCAGGTCATCAGTTATAAGATTTAACGAGTTGTTACTTCGTAGATAACACACCGTTTCTTATAATGCATGAGGTTATCCAAAAGAGAATTACCTAAAACAGAATATTCGGTAATAAAAAGAACAGACAATTGAATTAAAACTATATAACATTTAATTCTACTATATACAAAGAGAACACTAAGTTCCCGTCCCAAGCTATAAAAGAGTCACAATGCGTTTGAGGAACCTGAAGAAAAGTCCATACAACAAAGAGACGGAAACCACTTACTACTTACCAGGTCTGGAAAAAAAAGGGGGGCGGCAACTACGTCTGCCGCTTCTGAAGTTCGGTTCGCAAAAGAGAGGGATTCCCGGGTTCGCCTTGTCACATAGCCCAAAAGAAATCGTGAAGTGAGAGTGTTTCTCAAACACTGTGACAATATTGAATCATTTGTTTGTTTGGTTTATTAGTTTGGGTTTTATAGCATATCAACCTTTGGCCGAATGAACGGAGCACTCAATGAGACTCGAACTCACTCTTGCAGGTTTGCAAGTCAAACTCGCTAACCTTTACACTACCTGAAGCGTTCTCTGTTTGATAGTATTTTGGTTTGAAATGATTCTTTTTATCATGTATATGAACTAACATTTCGGAATCTTTGAAATTAAAGTTGTGATAAGTTTTTAAATTATGTCTAACCAAACGATTATTTTTTTTCTTTTTTCAAATCCCTTTAATATTCATACATTCGTTTTTGAAGATTACGGGATATTTCCCAACATATTTTTTATTACAATCCAGACATTGTATAGCGTAAATGTGGGTTGTGTTATTTTTATCTTTAATTAAATTCCTAATTGTCTTTGAAGAGTTATCGACTGTTTAAATTCTGTGCTTGTTTAATTTTTTTTTATTTGATGTTTATATTTGAATTCTAAGGTAAAATAATATATCTCCATAATAAATTATTATTGGAAAAATTATTCTGAGGAATTTGGGGATAACATTTACGCTTATGAATTTTGAAAGCTTTTATTTTTGCACATTTTATAAAAAAAATTAGGATATTGTAGTAATACAAAGGATTTTTAATAGAGACAAATTCATCTTTTAAAAACTTGGGGGTGGAACTGTAACTGTAAGGTAAAAACTTATGATTACACGAAAATAAAAGTTCGCTCCTCGGATGAAGACACAGACTACTTCGACATTGTAGCTGGTGTGCTGCAAGGAGACTCATTAGCCCATACCTGTTTATCATCTGCTTAGACTACGTGCTTAAAACGTCAATAGATTTAATGAAATAAAACGGTTTCAAGCTGGCAAAAGAAAGAAGCAGGAGATACTCCGCACAAACAATTACGGACGCGGAGTATGCCGATGACATGGCGCTTCTGGCAAATACACGCGCCCAAGTTGAATCCCTGCTACTTAGACTAGAACGAGCAGTTGCTGGCATAGGCCTCCACGTCAACGCAGACAAGACGGAATACATATGCTTTAATCAAAGAGGTGACATCTCCATAGTAAATGGTAGTTCTCTGAAACAAGTGGACAAGTTCACCTACCAAGGGAGCAGTGTCACATCAACCGAGAAAAACATCAACATGCGACTAGAAAAGGCATCGACAACTATCGATAAGCTATTGGTCATATGGAAGTCACACCTGACCGATAAAATAAAACGCAGTTTTTTCCAAGCAGCAGTCGTGTCGATACTGCTATATGGATACACTACATGGACGCTAATTAAACGTATGGAGAAAAAGCTTGACGGCAATTACACAAGAATGATGCGAGCAATATTGAACAAATCCTTGAGGCAACACACCACAAAAGAGCAGCTATACGGCCACCAACCACCCATCACGAAAACTATCCAAGTTAGACGAACCAGATATGCGGGACACTGCCGGAGAAATAAGGGCGAACTCATAAGCGACATACTCCCAAGGAGTAACTTCACATGGACGAGCAAAGGCAGGACGACCAGCTAGAACCTGAAACAGAATATAGCCTTAAAGACCTCCCGGGAGCAATAGACAATTGAGATGGGTGGCGAGAGAGTGTCAGGGAGATCTGTGATGGCAACGCGACATGACGATGATGATGTTATGGCATGGGTAAAAACGTATATGATCATTAGCATTGATGACGACCATCAACTAAGCCAAAGTTTGACAAATAACTACTCAGGTGATTTGTTTATAGCGGTGAAGTCGATAATGGACAAAATAGTGATTTAAGAATCTGAGTGATGTAGTGGTTATCGTTGTATGAAATGAACATGTTGACTCGAGTTCAATACCTTGCCAAGGCTGTTTGCATTTGATATTGTGCTAATACCTTTGGGAAAGGTATGAATTCAAGTATTCTCCCTCCAGCTAAGAGTAAATAGTAGGGTAGACTGATTTCTTTAACTTAGGCAACCGGTTTAGGAAAAAGAAAACTCCGATTTCAAACTTGTTAAACTCTACTAAAAAATTGGGAAGTGTCCCTGTGGTGTAGTGGCTAACGTGCTAAGCGAGTTCGAACTCCCGTTGTGCCATTACGATCACTTTTGAACCAATACTTTCGGGAAAGGTATGAATCCACTTATTCTACGCGCTATGGTTTAAATGGTTTGGTTTGGTCTTATGGCAAATCAACCCTTGTAGGTTATTCAATGCCAAATCCAGTTTATACATGTATATGATATATATATTGTTGTCAACCATAGTCGAGGGTGACCCGAAGGCTCCCTTTTCGATAGCTACTACACTAAGGTGTAGTGAGGGTGCTACCCCTTTCCCTGGATTGCTCCACTTTACCCTCGATCCGTACCTTATAATGCTAAGTGTTAAACAAGGAGGCATCAAGTATAATTTTTTCAATCTTTGGTATGACTCGACCTGGGATTGAACCCAGGGAAAGGAGTAGCGCCCTCTCCTACACCTTAATGTAGTAGCTATTGAAAAGGGAGCCTTCTGGTCGCCCTCGACTACGGTCGCCCTCGACTACGGTCGCCAACTTAACTTATATATATGATTTGTAAACACATTTTGTGGATAACATTTTAAAATAATCCTGAGCTCTTTTTTGCACACAGTTAAATAGTTTCAAGTATTGCCCTATGACACCTACATTCTAACATCACTCATTTGTTAGCACACAGTTTGTTTGTTTTTTCAATTTGACCCATAGATAGGATCCTATCCAGTGTTACCACTCCGGGTTAGAGTAGACCAGGAAGTAATGGTAACGAATGAGTACTCCACCTTCCCGAAAGCTCCAAGGGTGGAGCCTCAGCTTCAGATAGTTCAGTGTCATTACCAGGACACTTGTTTTGGAGGGGGGTCTTACCCCTCTGCAGAGACGCAGTCGATATATTCTACAGCCTCAGCCGACTGGTTTATATGGTTTAAATAGTACCAGTACTGTCCTACAAAGATAGCTTTGGCATTAAATAACACACAAAAGTTGATATCTCATTAAAAACAATGAAACAAACCCAAATCAAGCTTAAAAGATTAACTGTGTCACATCCTGCTTATGCAGAGGGGTTGGGTAAATACATAGATGAACATAAACACTTGCATCTGTACGTGGAGGTGTTTATGTTTTCAATTCATGTTTGTCTCCTCGATGCGCGTTTATTTACGTATAGTATTAATGAGCAGATTATTTGCCAGTTGCCCGGGAGACCGGGGTTCAATCCCAGATCGAGTCATACCGAAGACTCAAAAAATGGTACTTGATGCCGTCTTGCTTAACACTCTGCGTTATAAGGTGCGGATCAAGGGTAAATTGGAGCAACTAGGAAAAGAAGTAGCGCCCTCCCTTATACCTCGGTGTAGAAGGTCATGAAAAGGAAGTCTTCGGGCCGTCCTCGACTACGTTCACCAACTTTACTTACTTATATATCCAGGGAAAGTAGTAGCGCCCTCTTCTATACCTCGGTGTAATAGCTCGTGAAAAGGGAGCCTTCGTGTCGCCCTCGTCTCTGGTAGCCAACTTTACTTACTTTACTTATTTTTCAAAAGAAATGTTATTGTTTACGGGATTAAAATGCTGTAAAATCAACCAAACAACACGCAAAGCAGAGAGAGATTATGATTGTTAAGGTCGTAACTATTTATCAAATGGATCAACAAATATATAACTCTCTATAGATTTAAAAGATAACTAAAAATTTTTGAATAACGACTGTGCTTTATTTACACGTAGAGTAAAATACAGGCATACTGCTATAGATATCAATACAAACCCCCAACCTTTATTCAATTTCGAGTTTCTTTCCCTAAACTTGGTGCTGGGTAGATGACGCTCATTAACAAGCCTAAAACCAACGAAGCCTTAAAACTAACACTCTTTGTATGTTTTCTTTGGGTTATTGTCCACTTCCCCCTAACATAAAAAAGAGTTTTAAAACTTAAACAAAAGTTTGAGAAAACACTTCAAAATACTTTTGACCTTCTAATCGCAAACCATTTGCAAACCCCCAGATCGATGATGAAGATGATACTTGGCTCAGAAAGTGATTTATTGGCTCAATTTGGCACCAGGCCAGATGTATGAGGCACCCAGTAAAAATCGAATTCATTAGCAACGGTCTTCTAACCAAGCTCATGAACCATCACACTACGCCCCACTCAAGCTAAAAATTACTCAAATTTGGCACAAGGGTGAAATGATTTATTTACCCAACACATCCGACTCGAACAGGATGTGACGCAAGGTGAATTTTTAAGCGGAGTAAAGCAAATTAGAATTCAGTTTTCCTTCTTCTAGAGTGGTTGTCGAACAAAGATGAAAGAATCTAGTCTACTCTACTATTTTCCCATAGCTGGTTGATGGGGGAGAATAGATTTATTCGTGCCTTTACCCAAAGGCATGAGCGCCAAGTGAAACGGGAACAGTTTCGTCCAGGATTTGAATTCTTGTTACCCTATTTACCCAACCCCTTCGCTCGGGCAGGATATGCCACAAGGTCAATTTTTAAGCGAAGTTTAACACGTTTGAATTCAGAGTTTTCCTTCGCCTAGACTAGTTGCCTCACCAAGGCTAAAGAACCTAGTCTGCCCTACTATTTACCCTTTGCTGGAGGGAGAGTTATTGGATTCATACCTTTCCCAAGGGTATTAGTGCAATGTGAAATGCAATCAGTCTCGTCCAGGATTTGAACTCATGTCACCGTGTCCATGTCCTACGACGATAACCATTACACCACGGGCACCTCCTCATGAATTCTTGTTACCGATTCCATTTTCGACAAATATACCGTTACGCTAGGCGCACCTCCGTATGTGACAAGTATGAAGCATCAAGTGAGGATCGAACTCACTACTTAGTAAATATTGATCTCCGAGATGAGCTTGGTTGGTTGGCTGGTTGTTTAGTTAGGTGGGTGTTACAGCATGCGTAAGTTCTTGTTGGCTTAAGTTATACGAAATTCACCTTCATAATCATGGTTTCTAATTATGCATATTTAGCGAAGAGATATATTTGTAACATATATAGGTCCAAAAATACGACCAAGATATTCACATGCATAAAACGTTCATAATGTTCATACGTATATCGGAATCCGAGAAACACGAAATTGGTTCAGGTACGAAACTTTTTATTAGCTTTTTTGAGTTTAAGGTTTTCCGACATGAAGAGATACACAATTTCTTACTATGCTGACTGTTCGTACATCATCAGCTCTCAACTCACTGACTCAACCAACGCGCGGGCATCCCGTAGACCCAAACTGGTCTCACCTCGGCGAGCTCCGAAAATTGTCTACCTTCCTCTAGCGTCGAATCTCAACTCACTCTTTTTTTCAAATTCCAAAATCCCCAGCCTATCGCTTTCGGACATGACGTCATTCACGTCCCCGGTTTATTTCCTATCTGGGGTTTTTATTGTGACATCTGTGATTGTTACATCCGCCCCGCACGCACGTGAACACCTGCACTCAATGTGTGCACCTAACTAACACATGCACAATGCCGAAAGGTTCTCAGCCTAAGTAAACCGAAAGGTAAGATATACAAAACGAAAAATGATGATATAAAAAAAATCCGTCCGCAATTATATAACATATCGTTATTATTTTTCCTCGCTAAGTGCAGTTGGTAAATAAAGGAGGATGATGAAGAAGTAAGATGCCGTAAGGTTTTATATGAAGGTTTTTCATGGCAGCATGGAATAAAGGGTTTACGTTTATGCTGCAAGTCTCGTAGGAAGGAAAGAAGTAAGGAAACGAAATGCAGTTATGATAGAGTTGAGAAAGCATTTTAGCAGCTAAATGCCTGAGCAAAAAGTGCATCGTTAGGTTAAAGCATTGTTGGATGTGTGAGGGAGATATGTTCGTCATAGTGAAGCAAAAGTCGTGTTTGCTGTTTGAGGGCAGAAACGATTGTAGTCAACGTGAGTTTGTGGTTCTGATTGTTTCGGGAAGAAGCGTGAATGTTTCAAAAAAATGTTGCCCAGAGATGAAGTAGCTAATGTCGGAGCGGTATTTTGCATCGCAGTCGACATAGCCAATACTGGAGGCGACTAAGAGTTGTTCCTGTGTGTGGCGTATTGAATTCATCTAATTCATATTCAACTGGGAACCCTTGGTCTAAGAAAATAGACGCAAGGGGTCCATAAATTAGACAGTTTCCCTCATGGTGGTGTGATGCCGCTGCTGCTGCTGCTGCTGCTGCTATTGAAGAGCAGACAGTAAGACGTCTATCCTGAATGAAGAAGTTCTGGGAAAGAGAAAGTGTTTTGGTGGCTTTCCTCAATTTGGTACTGCTCGGAAAGATGGTCCGGGATGAATAGGATAAGTCATCCTAATTGGCGAAAATATGCGTCGATCCTAACGGTCGAATTAAATTACGCGCCAAACAAAAATACGAAATTCTCTCTGCTACACATAGAACAGGGAAAGTCTCCGTGGCTAAAGTGCAGGTCTGCAACCTCGAAGTAAGCGAGTTCAAACTCTAGTCACGCAATTACATTCACTTTCGATTTGTATAGTTTAAAGTATTGTAAGTTAGGGGGTTGAGTTTTATGGCATATCATCCTGTTTATATATATATATATATATATATATGTATAAAATATAATATTTAAACGAATAGTTTGTAGGTAACAATATTTTAAACGAATTAGAGTTCATTTGTTTGCACACAGTTAAATTGTTTCAAGTGTTTTTATCAAACACTAATAGTTTTATCTGCACACCGTTAAATGGTTTCACGTAATGCCATCTTACACTAAAAATTCAATTTAACATCGGTCATTTGTTTGCATACTGTTAATTGGTTAAACAGTTCTATTTGACCTCCGGTAGTGTAATGGTTAGCAAGCTTGACTAGCAAACCTGCAAGAGTGAGTTCGAGTCTCATTGGGTGCCCCATTCAATCGACCTTGTGCCACATCGAAGCAAAGAGCTTCGTAAATTACATTCGTAGTTGGGACCCTAACAGGTACTACCACTTCGGGTCAGAGTGTACCTGCGAGTAATGGGAATGAAGGTGTACTTCACGTTCCTTAAAGCTCTTGAACTGGAGCCTCACCATCAGATGGCTTAGTATCATATCCAAGACACTTCTTGAGTGAGGAGGAATTTTAAGCCTCTGCAGAGATGCAGTCGGTGTATTTTACAGATTCAGCAGACTGGTCTGTCAAGTGTTCCTATCTAATACTAATTTATACACAATTATGTGGTTTCAAGTATCTATTTCTATTTAGTTATAATCGGGTATTTTTTTTTTTACCAGCGTTATGGTGTCAAGTAAATAGAGCCCAGTCGGTTGAGGCAGTAGAATACACCGATTGCATCTCCGCAGAGGAATAAGACTCCGCACCAACGAGTGTCCTAATTATGACATTAAACAAGCTGATTATGAGACACCAGTCTTGAAGCTTTTGGGAATGTGGAATACCTCTTCATTGCCAATGCTCCCAAGACCACTCTGACGTGGAGTGGCAGTACGTGATAGGGTCATATCTATGGGTCAAATAGAATTCTTTGACATTTAAACTGTGAGGAAACAAATGACTTATGCTCAATTAAATTGTTAGAAATAGAACTGTTTGATCATTTAACTACGTGTAAACAAATGACTGCCTGATTGAATTGCTAGTGATATACAGCAAATCTTGGAACCATTTAATCATGTGTAAACGATTGAATAATGTAGAGTAAAATTAATAGTGTTAAATAGCAATACTTGAAGCTCTTTAACTGTGTGCCTAAATTGAAATATTGGTATTACATATAACTACATGGAATCATTTGACTGAGAGCGAATGAATGAGTAGTTTTAAATCAATTAAATGTTGTTAAATAGCAATACTTGTAACCACTTCACTGAATGCAAATGAATAATTAATATTGAATTGAATTATTAGTGTTACATTAATACATAGTTAATTGAAACCAACCAACTGTGTAGAAATATTTCTGTGCAAACAAATTAGTTCTAACTCATTTAAAACTGAAATTACCTACAAACCATTCAGTTACAAATCAGATATGTGTATCCATTTAAATGTGAGCAAACAAATGAATGATGTTGAATTGTTACAGTTACATTGCAATGCTTGAAGATCTTTAACTTTGTGTTAACAAATGATTAGTTGTTGACAGTTAATAGAACTATTCGTATTAGAGAGAAATACTAAAAGAATTGAGGGTGTCCTCGTGGTGTAATGGTTAAAGCGATGAACTGCGGAATCATAGTACGCGAGTTCGTACTCCAGTCGCGCTATTACGTTCACTTTCGGGCAAATACCCTTGGGAAAGGTATGAACCCCCTTATCCTATCAGTTATGGGTTAAATAGTATCACTACTATTCTTCTAGGAGAATGGCTTTGGCATTAAATAACCTACAAAGAGTTGATATGCCATTAAACTAAAAGAAACCAAACCAAACCTAAAAGAATTGAAATGTGTGCAAAATAAAGAAGAAAAAAAAAGAAAGAAAAAACGAGCTCATTCTCGTTTGAAATGTCATTTATAAAATGCGTTTACTTATCCTATATATTTAATATATATGCGTGAAGAGGATTTGGCATTAAATGACCTACAATAGTTTATTTGCCATAAAACCCAACATAACCAAATCCTATATATTTAATATATATGCATGAAGAGGATTTGGTATTAGATGACCTACAATGTTTGATATGCCATAAAACCCAACCAAACCAAATCCTATATATTTAATATGTATGTATAAAGAGGATCTGGCATTAAATGACCTACAATGGTTGATATGCCATAAAACCCAACCCAACAAAACCAATCAAGTAAACGATGCTAATAATAATAATAGAAGAAGAAGCTTGCTCTCTTGTTCTTTCTGTTTCTTCCTTCTTCTCTTTTTCCCTTTTTCTTTCTCTTTCTCCTCACTTTCTTTCTTCAAATCTCTTCTCTCTCTCTCTCTCTCTTTCTATCCCTCTCTCTCTCTCTCTCTCGCTTGCTTTCTTGTTTTATCTATTCTTCTTCTTCTTCTTCTTCTTCCTCTCTCTCTGTTTCAGTTTTCTCTCTTCTCATCATCACTTTATGTCCTTTACTCTCGCTTTTATTTTCTCTTTCTTTCTAATTTAGTCTTCTTTCTTTCTTTCTTTCTTTCTTTCTTTCAACTCCATTAATGCTTGCTTGGTCCGGCATACAGACATACAGTACCTGCTGTTATTCAAAGGTTACCATCGTTCCTTAACTTTACAGTAACTTTAAAGGGATTTGACCCTGAGTCCTGTATTTTCATTTTCTCTTCTCTTGTAAGACTAATATATATAATGTGTGTGTATATGAGAGAGTGATTATTTATATATATTGTATATTTATGTATATAGATTTATGTACACTTGCATATATGTATGTACGTGTGTAGATAGATGTTGGACTTGAAAATTATAGTGGATGCGATAACCTCGGATTTTATTTTAACTTTAGGACTTGTACCGAAATTCATCTTTTCTCCACCATCTTCAATAATAGGTAAAATAGTAGGACTGACCGGACTCTCTGACTTTGGTTGGGCGACCAGTCTAGGAGAAGGAAAAACTCTGAATTCAAAATTCAACGGATCTAGTCGAGTAAATCCTCATATCCAAATCCAACTATTTTGAATGCATTGGAAAGTAGAACGATTGTATGGCACTAGAGTATGGTGGTCTCGTGAAAGAACATGACTAGTGTGCTAACAGATTAGTTCTAACTCATTTACAAATGAAATCACCTACAAACTATTCACTTACAAATCATACATATATCCATTTAGATATGTGCAAACGAATGACTGATGTTAAAATGTTACTCTTACATAGCAATACTTGAAACCATTTAACTGTGTGCAAAAAATAACCTCAGGTTCGTTTAAATAAATGTTATCAACAAATTGTGTTTACAAATCATATATATTTAATACATATGCATGAAAAGGATTTAGCATTAATAACCTACAATGGTTGATATGCTATAAAACCCAACCAAAAGAAACTTTGTAGGTTGAAATTAGAAAAAAATAAATAAATGCTGAGCGTTCATCTCAACTAACATTCAGAAGGTATTTGACAAGAATCATGCAAGGAAAAATATTGGATTTATGGTGGTGTATTCTATCCCATCCCTCATAGTCACCAGACCTTGCATAAAGGAATTTTCATCTTTTTTGTTCTCTACGAAATGCTCTGAATGACAAACAATTTTCTCAAGAAAATCAGGTGAAAACTTTTGTGGATAACATCTTCAGCTGGAAATCTTGAGAGGATTTGATAAGTAACATAATAAATAGCAAGAGGTGATTCAAAATAATGGCGAATATTAATTATTAAATTATTCATGGAATAAATGATATTTTACTAAAATAGAACTTATTTATGACTCAACCCAATATCTACCTATATATATATATATATATATATATATATATATGTGTATATATATACACGGAGAAATGGTAGATTTTGGTAAATCAGACAAGATAAGAAAATTAATGGAAAAGTGGATAAACCAAACACTGACAACGGATTTAGCAATGATCATTGCTAAATCTGTTGTTATTATTTGACTTATCCTCTTTTCTCGTTATTTTTCTTATATATATATATATATATATATATATAGGAAGAAATGAGTTGAATCTGACAGAATGTACGTAGAAAAGGTAAAATGGAAGAAACCATCAAACATATTTTTCCGTTTTATCTTTTCTACGTACATAAATGTATATGTATAAAATCAAATCCTGCTAATAGCACGGAGCTTTATGACTCTTTCGCCGCCCGTCCCTGTTATCCATCACTCATGGGCGGTCCTCTAGACCGCATCCTGTGTCTACACAGAGCTGATGCATATAAATTCTTCCTAGTCGACCAACACTGATGTGTCCATGCGAGGGAATCCATTAGATAACGTCGCTTATAAGTCCGTCCTAACTTCTCCAGCAGTGCCCACCATATCTTGCTCGATGTACTTGGATGGTTTGTGAGATGGGAGGTAAGTTGCCGTACAACTGCTGTTTTGTGGGGTGTTGCTTTCCAGATTTGTGCAAAACAGTATATATACATAGATATCGGCCTACTGGCATAATGGTTAGAGAGTACGCCAATGATCCGGAAGACCAGGGTTCCATCCCAGGTTGAGTCATACTAGACTCAAAAAATGCTACTTGATGCCTCCTTGTTTAACACTCAACATTGTAAGGTACGGATCAAGTGTAAGTGGAGCAATCCAGGGAAAGGAGTGGCATCCTACTATTCACCTCGGTGTAGTAGCTATTGAATAGTGAGCCTTTGGGTTACTCTTGTCTACGGTCGGCCAACTTACTATATATATATATATATCACCCAAAGTCAAAACAGCAAAAACATTAAAAATGTAAAGCAAGAATCCTTCCAAAAAACAGCCGTACCCTAAAAGAATTCACTAAAGTTCTATAAAGAAAGCAATGATACCAATGGAAATACCAACTGGAACTAAACTACACGCATATGCAGTAATTCTCAGACTAATAAAAAAAATAAAAGAGGAGCTACAGTACAAACAACCCAAATATAAACACCAACACCGAACCTGGTAATCATCCAGAGACAAAAACATGTTTAACCACCACACCCAATAAAACATACTTAAACCCCAATAGATACCAACAAATACCAAAAAAAAAATGGAGAAACCACCCAATTAAGACACTTGGAAGGGCGGATAAAAGATATTCTAACCACAAAAATGCCATCTTTAGAAATTTTGCGAAGCAACTTCGAGATATTTGTTGATTTAAAAAACGACACAGATGGACGAAAAATCAATTAAAACAAATACAAATTCATTATAAACATATTTGAAGTACCGATTAAAAAGGTCCAGTCTGCTGGGGTCGTAGAATACACCGACTGTATCTCTGCAGAGGAGCAAGACCTCTCCGAAACGAGTGTCCTAGATACAACATTAGACCATCTGATGGTGAGGCTCTAGTCAGTGGAGTTCTGGGGTATATGGTGTACCCTTTCATTGCCATTGCTTTTAGGTCCACGTGGTATCACGTGATAGGGTCTTATCTATGGGTGAAAGACAACTGTTTGATATTTAGACTGAGTGCAAATCAATGACTTATGCTAAACTGAATTCTTTGAAATAGAACTGTTTTTTCATTTAACCGTGTGTAAACAAATGAGTGATGTTTAATTGAATTGTTAGTGATGCATAGCAATACATGGAACCATTTAACCTTGACTGATGCTAAATTAAATTGTTTGAAATAGAACTGTTTGATCATTTAACTGTGTGTAAACAAATGACTGATGTTAAATTGTTAGTGTTAAATAGCAAAATTTGAAAACATTTGACTGTGTGCAAACAAATAATTAATGGTAAATAGGATTATTCGTATTAGATAAAAATAAGTGAAATCTTTTAACTGTGGGCCAAAAAAAAAAAAAATGAGCTCCGGCTCGTTTAAAAATGTTTTATACAAAATATATATAATACATATACATATATACAAAATTATCAAGGAGGCTCACTCTACACCAATCAGATTATAGCTCCATATGTCAACATTTAGAAGAACATAATTGTTTTACTACAACATATAGAAATATTTTAGTTTATTATACAAAAATACTTGAGACGGATAATAATATTAAAAAATTAAAAATCCTAGAAGCTCTATATGTAAAATTTAGATAACCCACTATTTATAGAATTTATAGGACTTTACACTCCTATAAATTATTTTGGGCGGTATGCCACTTGTTCCCACAAAGATGGCGGACGCTCAATGTTCAGTCTCGGGAAACTATTGGCTAGGAGGACCACGTGATATGCTTACAACTACGTCGGCGCGCGTAAATTCAAGTCCTGCGTTTTTGAGCCATCTACAAGACGGTATTTTCTATAAATACGTCGTCTTCAAGGACCCTCTTTCTGTTTTACTAGATTTCTTCGTAGCGGCAACACTCTCTTTGACCAAATTTCTCCGCAGCAGCAACACCATGCCTCGCAGACATTCATATACAAGGACTATGAGACGCTTTCCCGTCTCTGAAAAACTACCTGTTTCTAACCATAGAAAAAGGACATTTTAAACTTGCAATTCTTTTTCTAGTTTAGTTGTGTTACACACACACACACACACACACGAGCTCACACATATACACACTATTATTTTGTTAGAAGAGTTAGTAATATTTTTATGTATTAATGTAAGTTTTGTTATTATAGAATATAAATTTGTTGTTGTTCGTTCGCCTTGTTTTAAATGTTCATTTTGTCCACGCCGTTTCACAACCATTATTTGTTTCATATCTTTTACTTATTTGTTGCATATCTTCACTCATTTATTTCACTGGCCTTATTCATTCATTTGTTTTATCCATGTGCTTAGCCTACCTTAATTCAAAACTAAAGCATTAAACTTGTGGAGAAGCCTGACTACTAAACCCTTATTTTAAATATCAAAAATTAACATTAAATAGTCGGAGACCATAAATAAATAAATAGCATAAATACTAAATACGTTCACTCTCCTACAAATTAACTCTGAAACTAGTGATAATATCTTTAAATGTTTAGAATAGATAGATAGAACAATTTATATTCGAAAATGCTAACAAAGGATTAATAGAATATATTTTATTCTAAATTTCGTTTACTTCACGTAATAGAAATATTTAAAAAAAAACTGCCACGACTGCTTATCCTCACTTTTTATCAATTCATTTATTTATATTAACAAGCCTCACAAAAACAAAACAATAGTTTAGTTTAAATATTAAACAATTTCAATTATGGAAGAAATATGTATTATACCTTGATAATGGTTCAGATACGAACCGAAAGTCCTTGGTTTGCCGTAAATGGCTTCTTTGGAAAAATTATCAATGCTGTTTCAAATATTACGTGATTGACAAAATTAGTGGACTGGGGGGGGGGCTTGTAATAGATTACTTTATTATCTTTTGTGTCTTTGTGTTTATGAAGATTATCTTATCAATATACCTAACGTAAAAGCGGTGTTGGGGAACTCAACACAGTGTTCTCCCTTTTGGTGACCTGTAGGCGGAGCTTCCGTGACGTTTGGTCATGAGACTTTTCGAGAAGCGTGTTTTATCTCTCTTTGGTAGTGGACACCGACCGGAAAAGATCTGTTTCGTCACCGCTTTTACGACTAGTACATGCATGCAAATTATCCTGTGTGAACCAATTTCCTGCACCAGAAAATTGTAAGTTTTTAACCGCCGATATCGGTCTATTGGTTCTATGGAACAGCTTACGTACTTTTAACACTTTGGGACAGTATGTCATATTTCTTAATTATGTATACTATGTATGTATATGAAATGTATGTCGTTGTAGTCTAAATGGACTTAGTTTTTCCTTAGAGAAATATTCTGTAAGTTTATCCTTAGATCAATGCATGATAGGATAGTGGTAGTCTCAATGAATACCAGACACATCCTTAAATTCCTGTAGAGGCATTGTTAATTTTAGAGTATATGTAGGTGTTCTCAATTTCCCATGTAAAGAAAGATCTGCCGCAGTACCATTAGCCTAACATTTTGTTTGTAGAAAATGGTTTGGTTTGGTTTCTTTGTTTAATGGCATATCATCCTTTGTAGGTTACTTAATGCCAAAGCTATTCTTTTATCCTAGAAGAACAGTAGTGGTACTATTTAACCCATTGCTGGGAGGATAAGGGGATATCAGGGTATTTGCCTGAAAGTGAACGTAATAGCGCGACTGGAGTACGAACTCGCTTACTACGATTCCGCAGTCCATCGCTTTAACCATTACACCACGAGGACACCCCTTGTAGAAAATGTTTTTCATTGAAGTTGTTTAATGTTGATATATAATACAGTTAAATTGTTATCAATTTTGTATGTGGGAGGTAGGAGAGGCTTTTGATATTCAGTTCTCATTTTTACAAAACTGAAAACCCTTAAATATACTCTGCGTTTGAATGTAAAAAGTAAAGTTGGCGATCTTAGTCGAGGGCCACCCGAATGATTCTTTTTCAATAGCTACTACACCGAGGTGTAGAGGAGGGTGCTACTCCTCGCTACAGATTGCTTCACTTTACCCTTGATACCTACCTTGTAATATTGAGTGATGAGCAAGGAGAACCATTTTTTGGATCTTTGGTTTGACTCGACCTGGGATTGAACCCCGGTCTCCAGGGCCATTGGTGAACCCTCTACCCATTAATGTAAGGAAAGTATATCCATTGAATTGCATCCCGTAGTAGTAATAATTTACTAAAATTTTTTTGATGTGGCACAAGGTCATATGAATGAGGCACCCAATGAGACTCGAACTCACTTGTGAAGCTTGCTAACCATTACATTATCGAAGCGCCCTGAAAATAATTTTCTAAGCTTTTTTTGCTTAGATGTGGCATAAGGCCATATGAATGGGGCACCTAATGGGACTCGAACTCACTCATGGAGGTTCGTTAATCTAGCTTTCTAACCATTACACCAACCAAGGCGCACAATCGCATCGTGTATTATTTTGATATCTTTCATTCAGTTTAAAAAGTCCTTCCTATGACGTATTTTGGACTTTATTTACGTAGCAAGTAGCTATATGAAGTAACCTATACATCTAGATAATTAGTTAGCGTGACAGTTATTGGGGTGAGTTAAAAGTTTTGCAATATTTTAGTATGTGAAGTTTGCGATGCATATATCTCCTAACTATACCAATTGTTGCCGTTGGTTGTTTGGTTGTTTTATTTAACGGCGTATCAACCCTTTTGGAGTCATTTAACACCGAATTAAATTTCAAACAATTCAGTTTAGTATAAGTATAGTTTTTGTTTACAAACAGTTAAATGTCAAAACAGTTCTACTTAACATAAGTACGCAGTTTAAATGTCAAAAAGTTCAGTTTAGTTTTATTTGACCTATAGATAGGACCTTATTAGGAGCTACCACTCCGGGTCAGAGATGACGTGTGAGCGATGGCAATGAAGGGATAGTCAGCATTCCCCAAAGCTCTAGCATTACTGGAACCTCACCATGAGCTTGTTTAGTGTCATAATCCAGGACACTCGTTGGGGGGGGTCTCACCCCTCGGCAAAGAAGCTGTCGGTGTATTCTACAGCCCCAGTCGACTGGGCAAACCTGTAGCCGTGGAAAGTACTTGCTGTAGTTGGTAGTATCATGGTAGTTAGTTAGTGCGCTGACATGTTGTTTATTGCTTCAGTTCGTGTGTGTGATTTAAAAACCACACCGATGAGCCGGTAACGTAGTCTAATTCAGGAACTTACGCTTTACAAGTACGAACTGAGCCATAACGCCGCGGAAGCAACCAAAAACATTTGTAGTGTGAAAGGAGGTATATTTGATCACAGTGCTGTAAGCAGATAGTTGAAGAAATTTTTCTCGGGTTGCAAGAACCTCGACGATCAGACCTAAAATCGTAAATTCAGAGATCGTGCTCAAAGTCATAGAAAAAAATCCTACCAGTAGCACTCGGCGTCTCACAGCTCAGTGTAGTTCGTCACCTTCATGGCCTCGACAAAAGCCTCCAGAGGTGCCGAATTTTGTCTCGTGATACTAAAATATTGCAAAACTTTTAACTCCGGTAATATAATTGCCGAGGGATTTCGTTTTATATATCTTTCCTTTCGGTTTAGTTAGGCTGAGAACCTTTCGCTTAGCGCATGGGTTAGTTTGGTGCAACATTAACGCAGGTGTTCACGCGCGCACGGTGAGGATGAGTCATTCACAGATGTCAAAATAAAAATCCCAGATGGAAATTTAGACCAGGGGATGTTAATGACGTCACGCACCGGAAGCGTGGGCTGAGGATTTTAGAGATTTGAGAAAAGCCGTTTAAGTGAGTTCCTGCCTCCGAACGAGAGAGTCGACATTCAGAGCTGGGCGAGGCCAGACGAATTTGTGCGCTACGTACGCTACGTACGCGTTGGTTGGGTTGAGAGCTGACGATGTAAACGCAGTCAGCATAGAAAGATTCTCTCTCTCTCTCTCTCTCTCTCTCTCTCTCTCTCTCTCTCTCTCTCTCTCTCCTCATGTCGAATAACCTTTAACTCAAAGGTAATAAAGTTTCGTACCTGAACCAATTTCGTGAATTTCGCGTTTTCGGATTTCACATATCCGTATCATGGGTATGTAACAATAATGACTGGTCGCCCAGGATTGTTCTTTTTGTGTATTTTTCGGAGTAGATAAAAGCAGGTGAGGTGTGGATGTTGAATGGGTTTTAATATTTCAGGTGTTCCTTTGTCAGTAACATTTTTCATTACAACATATCATTTAGTGAGCTTATGATTTGCTCTGTCTCACACTCACTTAATTGTAGGTTTCGTTTCTTTATTTAACTGCGTATCAATCTTCGTTGGTCATTTAATGCCAACGCCATCCCTGAAGAAGAACAGTAGTGGTACTGTTTAACTTATAGCTGGAAGGATAAGAGGGTTCTACACCTCTCCTAAGGGTATTAGTACGAAAAAGAACTTGATAGCGTGATTGGTGTTCGAACTTGCTTACTTCGTGGCTACAGTCCATCCTGTTAGCTTTTACACCACCCTCTCTCTTAATTCGGTATTGAGTCCATTGGCCAAGCGGTTAGAGTGTTCGCCAAAGGCCCGGGAGACTAGGTTCAATCTCTAGTCGAGTCATACCAAAAACTCAAAAAATGGTACTTGATGCTCCCTGCTTAACACTCAGCATTATAATGTATGGATCAAGGGTAAAGTGAAGTAATCCAGGGAAAGGAGTTGCGCCTTCCCTACACCCCGGTGTAGTAGCTATTGAAAAGGGAGCCTTCGAGTCGTCCTCGACTATGGTCGCCAACTTATTGACATGTAAGTGTTGCATTGCTCCTGACACCGTCATCTTAAAACGACAACTGTGTTTGGTATTGTTTCTGAAATGTAATCCTTTGATATCCTGACAATGCCACAACACCTTGACCGAAGGCGTTGTGGCATTGTCACGATATCAAAGGATTTTTATTGATTGATTTTCTTTCAGTAGCTTTAGTGTTGTTGACAACAAGATTCAGTTAGCAAACACACACACAGATATGTGTGTGTGTGTGTGTGTGTGTGTGTGTCTTGCCCCCGCTATATATATATATATATATATAGTGGGGGCAAGAGGTGCTCTAATTTTTTGACTGCAACATATTCACATTTTTGTTAACTGAATTTCAGTGCTGTAGAGTTTAGCAATAGATAATGTCAAATAATATCCGTTTTGATTGTATAATGTTTCACTAGATATAATTAAATATTTGTATCTTTAGTTAAGAGGAAAACCTTTTTATAAAAGATGCTTAGGGTATGATAATTTATATAAAAGATTTCTTAAGGGAATTTTATGTTTTTGGTGACATTTAGCTACCCATTTGCAACTATAATTCATAATTTTTTTTAAATTAATCAAAATCAGAACCTGTTGTTGAATGAACATTTGAGTTTGCATAGAATTACACCGAAAAATATATATCGAAAGTGTCAGATCAAAACTGTATGTAGAACTTGGCAATAAAAACTGTGAATCTAAATTAGGGAAGAAAACAGTTCTTTCTAAACTTCTTTTATTCAATTAGTTGACGGCTTTGACATTAAATAACCTTCGGAAGTTGATATGCCTTTAAACAAAGAAACTAAACGAAAATGAACACATGTTGATAGGAAGGGGGATATCGGAATAGGTGCAATATGTGAGGGAATAAATTTTCCGTTTCAAATTTTCCATCATTCTATTTTTTTAATTTTATGTATATTCTCATTTTACCGTTTTCACTTTTTAGTAAATTCCGTTTTTTCAATGTTATTGTATTTCATGGGTAAATTGCTATAATTTTTACTGTAAATATTGTCAAAACAAAAATCAAATTTTTATCCCATTTAATAAAATAGACATAATTTGTTTATTTAATAATCCACACGGACATTTTCTATGATTTTTCTATTTTTGTGAGTGTTGTCTGCAATTTCAAATACAAACTAGTCGCAATATGAATCATAAAAGAATCCTTCATGTTCTGTTGTGATTTAATTTTCTATAATCTCACTTCACCTACCAGCTTAATGTCTTTAAAATAAGCCTATGTAGATTTTACTTACGTTTTTAAGTTTTAGTTTTATTTTAATATATATATATATATATATATATATATATATATATATATATATATATAATTGGATTGCTTTTGATCTTGAAGAAATGCGACTGAAATATTTAAGTGAATTCTGCTCTTCTCAGAGGAGAAACATGGTCACCGTCGAGAGACATATTTTGGGAAAATATTTGTCACGAACATTCTGCAGCGTGCCACGGAAAAGTAATTTGCAAATCGCGTGTTTAAGAATCATATTTTAAGCAATTTCAGAATTGTTGGTTCGTTATTTCGTTTTTATAGGCATTTCAACCCGTCAAGAATTATTTTATGTCCAGAGGTTTGAGAATCACGTTCATTGTACGTTTACATTTACATTTTTTTGTGTAGTTGGTTCTTAAGATAGTTGGTCGATGGGTTGGGTTTTATGGCATATCAACATTTCTCGGCTATTTAATGACAGATCTTGTTTAAACATATATAAATATATGTGATTTGTAAACGAATAGTTTGTTGTTAACTGATATTTACGGCATGTTAACCCTATGAAATATCCCGCAAACAGCGGGTTTTTATGGCCTGGCCGTTCGTCTACAGGTATGGACCCCTTTGTTTCTTCTCACACCCGGCCGTGTGGGCATTTCAAATGTTGTACAAAAAAAAAAAAAAACAACAAACAGAGGTTGGAAACAGATAAACACGGATTTAGAACTGCAAAACACAGGAAGGTGGAGTTGACACTCTTTCGTGTTCTATGTTTGTTCATGGCTATTGCAAGAACACTGCGAAAATCCCACACAGCAACTAAAAATGCTGACTCATCTGGTCATCGTCCTAACTTTCCAACTCTCTGCTTCGGAGTCTCACTCCCAACTGACCACCCCGAAGTCTCACTCTTGATTGACGCCCTTTGTCCTCTCTTCCGGTCTCGCAGGTTTTCGCGGGCACAGCTCTTTGTGTGGTCCTCACGCCAAAATAAACAAAGAAAGGTCTTCTGGACACTCTGGCGCCGCTTCAAAGATAAGATCCTCTCTTTAGCCACCCATCCACGAGCACACATAGAGACCCCCATATATATATATATATATATATATATATACATTGATGCTCATTACCGTGCCACACCCGTCTGGAGCCATGCTACGTCCAGAGGTTAGGGAGTGGTTCTAATAATGTGGTTTAGTTTGGTTTTATGGCATATCAACCATTGTAGGTTATTTAATGCCAAATTCGATTTATACATATGTATTATATATATATATGATTTGTAAACATAAGTCAACAAAGTTAAATAGTTCCAAGTATTGCCGTTGTTTGTTTACAGATAGTTAAATGATCAAATAGTTCTGTTTCAAGCAATTCAGTTTAGCATTAGTCATTTGTTTGTTCACAGTTTGAATGTCAAACAGTTCTATTTTACCCATAGATAGGACTCTATCAGGTGCTACCACTCCTAGTCAGAATGGACCTGGGAGCGATGGCAATGAAGAACTCCGAGACAGGAGCCTCAGTATCAGATTGCTTTGTGTCATATTCAGGAATTTTTTTAGTTATTTAATTTTCATTCAATATAAATGCGGAGAATAAAGAACTTACTTTATCTTGAAAGTTTAAAAAAATTAAAATACTTCAAGCAAAAGTATGTTGTGGTGGTTGTATGTTATTTTTGGTTATTTCAGTAGATGTGCGTTCGTACTTTACGGGTATTTCTCTCTAAATTATTTCCACCACAAATACAACACAAAACTTTACAATCGCGTGAAAGAAATGGAATAGAGCACAACGAACATTAAACAACAAACAATTTAATATACATAAAACAGAATATGAAAACAAATAAAATACATGATGTGTAAATGGCCTTTTGGAAAATAAAGTTTGGCAAGAAGAAAATAGATTTGTTTAAAGATGTGTGTATGTTAACGGAGTCCGTAAATAAGTCGTTCTTACTTACATTAAGTTCATGTCTCGTTTTATGATTTTGGCGACAGTATGTCGCGTTGATGAAAGAAAATTTGTCGGGTTTTTCTTTTGAATGTGATTCGCGGCCATCTGAAGAGAGGTCATGAACTTTAGTTGATGAAGGAACGGAATTTGCCGGACACAGTATCGGCTACTGCTTTACTGGCTTAGTCGTTTGTGGTTTAGTCTTGTCTTCGTCTGTGTGCATGGCTCCCTAACTCTGTGTTATTTATATCCTACATGTGGATCAAAGAATCGTCCTAAAATTTTGGCGCGTAGACATTTATTGACCAATCAGATTTGTATTTGACTATTTTATTTTAGAGCCTAAATATTTTCTGTTAGTTCACTTCCGATCCTATTTTTCTAGAATGTTCTATTCTATGTTTTTAGCTTATTGGTTGAAAAATATAAAAATGTAACTTAAATGCTAATGCAGTTTTGATCCTAAATTTCTAGAATGTTCTTAAGTATGTTATATTACTTATTTTAAGATTAGAAAAAATGTGTATCCCATAATGTCTACAGAATGCCTTTCAAGGTAAATTATAAAACGAAAAATATTCTGTTTAAATTCTTAAAGCATATACATTTTTATCAGCACGTATCAATTTAGTTTCTTTATTAAATGAAATATTAACTTTCGTAGAAAGACAGTAGTGGTACTATTTAACCTATAGCTGGGAGAATAAGGGGATTCTATACCTCTCCCAAAGGTATTATCCCGAAAGTGAACGAAATAGCACGACTGGAGTTCAAACTCGCTTACAACGATATAGCACACTAACCATTACGCCTCGGTAACTCCTTTTTTTCTTTTTTCTTTTCCTTTTAGAAAAATTCTTTGGAGTTTCCAATACATTTATGAAAGGGACGCCAATTTAACAATTTGTTGTGGCTTCAACCGGACTGATTTCTGTCATTGATTTTTAGTATGAGCAATGTCCCCCACGGGACCATAAATGTTAACCTCTCGACGACGTTTATTAACTTAAAAACAGTGTTATACCTGTTTATTGCTGTAGTAAAAGTGGTGCAGGAAAACTTATATCCATTTTATATATCCCTCGAATTTTCAGCTCTTAAAACTCCAAACTATAAACAATCGTGCATATGATAAACCTTTCACTTGGTGCACCATGCTGCTGGCCTTGTACCAAACTAATATAAGCCTGTAAATGCACGTTTTCGGTCGGTCACTCCTGGTAAAAATGCCCTTTACTGACTAATTCATGGTGATTCAAAAGTTTTGCAATATTTTGGCATATGCTAGTTTACTGTGCGTATAACAAGTGACCAATGTAGTTCAAGTCGTGGAAGGCACCTGCTGTGGTTAGTAGTATCATGGTAGATAGTACGCTGATACGTTGTGCATTGCTTCAGTTTGTAAATGATTTGAAAGCCGCACAGATAAACGTGCAACGTAGTCTATTTCGGTAACTTTTGCTTTACTAATTCGAATTTCGCTATAACACCACGGAAATCACCCAAAAAGATTAGTTCGGTGAAAAGTGAAAGCGCACCGGATGGTTAAAGAAATTTTTCCCGAGTTGCAAGAACCGCAACGACCAGGCAAGATCAGGTGAGCTTAAAACCGTGGATTCCAAGGCCGTACTCCAAACCATAGTGGCAGGATCAATGGGTTGCACACGGAGAGTGTCAGGCGAACTAGGTATCTCATAATCTAGTGGGGTTCGTCACCTCTGTAAAAGTATCCGAAATAGCCAAATTGTGTCTCACACTATTAAAATATTGCAAAACTTTTAAATCACCCTGTAAGAATGCACTGGTTGCTTGGAAAGTCAGAATGACACTTACGTAATATAAAATGGGTCCACGAGATCGACCAAGAGATGAATACGCGAAATAGACATAATGTTCATAAAATGTTCATAAACATATAGGAATCCGAAAAACACGAAATTGGTTCAGGTACGAACCTTTTATTCACCTTTTTGAGTTTAAAGGTTTTTTGACATGAGGAGAGAGACACACAATTTCTTTCTATGCTGACTTTTCCATCTGAACCCCAACACGTGCGGCACCCCCGCCGCAAACTACTGGTCTGGCCTCGGCGAACTCCGAAAATCGACTTTTTTCGTCCAAGCCCAAATCTCAACTTTCTGACTCAACCAACACGCAGGCATCCCATAGACCAAAAATCGACTTGCCCCGTCTAAGTCCGAAACTCAACTAACTGCTTTTTTTTCAAATCCCCCAAATCTTCAGCGCTTCCAGGCATGACTTCATTCATGTCCCCGGTCTCATTTTTCATCTGGCGTTATTATTGTGACATCTCTGATTGTGACATCCGCCCCGCGCGCGCGCGTGAACACCCGCGCTCAGTGTGTGCACCTAACTAACCCATGCACTAAGCGAAAGGTTCTCAGCCTAACTAAACCGAAAGGCAAGATATATAAAACGAAATCCCTCCGCAATTATATTACACTTTTAATAGGAGCAAAATTAACTTTCACGCTTCCTTCCTTTTAGAATGCTGTTTTGTTTGTAATTAATTAAAAATGATTATTAGCTGAAAAAAATTAATTTACTGTTCAAATATTATAAAAATAATATTGATTTAATTATCTATATGAACTAAACAAATACGTAAAATAATAATTTTAATTTGTAATCTAATAAGAAACCATTTTGAAACCAGATTAAGTTCTTGCCCAGTCGGCTGGGGGAGGATGTAGAATACCAGCTCCACTCTGACTCGGAGTGGGAGCACCTGATAAGGTCCTATCTATGGGCCAAATAGAACTAAACTGCTTACTTATGCTAAACAGAATTACTTGAAATAGAACTCTTTTGATATTTAAATTGCGTACTTATGCTAAACTAAATTGTTCGAAATGGATCTGTTTGGACATTTATTTTTACATGTAAACTTCATACTTATGATAAATTGAATTATTTAGAATATATAATATTTAATTGTGTGTAAACAAAATCAATACTTATTGTAACGGTAGCACCATGAGGCAAAAAAATGAGGTAAAAGGCTCGACTGGTAAAGAAGTTGTCTATTCGCAATGGGTCTTCTTTCGTTCTTTAAACCCTTCTTTGACCCTGAAACTAAAAACAAAATAGAAAACAACTTCTGTAATCCCTTTCACACTGATCAATAATTCGGACAAATACAGATACAGTATGTGATTCTTACCTCTGTTCGCCTCAAAGAATGCCCCCTTTGCAAAGTCTAAAATCGCAGGTGTCAGGCAACACGTGTGTTCTGCTCGGAGAAATGGTAATAAAATGGTCAACCCTTCTGACGGTGTCACGTGTGTGACTGGTCGGTGTATAATGGTAATATGTCCCCAACTCTAAAGGTGCCCGTACCAAACAAGGGGGATACCTCCCTCATTTACACTTATACTAAACTGAATTGGTTGATATAGAACTGTTTGACAAAATTGAATGGCTTGAAATAGAAATGTTTTGACAATAAAACAGTGTACTCATGATAAACCGAATTGTTTGAAATAGAACTGATTATTTGTATAAATATGGATTTGACATTAAATAACCTACAAAGGTTGATATGCCATAAAACCCTATCAACAAACTTAAATTCACTCCCTTCACCAAAAAGGTGTCCAGCGTATGACACTAAACCGCATCTGATGGCAAGGCTTCACTTTGCATATCTGAGGAGTGTTGCTATCACTCCCAGGTCGACTCTGACCCGGAGTGGTATTACCTGTGAGAATCCCAACTATAGGTTAAATATGTTTAATGATTATTTATATTCAATGGGACCGTGTGCAGAAAGGCACTTAAAAACCATCACACAAAAAATATAAATGTGAATGTACAGTTGTAACACTATGTAGGTGGCCCGCCAAGCAGACGATTCCTTTGTTTGTTTTGGCGCGAAACCAGACAAAGGGTTTTGGACTTGAAATCTCGACGTGACCAGAAGTGGAAGGGGACGCGAGAAGAGAGTGGGTTGGACAAAGGAGCTCACGGAGAGTTGGCGACGGGACACGGACAAGGGCAGTCGACACCGGACACCTGAGCAGAGAGGCGAGTTAGCATGAGATGGGGTCCAGCGACAGTGAAGAAGATCGAGTCAAGATGAGTCGGCATTCCAGCTGCTTTGCAGAAGTTTCGCTAGAAATCCATGCTAGCGTTAGTCTATATATGCTATCGAAAATGCAGTGTTGCATAACTCCCTCTCTGCACTTGAGTTAACCCCAAGCATATTGTTCGTTTTGTTCGTTTGTTCTTTTTTTTCTCCTGTTCCCTCGATGGTATTTGATGTAGCGGTAAAGAAATGTGCGTTACCCCTATCGGAACCACTAGTTGATCACATCACCGGCCAAGAAGGGAAAATGTTCGAGAAGGTTGACGTATGGTGGGCCGAAGCGGTAACGTCACTCAGTGACCTGACCTCCAGACATAAAATAATCTTGGGTTGACATGTCGTTAAAATCAATCAGTCATCAAATTTGCCAAATAATTGATTAGATTCATAACTAAGAAAACTTAGAATTTACCACGATTCTAATTGTTGTAATGAAAATATCATTTACTTTCTTGATTGCACAGGTTGCTTGAAATAATATATCAGAAAATCAAAATAACTATTTTATTTTAGACGAAACAATTATGCAAATAGAATCAAATTTATAGATTATAATAAACTCCAGTGAGAAAATTTTCGCTTTCATGATTTCACAACAGATGTAAAGTTTATCATCACTGAAAGGATTGAAGGAAAAAAGTGTCTTCAGAACATTACAATTATATTAGAAACAGTGGATTAAAAAAAGGACGTAGCACACATGTTATGAAATAGCCGAGGGATTTCGGTTCATGCCTTTGAGTTTAGTTAGGCTGAGAACCTTTCGGCTCAGCACATGGGTTAGTTAGAGGCAATTGAGGCAGGTGTTGACGCGGGTGCGCGCGGGCGGATGGAGGTGTCACTCAGATGTCATAACAGTCCGAGACGATACTGGGTGACAAGGTGCGGGTGACGTCACGCACCGGAAGCGCGCGGAAGTTTGTGTGAGAATTTGAAGAAAATAAGAGTCGGGTTTTAGACGCCAAACGAGAAGGATCGATTTTTGGAGCTCGCAGGCGCGAGGCGAACTTGCGCCCTATGGGGGGCCGCTCGAGTTGGGGGCCAAATGAATAAGACAGCATAGAAGATTGTGTCTTTCCTCCTTACGTCGAAACCTTTAACTCAAAGTTAATAAAAAGGTTTCGTACCTGAACAAGAAGTCGTTACGTGTTTTCGAATTCCGAGATTCCTATGTTCTTTATATATTCTATAGTAATGAACATTATATGTCCATTTCGCACATACTGTTAATGACGAATATGGTACACATATGCTGGGTAAAAAATCAATTAGCTTAGTTCGAGTGTTCTTTCCCCACCTAGAAAACACTTGCCTCTCGCTTAAAAGAGGTACGGGCTAGGTTTATTACCCCGTTCCTGAGACGCTCCTGAAGAAAAATGTTGAAGGAACATATGTATTTTTGACACCTGCCTTTCGGGAGGTTTGTTTCTAGTGAGGTTCTTTATATTCAACTGACCTCGTGTCACATTTTAGCCTCATGAAGAGCCAAATAGATACCATAAATCCCACACCCCATCTTCAATTGGCTTTAACATCCAACTAAAGTAGCTTCAAAATACGTTTATGTGCGATATAAACAAATAAACAAAAAATGTCTTTGTCAAATATTTTATTTAACAGTTACGACTGGATTGAAACAAGCCAGCTTTCACGAGAGTTTGATACTTTGTAAGTGAATGTTATTCGTTTTACCTCGGGAGTCACGGGGTTATGATTCAAAGATGTTATGATACTAAAAGTTCAAAAATAAAGAGCAATCTTCAATCAAAACGTGGATATGCTATGTTGCTTTCTTTTTCATTTTTCAACAAATTTGAAGAAAATGTTTGAATTTTGTGGGGAACGTATCTAATTGAAGATTAAAATAGTTAAACTATTCTATGCATAAAATAACCTAACAAAGGCTGACATCCCATAAAATCAACCAACCTTGTTCATTTTGTTTAGACGACAAGTAAACACATTTTACTATGTCTGAATTTATTAAAAGTAATATTACCACTAAGTTTTGAAATATGAAACTAACGGAAGATTGTACACAAGAAGACCTGCTCATAGCTAAGGAAGGAAAACCCCAAGAGAGGAACAGAATCCATTTTATTAGCAGCCGAAAGCAATGCCATAAAGAACAATTACATTTAAGCGAAATTTGATAATACGCAACATAACAGTAAGTGGAGGTTATGTGAAGAAAAAGATCCAATGGTGAATCCCATAAGCGAATACAGTAAACCGACTCGACAGTAGAACAAAACTAGGCATGACTGGGTGGGAAAGTTTATCCATCGGGAATTGTGCAAGAAACTAAAATTTGACCATACCACCAAATAGTATATGCACAAACCAGAATCCGTCCTAGAGAATGAGACGAATAAAATTCTTTGCGATTTTGAGATAAAAACAGATTACTTAATCCCGGACAGAAGGCCCAACCTAGTGTTGATCAACAAGAAAAAAAAAACTTGTCTCGTGAATTTTGCTGTTCAGGCGGACCACCGAGTAAAAATAAAAGAAAATGAAAAGATAGACAAATACTTGGACCTTGCCAGAGAACTGAAATAGCTGTGGAACCTGAGGGTGACGGTAATACCAGTTATGTATGTTACACTCGGATCGGCCCCCAAAGGTTTGGAAGCGAGAGTGGGGGAATTGAAAATTAGAGAAAGAATAGAGACTATCTAGATTAAGGATTGCTAGAATTCGGCGAAAATCCTCGAAAATGACCAGAAGATTTGAGAAGATTTGCTGTCACTCAGACTCCAGTGAAAGGCAACCAATTATAACTGGTGTGGAAAAGTCACAAGAAGTAAAATAATAAATAATGAAGATTAAAAAAAACCCACCTCCACTAAGAGGTCACGTTGTCGGACTTTATGCAAGATTCATTAGACTCCGTCCCAAAATATAAATGAATAAAATTTTGTTTGTTAAGAAAATAGAAACACGTATAACTAAAATGGCAACTGTTTTTTAATTTTTTTCAATTGTTGGTACTGAAATTCAAATCCAAAAGCAACGAGTATAAAAAATAACTAAACATTGATAGCGGTAAGAAATTGATGGAAAAAAGTAGCAGCGGAAAGAAAGATTTAAGGTTAAGCCCCACTAGCCGATATTTTTCTAAAAAAAGTACTGTTTAACTTACTAAATCAAAACTTAGTAATTTTAAAGGCGTAAGTATATATATATATATATATATTGTGGCTCACTATAGTTTTTTCTTCCTTGATAGAGTACCAGATCACATCTGTGACAAGAGCATAGATAGTTATTAACCCTTGATTCTGATATAACGACATTATACTACTCATGAAAAATGTCAAATACAAATCAAATGACAGATCTGAGTGTCTTAATCAGCAAGCGCTACCTTAAAGCCAATACGGGGGATTTGCTGAGCATCCTGCTAAAGTTGGCTGTCCAAATTTCAGGTACATGAACCAAAGCAACAAACCATCTGAAAGACCCCAAAGAAAAAAATTGTCTAACGACAATAAAAATGTCATCCACTGTTATTTTAAAAGCAAAGGCTATAGGAAAAGGATGACAGAAATTTTGACAGAATTCGCTAAATTTAACACAACAAGCTCAAGACTTGCCGACAAAGCGAGGATGATTTTAAAGAAAGGATGATTTTCTGACTTCGAGATACTAGAAAAATGTGAGCAGGTAAGTCGTGAGGAATAGGCTCAAAAGAGGCTCCATAAATGAGCTGAAACACAAAATATTGAAACCCAAAATATCACAGAATCGAGTACTACTACATTAATGTAAACCACAGATGAACGCCCCCCCCAAGGAAAAAAACAATGAAGAGTTAATATGAAAAATCATAACCGAAAAGATGCTTACAATACCATCTCTAAGGAATAAGGGGTAGAAATAAGTTAAGGTAGAAACAGAAAAAGTAAATAAATTATTTTAAAAATATCCCAATTGTCAACATCACCGAACTGAACGATCTAATTCATGCCGGAGCAAAACTAGTCAGTAATAAAATTGGTATCATTTTAAGGAACCCGAATGAAAATGCCAAATCTAGATGGGAAAGGAAGTTAGAAGGACAAATAAAGAAACTAAGAGGACAAGCGAAAGGACTATGGAAGGAAAAATGTACAAAGGCACCATGGAATGAAAAGACCTAATAAAAGAAAACAGCAAACAAGACTGACAATACAACAGGAAGAAATAAATCAAGATACCAAGACAGACCTGAGCAATATAAGCAATACAAGACTTTTCAACATAACGAAAGAAAATTTAGCAAATCGGTAGGGAATGCACAAAGACAAATGCACAACTAGATGCAAAGGAAACAACAATTTTGAAGAAAGATATGGGATTAGAAAGAACAAATGGATAATTAATCTTAAAAGATAATTACCAGTACGTTAAGAAGGCCTCTTGGTGAACATACACTTGGACTTGCTAAGTCAACAAAGTACCAAATTAGAAAACGCCAGGCCATGATGCCATACATGAGTTCTGCTTTAAAAAAAATCATGTTCATACAAGATGGATTGGCTCAGCAACTGAGTAAATGCCCGCAAGAAGCAAGCATACCCGAATGGAAGACGAAGAGGAAAGCGACTCTTATCCAGAAAGACCTCATTAAAAAGGTACATTCCCCAGCAACTATAGACCGATAATGTGTTTACCCTTGATGTAGTGAAATCATAACCGCAAAAACAAGAAAATTAATATATTACTCACTTTAATGCCACAAACTATTCCCGGACGAACAGAAAGGATGCCTGAAAGAAATATGGGGCACCGATGATCTTCTACATATATATAGATTAGCACATCCTCAATGAGGTCAAAACAAGACAGAAAAATATAACCATGACAGATTTACTTTAAAAAGTCTCATGGTATGGTCCTCCAATAAAAGTAACGTTGTCGACCTTAGTAGAGGGCCACCTAAAAGTTCCCTTTTCAATTGCTACCACACCGAGGTGTAGGGAAGGGGACTACTCCTTTCCTTGGATTGATCTACTTTACCCTCGATCTGTACCTTATAATGCTGAGTGTTAAGCAAGGAGATATCAAGTACCATTTTTTGAGTCTTTGGTATGACTCGACCGAGGACTGAACCCCGGTCTTCCAGGCCATTCATGAACACTACCCAATAGGACAATTTGTCTATAATCATTTGTTTGCGAGCACTTGCATGGTATCTAGTATTCCGATCTAATACCAATAATTTGCAAATTGTTATATATTTTGAAGTGTTCAGATACAAATGATTTATACACAATTATATGGTTTCAAATAACTATTCTTCATATACCTCATAATAATAATCATCATTTATTAGCACACAGTAATATGGTTTCAAGCATTCCTATCCAATATAAATAATTCTCAAGAAGATTAATTTGACCCATAAACAGGACCTTAACAGGTACTACCACTTCGGTACGTTTTTAGAACGGATTACGAAAATGCATGACGAGCAATGTGAAATGATAGAGGGTACATCTTGCCCGGGATTATTGTCGGCTATTTTATGACTTTTTTTTTGCAAGGTTTCCTAAAATGAACTGTTTAAAAGTTAAGCAAAAATTGAAATATCCAGCGTTGTACCAGCCGTATTTATATATATTTGCTGATAATATTAACGATATCTTGAAATTTAAGAACATGGAAGAGAAAACTAGAAATGACAAATGATAGTGGAAATGTTATGCTGCAGTATTTGTTATAACGTTCTAAAAATGGAAAATTTTATACCCTACGCCATAAGTGTTGCTTTTAAAGAATCTATAGAATATCGTGTCACAGATGCTTGAATACAAATTAAATTATTTAACACTTAGAAGCCTAGGCACCCCACGCCTACGGACTCTTTCAACCCAGGCTCCTGGCTGAAAATAGCTGGAAATGTCAAAGGCAGTCTGTTATTTAACAGTCTGTCAATTTAGAAATGAGCATTTACCAGTCTTGGTTAGGCAACCAATCTAGGAGAAGAACAATACTGAATTCTAACCAGTTTTACTGTTTAAAAGTTGACCTTGACTCACTTCCGGTTCATGGTTGAAGGATTGGATAAATAAATACTTTTCCCGCCACACAAGTGCATTGATTTTAGATTACTCTCCTAAATGTGACTCTTGTAGACTGACGCAGACTGAGCGGTTAAGTAACAAAGCAGAATCCGAGAACCTAAATCAGCGAAACATTCAAATAACAAAAGACTCATTTGGGAAGTGACCTCAAAAGGAATCAATGTCTCATAACCAATGGATATTTAGAGAAAACCAAGAAGAGAAACAATCGTATTCAACAGCAGAAAGAACGATTTGGTGGTGTATGTGAAAGTGAATTGGAAACCCCCTTTCCAGCGTCGGAGATCAGTCTAGCCCCAAATCAACCCCCACATTATTTGCCAGTTTACGGTATGCCCGAAATAGTAATTTTGACTAGGACTTATTTTGCGGAGGATCAAGTGCCAGACTGCCCTCGACATCTCATGTGCATAAAAATGAACTCTCTCCGGGGATAATCGTTTATACAGCGTCACACTTCAAAGATCAGCAAGAAATCTAAGATTCTTGGAAAACTAAAGAAACTTGCTGTTAGATTCCTATAAAATATCCATAGTTCACTCTGACATTAAAAACTCGAAAGGTGTGAAATAATAATAAAACTTTTAAAAGCGTAAGTACTTTTTACGTTTCCTTTTTCTCTTTTCTTTTTTCTTTCGTTTTTGTATGGCCCACTGAAGTGTCCCCTTTATTGTAAGAAATTTAGGTTACATATGAGACAGAAGCATAGATAATTATTAACCCTTGAGTCTGGTAGAGCCACAATATACTACTCACGAAAAATGACAAATCAAAATACAAATCAACGTGAGACTCAAATGACAGAACTAAATGATAGGATCGGCAAGCGCTCCATTGATAGCCAACATGGGGGATCCGCTCGGCATTGTATGAATGTTGGCTGTTCTAATTTCAGATACATAAGACCAAAGCGACAATACGTATCAGAGACACCAAAGAAAAAAAAATGAACTAAAGACGGTAAAAATGTAATCGATTGTTATTTTTAAAGCAACCCTGCACTAAGAGGGTATAGGAAAAGAATGGTGGATATCTGGGTAGAATCCGATGAATTTAATACAAAAAGTCAAAAACTTGCTGATTAAGCGATGATAATTTTAAAGAAAAGCTTGTTTTTGGACCGATAAGTCGTGAAGAACATACTCACAGATAGCCCCACCTACACGAATTGATCCACAAAATATTGAAAACTAAACCATCACAGAACCCAACAGTACAACATTAATGCTATTACAGGAAGACAGAAAAAAAGTAGAATTAATTTAAAAATCATAAGAAAATAAAAGCTTACATGACCATACCTAAAAAATCAAGATTAGAAAAAAAGTCAAAATGGGGACCGAAAAAGTAAATAAATTTTTTGAGTTAATCTACGCGGGAGCAAAACTACTCGGTGATGAAATAGGTATACCCAACCCTTAGAGATCCGAACGAAAATTGCAAACCTGGATAGGAAAGGAGATTAGGGGGGCAAATAAATAAACTGCAAAAACAAGCGAAGCTACTCAGGAAGGTGAAAGATACAGGAACAAAAAGAAAAGACCCAAAATACAACCGCAGACAAAACTGATGACACAAATGGAAGAAATAAATCAAATGATATTGGGGAAAGAAGGAAGACTCAAAAAGTAACGGGACAGTGTCAAATACTATAACAAACGAGGATATTCCAAAACTACGAAAGAAAATTCTGCTAACAATTTGATGCAGGTTTCTCGAAGAAAAATCCGCAACCAGAGGCAAAAGAAACAAAACAATTTAGGAGAAAATACAGGGAAAGCTCAATACGAAAATGTTAAATGGATTGATAATGTGTTGAAATTGATAATGGTATTCGCCTTTCAATAAAAAATGTTCGTCTCTGGGTGGGTGTCTGGGTTTGGGGTCGATAATACTTGTTCGCCGTTTTACAAGCAGAGTATCTTAACTTCCAACTCTCTCTCTCTCTCTCTGGTGTATTTGTGTTTGTCTCAGAGCCTAGTTTTATGCAACAAAAACTTGCATACGACGTAGGCCTAGCCTCTACATATTCCGCTCACTACTATTCTCGATTTTCGCAGACATCAAATTTAAGGTAAGCCTTCTTATTTCTCTGCTCTACACGCCAAACAAAGTCTTGCCCTCTTTCTGCTGGAATCTTCATCTGACTCTCGTTCACTGTCACTGATAACATGAAAAACGAACTAGTATTCGAAAAAGCCTAGCGGTGGACATTCGAGAAAATATCAAATTGGAAACGCCTGGCTATGATGGCATACATGGTTTCTGGTTTTAAAAATTCACGTCCATTCACGAAACATTGGCCCTGCAACTGATTGAAAGCCTACAAAAAACAAGCATATACGAATTTGATGAAGAAGGGGGAAAATTACCCTGATCCAGAAGAATCTCCAAAAAGAAATCTTACCCAGAAACTATAGACTGACAACATGTTTACATATGACGAGAAAAATTCTAATCACGCAGATAAAAGAAAAAATCTATTACTTGATTGAATACCGCAGACTATTTCCGGAAGAACATAAAGGATGCCACAAAGGAACAAGAGGAACAAATGACCTATTATGACTTACTAAATGACCGGCACATCCTCAATGAAACCAAAACAAAGCGAAAAAATGTAGCCCTTGCATAGATTAATAACAAAAGACCTATGATATGGTCCTGCAAACTTGGATAATCGAGTGTTTGTTAGATATTTTGTAAAGTCATAACATAGCA